>VZSZ01007839.1:53516-156790 GCA_013398815.1 Ibidorhyncha struthersii
TACGTATTGGGGGGGGGGGAGGGGGGTGCAGTACAAGCTAACAGAGGTCTCCAGTTGTGCATTACATTGTGTTTTGAAAATATGAAATCCCAGAGTTTTAAAATACTTACTTTTATTGAAACTGAGGGTGCTATTTTCCCCACATGAATAAATGAGAACTTGCCCTGAAGAAATCCTTGTAGGACAGGTAGAATGATATACTCCATAACAGGGACAGAATGAACTAACTGTATCATCAATTTCCACTGGTTGAACAATGCCTAACAAACAATTTGCTCTCTGGATTGAGAATTTTGTCTTCAAATTGTATACAAATAAATAGTGACATTAGTCTTTATATGAGTAAAAACAGCACTTACCCTGTACAACAGAGCATTCTTCTCTTGCTGATATCCTAGGTTATATTTTAACTGTGGATGTATGTGTAAAACCTCTGGGACAGATGCATCCCACATTTCTAACCTCTTTACACAAATAAGGGTATTATTGAAGTATGCTGGTGGTTAGAGGGGAATAGCTATAAGAAAAAAGAGAAAACCTCTCTGTTGTTATCCCCACAAACCAGGTATAACTATAAACATGTTCTATATCTATATTTTATATATACAGAATTAATGCCAACAGAGTAAACATCAGCTGCCATCATCTCCCATTTCTTCTCTTCTGTCACTACGACAAAGGTGAAAAACCTAGGTGTAATTTTCTGGAAGTTCTATTTGTAACGAGGAAATAACCTTTGTTCATAGTCATATGCCACCAGCCAGAAGTTTTTGGACTCTGAGCTGCAAAATGTCCAGCAAGCATCCTTGCTGGGGTACAAACTTTTTGTCGCTCTCATTGAACTACTAAATGGGAACCTACATCTTCTGCTTTGCATTATCTTCTGAAGAACTTCCACTTTAGATTTTCCATTGAAAGAAGAAACTAAACCCACAGTGATTAAGAGTTTGAGGATTGCTTGAACAACGTCTCTTAAGATACAAGATGTAGAGAAAGGCCTGCCAAATTGCACAAACAGAATAACAATTTCCTGAGATATAGAATCATAGAATGGTTTAGGTTGGAAGGGACCTTAAAGATCATCGAGTTCCAACCCCCCGGCCATGGGCAGGGCCACCTCCCACTAGACCAAGTTGCTCAAAGCCTCATAGCTTGATTATGCTATGGGGTATGATTATGGTTGTTCAAAGCCCCAGTAGCTTGATTATGATATGGTGATGCAGTATAGACTCTCCGCTCTTTTTACATAACTCCTTCATCACTTATTACATGGGTTTTACACAGTGGCAAGTACGTACAGTTTGGCCACATTAGATTTCACTGTACTAGGCATAGGGAAAGAGGGAGTGGCAGATCTGTCTTCACTACATGACAGATGAATAACTGATGTAAATGGGTCAGGATGACTGCAGCAGAATAATGGTAACAGAGAAAAAAGTGTGGTCTCATCGAGACAGCAATTACACCACATTACATGCCAACATCTTTCAGACACAGTGGGGTTAACTGTTACAGATCTCCACTGTGAAAGAGGGAGAAGTAACTTATGATAGGGTGGAGCACAGGTGGGGGCAATAATGAAGAGCATAACATGGTCACCTCTCTTACTCAGAAAAAAGAAATGTAGAAGAAAGTTGTTAAAAAACTAAAAATAAAAACAGTGCCTTTTCTAGCAGTCAGTCTTTGAAATGCTGTTAACATGGTTCAAAACTTAAAACGCATATACAGCAAAACATACGCATTCACCGGGAACAAAATCAGAGCTGCAGCACAGGCTAGATGACTGAGAGGAGGCAACTTATGTCAATGTGGTGGGGGAATATTTTAACTGTGCATGTTGATACGTGGATAAACAGAAAATGCTCAACTGGCAGCAACAAGATGAAAAAAGGCTATCTCCATTTTATTCATGTAGTAACTGAAGCTGGGCTAAATACCAATTTATTTTATTTGCAGTAAAAGCAGTCTTTTGAAAATATAGTTCAAACTGCAAAAGATAAAAGTGCATCTGAAAATTGATGTTTATGACGCAAGAAAAGAAAACCCAGATATTTCTAAAACAGAAGAAATAAGAATACTATGACAGGATTCCATCTGTCTCCACATCTAAGCATCTGTTTCACAACTTAGTTTTCTGATATTAGTCAATCATAAATGCAATTGCAATTGTCATCAGGAAACTGGTAGGTGGGATCCCATGGGAAGCAGCTCTGAAGCACAAAAGAACCAGAAAACCAGCAGTTCTTTAAAGGCTGCATGCTCCAGTTACAATATCAACCCATCCCAATAGTCAGGAAAATAAGCAGATGTATCAGGAGGCTGGCTTGGCAAAACAGACAACTCAAGACAGAGCTCCAATGCAAAAAGGCAGCATACAGAAGGCAGAAGCAGAAATAAATAAAAAGAAGGAATTTAGAAATAATGCCTGGATGTGAAGGGATGGTGTTAGAATAGCCAAAGCTCAGCTGCATATGAGACCCACGAGGTAAGTTAAGGTCAACAAGAGTTTCTACTGCTACATCAGTAGTGAGACATTGAACAAGAAAAGTGTGGGTCAGTTGCCTGATGGGATTGATGATTTAGTAACAGCAGTCACATATATGGCTGCCCTTGCCTCAGACTTCATCAACAAAGTCTGCGGGGCCTCTGTGTCAAGAGGCAAGGTTGAAGTAGAGGCAACAACCTGCAATGGATGAAGATCAAGTCAAGGGCCACTTTTGAGAAAATCTGTAAAAGTCCATAGCACCGAACAGGCTGCACCACAGGGTGTGAAGTCAAATGGCCAATGTCCTTGCCGCTCTTATCACCTTTGAAAGGTCAGGGAAACCGGAGATGACTGGAGATGAGCTAATGACTGGACAAAGGCAGTTCTTTATGCGCTTTCAAAAAAGTCCAGAAGGGTGACCCAGAGAAGTGTGAGCTGGTCAGCCTCACATCAGCCCCTGGAACAATCACTGAGTGAGTCCCCTTGGGGAACATTTCTCAGCACATGTGTTGAAGGCAGTGGCTGGCAACAGTTAGCAGGGATTGACCCAGGCTAAATCATTCCTGACCAACCTGATTGCTTTTTAGGATATAATGACTGGATTTGTGGATGAAGGGGAGGCAATGAATGCCATTTACCATGATTTATACTGGGTTTTTGACACTATCTCCTGATATATTCTTGTATCAAGTTAAGACGTTACAGCCTCAACACACAGACAAACTAGACGGGTAAAAAACTGATTGAACAGTTAGTGGCTAGTGGGTCATACTCTACTGGAAGCCAGTAACAATTGCAGTATTGAAAAGGTCTAATTTTGCACCTGTCTTGTTTAAGATTGTTATCTGGAAGAGGTGACAGAATGCATGCTTGACAAATTTGTGTAAGTTGAAACAAGAGAGGTTCTGAACATACATAAAATATTTTTTCCCGATGAGAACAGGCAAACGGTGGAGTAGGTTGCCTAGTGAGGTTGTACAATATCTGTTTTCAAGGTTTTCAAGACCCAACAGTGTAAAGCCCTGAGTAATCCGGTCTCATCCCAGAGCTGATCCTCCTTTGAGCAGGAGTTTGGACTGGAGACTTCTCAAGGTCCCTTTCCAACCTGAATTATTCTATGATCCTATGATCATTTATGAATATTTAAAGGGTATCTGGAGAAGACACTACTACACACTTGATTCTAAATCTGTCAACATTAGTGAGACATTTCACTTTGATTTTAATGGACTTTAAAATACTATTTTAACCTGATCGCTGCAGTATGTGGTCTATTAGTGAACCGGTTCAATAAAACTAAGTGGAGAAATCAGTAGATAAAGCACTAATTCTATTAGAAAATGGTCCAAGCCTTCTTCCTGAGGCAGATATGAGATAACTAACCAATAGAGTCAAGCATAATATATGTAAACTGGTAAGGAAGATCTAAGCATCACTAAATAACCCATAGCTTTCCTACTCAGCTAAGTTATCAGCATCATGCATTTTGAAGGCTAGCCAGGCCTCTGGGAACATGCTTCGTATCAGCAGTATTTTCCCCTACCTCAAAAGCTTTTTATTTTGTGTGCTCTGCTGTTTTCTTTAGAGCAAAGGCGGCTTAGCTGAGTGAACAGACAATACTGTGAAGAGTTGGTACAAAGGAACTCAGTTGTCTTTTTTAAGAAGCTTATCCAGCTTTCAATAACTCAGAATTCAGTCAATAAACACATTTCATACAAAACTGAATTTTACCCATATTATCTGAAATACTCTGTTGAGTTTCCCCACACAGATAGTACCAATAATGTCTTTTACTGACTTACCTGCTACTTTTGCTGAGCGTAGACTTTGAGAATATTGTGCTTGTTCCTGAACAGCGATGGGTTGACACTGCATATGGCTTCACTGAAATCTTTGGCGCTCCCTGCTCAGTGTCTGGCAGAATGTTGGGCTTACTGTTTGCTGAAAGGAATTTAATTTACTGACCAGACAAATGCGTGCTTTTCAGAGCATATACCTTAAATTCAAACCTGGTTCTGTTTTATTATGTATTAATTGCATAAAACAGGCTTTTTCAGGGTATACTTTAAATGATACATTGTTTCTTACTATATCATTCCCTGGTTATATTGTTAGAAACTAATGTATTTTATTTTAAAATAATTAAATGGAATAATTTTATTGACTAATAAAATGACTACTTTATGCTTTGCTGAATGCTTTATTCTCAAAGTGTGTCAATAAGATATACTTAATCTCTTTCTGGTGTTTATGGAGCAAAATTAACTTTAGGGTTCTTATTCAGTTGAATGTTACTTTGCACAATATAACTAATTCAGTGCTATGGATAATTTCTTTAAATAAACCATTCACCTTTTGTTTCTTTTCTTCCTATCCATCATCATTGATATATATATAAAAAATTAAGCTCTAGTTAGTAACCATTTTTAAACAATAAATCACACATCACTTATATGTAGAACTTTCAACTTGTAAAACATAAACATATAGGAAACTTGCATAAAACTAGTATAAATTGTAAGTGAAAGACACATTTTCTGTTGTATCTGAGACTATTGTATAACACTGCAATACTTTAGCAACCTACAATAGTGATCACTTGATAAAGATTTGTAAAACCGTATAATACTCTCAATTTAAGACCCTAAAAGTGCTAAAGGAAACTGAAAGGGTTAATGACTCACAGGGATTGTTGTACAAAATTTTTTTAAGCTTTATGTGGTCATTTTAACTTTTTGCCAGTGTCCAAGTGTCTCCATTGATTCTGTCCCACCTTTTGACTTCTGAACCATATGAATTCCACATCAAACTTGGCAAGTGAAGCAGACCCACTGCAAAACCAGCAGGGCAAGGGCCAAAGCAGGGTACTCGTCTGAAGAAATAGTTCGTCTGAATTCATATTTTTGAAGAAGACTTCCTCTGTAGCACAAAAAAAGACTCTAAGAAAGAAATATGCAACCCACAAAAGACATTTTTTCGTTGTACCTAGGTGTGTTTTTCATGCTGTGCACTTCTTTAAATTGTTTCCATGGGCACAGCAAGTTACTCGTTTTTTTAAAGAGAAAAAAAAAAGTTCTTGCCCTTTTCTTGTGCTTTCTTGCTTCTGGGATTGAGAGATTTATTTTTCTGTTGTTGACAAATTAGGAATTTAATAACCCTATATTATATGTAAGTATATGTCTATATATAATCTTCATCTTAACTGAAAACTTGTAGTTGGGTTTGATACTAGATACCTTAACTTTGCTGACTTCAAACTTTTCAGGAGCTCTACTATGCCTTTCAGTTACATCTGATGCAGTTAATGAACAAGCAAAACTATGCTCTGCTCAGTGTGGAAACCATGCTGGATGGTGCCTGTTCAGACTGAATCATCTTGTAGAGAACTTCCAGACTCCACAGCATATGAGGAAATTAAAGTTAGACTCAAAGTTAATGCCTGGAAAGCATAATGAACACTGAAGAAAATACTGTCAACCAAAAAAAAAAAAAAAAANTTCCTCCACTGGATCTGGCTCTGAAGACATTAGTTGGAAAATAAAATTCTTAGACACTTCAAAGCTGCTACAGTGACAAGTCCAACCCTTTAGCAATGCCCAAGCATGAAGCATGCTGGAACTCAAACTGCAATGTGGTCAAAATGTCTTCATTCAACTGCTGTCTCATGAAGAGTTATTCGAAAGTGTAGTGGTGTAGATGTAACTATCAAGTATTTACTTGTAACAGTTTCTTGGTGGGATTACCTGGGAAAGATTCAGTCACATAAGGCAAGGCTACAGGCATAATCCTTTCATTTATACAGTAGCTTCCAAGACTGAGATATTAAGCAGTCACTTATTATGCTCTGAAAATTTCAAAATTAAGTGAATGGGCTACAGTGACTCTTCCAGAATGAAACAGTACATATCCCTTTCTTCCTTCCTCTCTTCTATCTATGGAAAAGGAATTTCCAGTGGTTCTGTAGGAATCAAAGTGGCAAAATTCACAGTAAAGTTAGACTTCAAATTTTCAAAATTTACAGGGTTTTTATATATTTTTTAATTATTTTTAGTTTTAGTTAAAAACAGGCATTCATAGACTCTTCGCAACATTACATAGATTGTGTAGTCAAAAAGGAAGAGGTCAGGGGGAACGCTCAGTGATATTCAAAGGCTTACAAGAATAACACAAGCTCCTTAGTATCAGAGTTAATTGCAGACGTCCAGACTTTGAGGAATCAGTTACATTAACGGGAACCATCTCTTAATACAAGTGAGATTAAGTGAGTTTAACAGTTGTACCCTAGCACCATACTGCAAGCAGCAGCTCTAAAATAATCTTTTTTAAGCAGTCAATATCTAGTGCTTTTTTTAATGCACAGTTCACTTAAGATATTGTATTTATAAATTGCAAGAAAGGTAATATTTTCATGCACATAACTGAATGGCAGATTTTAATGAGACTTTTGCAAGATCATGAATGTGTGACAGAAGGGTACAGGTTTCTGATGCTCTATGTGAAGTTCTACAAAAGCAGAGCAACACCTTCCTCCACTGAAATTCTTAAAAAGAAGTGGAAAATGAAAGTGTGGTGGCATGACAGAAACAAAGCATCAATAAATTATGAGAATATGTGATTGTCTTTCATTCCAAACATGTACAATAAAGTTCTTGGCTCTCCTACAACCAGAAGAAAATAATTTATTCAATATTTTTGTCATATTTATAAATACCAGGCCTGGTTCAACAATCATTTTAGTATGTTGTCTGACTTTCAAGAAGCACCAGTGTAACATGCCAACAAAAGGATGCAGATCATGTTATCAACTGCAGTGAAAAATGAAGTGTGAGCTCAAGAAGTAATTGAAATTAATGGGAGATGTGTATACATGTATGCTACATGACTGGAGAGAAGGTCGTATTTCTACTTACTATCTTCTACTAAACAAAACACTTCTAATGCTAATGTGACTCTTCATATGGCAATACCTCTGATAAAGGATGTCCAGCTTTTTTACTTTTCAAGTATTGCAGGAAAGAACAAGCCTCTGAGAACAGGAGGAAAGACAAAATCCACAGAAGCTGGTTGATGTCGAATTGTCTATCTGATAAACACTACACTTGTTCAAAACTTAAGGCATAAGTGTTTTGCTGCAAAATAGTTATGGGAAGGAATAATGACTAAATTATTTCTTTTGGAAGACTACTGCAGCTGCCAGTCATTCTAGAAGTAATTATTAAGTGGCTTTTAAAAAGGAAAGGAAAGAAGAATAATTTAAAAACATTTTTTTTTTTTTGGTAAGCTATGGAACTAAGGCAGGCAGAAAATTAAAATTATAAACATAAAATGGAAAAGGAAAATATGGTGACACTGACAGAAACAAAGCTATGCCAACAATACCCTCTACATATTTCCAACTACAGTAATCCCTACTCCATAGTAGCTGTGAATCCCACTGTCAAAAAGTCTGAAGTTCTCTTACCTTTCTTAAGTTTCCAGTTATGATTTCCTGCCTGCCCCACGTTCTGTCCCCAAATACTCAAATTCTCTCACATAATCTGTCATATATGTGTATGCAAAGCAAACATGTATTTAGATGATCTGAAAAATAAATCTTTAAGGTTTCCATCCTGCTTTAAAATACAGCTAGCACTGGTCTTAGTTTAGGGTTTCTTTAAGTAGCATCAGTATGTATGTTGTGAGTGACTAAAAATAAAGTCTGATCAGTGCTGGCAAAGCATTAAAGTACAACAGTAAAGAATTTCAGGCTTTCTTTCTACTTCAGTGAAGTCCCAAGATATCTTTTAGGAATTTATTTTTGCAAATAGTCCTGATTTTAGTTATATATGTAAACATGAAAGCATGAGAACAATTGCTTATTAAGCAAACTTGGCAAGTTCCACGCTGGTTTAGAATTCAGTTCAAAATTTTTTTTTTTGAACATACACAGCTAATGTAAATGAGGTAGTAGAGACCAGCAAAAATTTGGGGGTTTATTTTATTCTGAGAAGTAATCCTTTAAATATTGTAGTTCTCAATTGGGAGACAAATGCTAAAAACCAAACTCAGCTCCCTTCTATTCTAGGAAAAAATCCCTAAATCCAGATTTACAAGGTCAAGGCCTGCATTAAGTGTCAGTGAAGATAGGTTTTAACATAAAATTAAAACAAAATTAAAAATAATTTAAAGCAGTTAAAAACATATCTAAAGTTCAGATACATAAATGGTTTTGGAGAAAACAATGGTATAATTATTGCTTGGGTTTGCCATATGAAAGAATCTGATATATTTGGATAGTAATGATTCATTATTCCCCAAAATATAATATTAACCTGAGGAAATATCATTTGCTGTTCATAGATTCCTATCATCAATTTTCTCCCAGTCCCTTTTTAATGTCAGTAATTCACTTAAGAATGGTACCATAATAACCAAGTGATTCAGGTGGTCAGACATGTTCCAGAAATAACATCCTAAACAGCTGGAGCAAAATAACATTTAAAAAGGTGTTCTTATGTTTGCTTCAGTATCAGGAAAATGTCTGGAAAAGAAATACGTTTGCAAATATCCAGCACAAGTTCAGCAAAACCATTTCTCAGATAAAAATAGGATGTAATCATAAAAGATTTCGCAATTAATAACCAAATATCTGCAATAATTCTTGTTTTTACAAGTGTCATTTTACAATTACTTATATGATCAAATATTGCAATATAGAAAACAAGACATAAAGAACTTTGTTGACAGACAAGGTGCTCGGAAAGTTCTGAAAAGAGATCAAATTTCAAATGTGGTAGCTTTAATATCAGACCTCCAACATCATTTAAGTAGGAACTGAAAAGCACAGGTAGGTAGCTATTTAGTGTGGACAAGACTGCGTTTAGAGCATTGACTTGGTTATGGCTACTTTGAGGGCCCAATGGAATTAAAAAAAATAGGTATATTGGCAAACATTCCTATCAATTACACACATATGTCAAGTTACACACGCACAGAAGTCTTTGCACAACTTTGTCATTTTTGCTTTTTAAAATTAATGTGAAATTAATATTTCAGGAAGACACATTCTCTTGGTGCTACAACAGAAGCATCTTTAAAGAAGAAAGTGTCTTATTTCTGGAAGAACCAAAAAATAAGGCCTCCCCAAGAGTAAAACAATTTTTCATTTTCATTTTAAAATTATAATATATACCCAGAAGATTAGCAACATATTATCACTGTCAAGCTATGACATTTTTCAAAATACAAACCATTTTACAATAAATTCATTATTAGCAAAGTAATTTATTCACGTACGTTTAAATTAATCAGTTTACCTTTTGTAAGCTCATTAGGCTTCTGTTCTACACTAATCATGATTAGCATTTTGTATTTTTGTTTTGATTGCATATATAACATTTTAAAATCATAACTACATCAATAATTAATTAACACTTAAAAATTTTTAGATATGCAAATGAATTTGAGCAGTGACAGTTTCCTGTTATGTTCACGTTTGGTTTTGGGCATGACTGATATTGGAGTATTATTCGATCTACACCTTTTTCTTTCATTTGAATTTGGTGTTTCTAGAGGAAATTCCATATATGCAGGCTTTGTAATGAGAATGGGAACAGGTGAAACAGAAAACCTTTAGTGAGCAGTCTGGAATTAGAAAATAGAAATTGTGTGAGGATTACAATAAGTTCCATCTTGAAGTATCGCATTAAGAACAACTCTAAAGTAACATTTCTTTTTCAGAAAAGAATCTGGAAACATGTCTCCAGTATTTGTTAAAACAACATGTGCAAGGAAAGAAAAGACAAAGAGAGTTAAAAGGAAAAGGTTAGGGTTTTTTTGTTCAATGGAGTAAAATATGTCCATTATGAGGAGGGTGGCACCAAATAGATGGTTATAGATACAAGGCACACCCTCATATTTTACAGCTCTAAAAATATTAGCTTTGTTTCTCAGCTAATAGGCTATTGCGTCTTTGTCTTTTGTTATATCTGTGGGGAGCAACAGTTACATACTAGAACTGTAAAACAAGTATTCTATGATTTTTGGAATTATTAGTTTATTCTGTCATTATTGGATTGAACTAGAATGTTGCAGCAGTACAGAGCTAGAAATTTACAAGGAGTTGCTTTAAAGTATAATTTCTGCCAAATGAGTTCTAAGGGATTAAGATTTAAAGAAAATAAGATTTCACCTACTAATTTGCTTTCCTGCATAGTTTCTGTTTAGCACCTTTAACATATTTCATCTCTCAGACAGAGAACAAGTTCTCAAAAACCAAGTGATCAGAGGAAAACCATAAAATTGCCTTTTTCTGTATTTGATTCAACACTAACAGAATATAGATGAAAAATGGAAGGACATGTAAACAAGAAAAAACTGAATAACACAGTCCAATGAAATGGTGAAGAACCACTTAATGCTGTAAAATTCCTTGTAGCAACACTATTCAAAATATCTGTAATATGCCAGTTCCTGATATTATTATAGTGTCGTGGTATTCATGATGTGACTTTGGGTCCACTTGGTCCTGCTGGAGATCATATTCAGTGTGAACTTCAACCTTGCTTGAACATCTCAAAGGACAGAGCCTTAAACATGAAACACCTGGATTTTTGCAGTACCATAAGTGTGCTGTGGTGAAGAAATGGAAGGAAAGATCTACATGGTTTGGTTTCCTAACACCAGAAAAGAGTTTATCATTGTAAATTGTGAGATAAGGCAGGCAGTACATTCTAGTCCAAAGTAAGAAAGCTGCCTATCCTGGAGTCTAAGCTTGACCACTTCCCTCATAATTTTGTATTTACCAGCTAAAGATATATTTGACAGCTTCGTGAAACAACATGCCTAACCACCACAGATGGGACTTATCATCCCACCAACATGTCTACCTACAGGAAAAAATTGCTGCCTGTAAGAAAAGAGAAAATGACTGTACATGCCAAAGGATTCAAATAATAAATCTCTGATTGCTGATTTCTACTTCCAGCCCCCACAACCTTAAATATCACACTATAAAATGTGAATTTGACTTTTCAGTCTTGATCCAAAACAGGCCTGAAATGTCTTCCTTGGTATTTCATCTTTTCCCTGCACAAAAATCTGTCTGAAGTTATCTCCATATTCTTAAGGAAATTATGGGAAGAAGTAGAAATTTGTTTGTTTTGGATAATCAATCACAGTGGAGAAAAGCATTTAACAAATTATATCAGCCTCCTTGATTAGGAAATTGAACTGGATATAAGCCTTCTCATTAAGTTTTTGGCAGTAGACTGGAAATGTTGTGAAGACAGCATTTTACTCACAGAATTTCTTAGTTCTGGTTGTGCTGAAAAACAAACTTAAAGTTTGACAAGTATTGCATCAGTCTTATGTGATCTGGATTCATTTCAAGACTGCAGTAATTCTTGTATGAACCTCCTTAATTATCACTTAAATGACTAGCAATAATAGAAATATCTATTTCACTTATGAGTTTGTATTATAATTGTTATGTAGATAAATTGAGATTAAGCAATACTATAATTTATTATGTTTTGTTTTGCATTTAGTTCTTGTTGTGTTTTTTTTTTTTAATTAAAAAAAGTAAAAGAGTTAAAAGCCCCAGTCATACATGGAGAGCAGTGGTAAAGAACAGTGTTTGCAAAGTAGCTTGACAAGAATGAGCAATTTTGGAAGAGAAAGACGAGTAAGCAAGTTCAGTGACAATAAAATCAGCTCTGCTACTTTATTGATAGGTATTCTTACTTGCATTATCTTTAGCAGCAACTTCAGTTTCACATTTAAAAAATGGTAAAATTCTAATTGAAGAACATATACATGTCAAATTTTAATTGTTTAGGTGTAAATAGGAATGTATGTTCCCTAATAATCTCTAAAGGTGAAAGCAAATGTAATTTGGAAAAAAAAAAATGGTGACTTTACGCTCATAAGTCAAATCTCTTCAAAAATCCTAGAGTTCTAGCAGAATGTCTCTTGTTAAAAGAAAAAGTTAAAGCTATTATAAACCTGTTGCTATTTAATTTGTTGTGGTTTAATCCCAGTAGGCAGCTGAGCCCCACTCAGCCACTTACTCACAGGATGGGGAAGAGAATCAGAAAGGTAAAAGTGTGAAAACTCGTCAGTTGAGATTATTAAGACAGCTTAATAGGCAAAGCAAAAGCTGCACGTGTAAGCAAAGCAAGATAAGAAATTCATTCACTATTTCCCATCGGCAGGGACATGTTCAGTCATCCCCAGGAAAGAGGGACTTCATCACATGTAACAGACACTTGGGATGATAAATGCCATAACTCCCAGTGTTCCCCCACTTCCTCCTTCTTCCTCCAGCTTTTATTGCTGAGCATGACGTCATATGGTATGGGATATCCCTTTGGTCAGTGGGGTCAGTTGTCACAGCTGTGCCCCCTCCCAGCTTCTTGTGCACCCCCAGGCTGCTCGCTGTTGGGACAGTGTGAGAAACAGAAGGCCTTGATGCTTGATGCTGTATAAGCACTGCTCAGTGATGGCTAAAACATCCCTATGTTCTCATTGCAGATCCAAAATATATCACCATACAAGCTACTATGAAGAATATTAATTCTATCCCAGCCAAAACCAGTGCAAGATTCCACAGTAAAAATATTATTTAAAATGCTACTTCTTTCTTTATATCCATGATTATACTCTTGATGCTATCATTACAAACATGAATTATCACACATATAATGAGTACACCTTGTACTAAGCTACTTAGAATCATAATTGTTTGCATAATGAGTCATATACAAGCAACAAAATATTCAAAAAATAATCCTGTAACACATTTATACCATAAAGATGTTGTCAGATTTAATACTGTCCTGGTGTGAGACAAATACGTAATACAATGCAGCACAACATTCTGCTGACTCAATGCATTAGTTCTTATCACAGACCTTCCTTTCCTTCATTTTCTCTCCTATCCATTTTATAAGTAATGTTAACATGGTAGAGATAAGTGACATAATATTTTTTATGCATTTCACCAAAGTCTTGCGAATGGTTTGCCAGATTTCTACGTAAGGTCATGGTCAATCAAGGTTGATTAAAGTGCATTTGTCTCCTCTTTTTCTTCCATTCCCTTGCGTGTTTGATACTGTTTTCTGCTGTTCTTTACATTGCTCACTTGGCTTTGCAGTCATTCCAAAAGAAGATTAAAATGCTTGGCTAGAGATGTCTCCTAAAGAAATCCATTTACTGCCAGATGCAGCTTGCTTTATTCATTGAACAAAGTCAAGCCACTTCAATGTTTCCTTTTTTTGCTTAGATTTCTAGGTGTTTGAGAAAGAATAATAACAGTAAAAAAAACTCCGATCCTTCTTCCTAGTTTGAGACACACGATCAACTCCTCTATTTCTTATGGTTAGTTGTATTAGGATTTCAAGGCACATTTCCAGGTAGGCACCATATTTCCTTTTTGCAGTTCATAACAGCAAATGGTTAAGTTATGTACTGTGGAGTGCTTAGTGAACAGAAAAATTGTGTGCTGAGCTGGAAAGTGGAGACACAACAATTAGTATTCCTAATGTCACCGAGACCATGAGAGGCACGTTGTGCTAACCGAAGTCATTTTAATATATAACTTTCACAATGAGTTTTGTAATTGTCTTGGTGAAATACCACTCTGGGATCCCAACTACAGAAAGTCAAGATCATACTTATGCCATGCCTGCCTGCGGCCCCGTTGAAGTCACAGAAATGAAGAGCAGTGCCCAGTGCACCTTTTGCCATCCGTTGAGAACATCCAGTAGAATACAGCTGCCTTCTGCATGGCCTCACTAGAAGAGGACTCATTGTATCCTTCCTAATACAGTCCTGCCAAGAATAATTTGGCTGTAAACAGTGTAGGCCACAAGGGAAGAGTGAAATTTATTTATATGCACCAACAGCAAGCAAGAAAGAATGATGAGAACCACAGGAACTCTTAACATAATTACATAACATCCAGCAGAGCCAGCAAAACATGAAAACTAATTTCAGGAACAAAAGCTATAAACCTTAATATGATATTAAAAAACCTAGGAAATAAAGTAATTCCTCACTTCCATGATTTTCAACAGGAAAACTGTAATTCAGAGCAATTAACTTCTCAGATCTTTATCTAGAGCTTATTACTTAAAGTGTTTCAGTCCAGTCACTGAAAATAAAACTTCTAAAGGCAAGTTGGGTCATAGAGTGGCATATGGTTTTATTTCCAGCTGAAGGAATATCCCTTCTCATTGATCATTGCCTCTTGCTTCAGGGGGGAAGATCAGATTGGATATTAGGAAGAGGTTCTTCACTGAGAGGGTGGTCTGTCACTGGAAAACGCTCCCCAGGGAAGTGGTCATGGCACCAAGCCTGTCAGAGTTCAAGGAGCATCTGGACGACGCTCTTAGTCATATGGTTTAGTTTTGGGTAGTCCTACAAGAAGCAGGGAGTTGGACTTGATGATCCTTATGGGTCCCTTCCAGACATTCTGTGATTCTATGATTCTGTCTGGAACCCCTTCTGCCTGGATGAGGGGGACAGGGAGGAAAATAAACCCCTTAGTTTAGGCTATGGGTACATTATTCTCGGTTTCTCTTCTGCTGAGCAATATCATGGTGCCTGTGCTCCTTATGCAATATACAGTCTGGGAAGAGGAGGAGATAATGCAGGTGCAAAAACATCAAGTGACTTGCCAGAAGGAAACGATGATACTTGAAGATAGCCAAATTCAGTGGCCTTAGAGTCCCAAGTGATTCCTTCCTTCCCAGTCCAATAGATGCAGATGATTTTTTCCCCATTTGCAGGGAAAACACACACACAATGCAGACACAGTTGGCCACACAGATCAACACATACAGAGTGCAGTGCCTTTACTGACATCCAGATAAACACGCCTCACTTACATAAACATGAAATAACAGAGATGGCCCAGCCCTTTTCCAGCTGATCAGACTGCAAGTTCACGAGTGAGATCTGCATACACCTTCACTTCCTTAATTCACAAAAAAATGCACATCCACTGGTCCCTTAAACATTAGCATTAGCTTTATGTCTACCTAATACCTGTGCCCACATTGCAGGACCCTTACCTAGTCACCAGCTCAGACTTCAACGATTTTGGGGTGCAGGTATCCTCCTACTCCCTGGCTAGCCTACTTCAAAGCCCGTTAGCTAATAGATACATGAAAAACTCTCCCCCCACCTCCTGAGCACAGAGTGAGGTCACACTAAAATATTTAGCCATAGAGTTTAACAAGAAGATGGGATAAACAGTGATCAGGCACAGGGCTCAGCCAGAGAAGCAGCTTGTTTACTTGCAATTGTCCCTGTTAATCCCCCATTCTCTCCATTACTGTGTCCTTTTTCTTCCCCTATCCACCTTCCCAAGCCTTGCCTCAGCCCAAATGAGCTACTCACCCCACTGGACCCCATTTTGCTCCAACCATACCCCGCTTTGGTACATCTGATACCACCACCTGGGCAATCTTGTCTGTATATGGCACAACTGATAAAGTTACAAGGGCACTGCTGGCCTTGCATAGTGGTGCTCTCCAGAAGGTCTCCAAGACTCCCGTGCAATTACCCCTGAAGCTCATCTTGTTGTTGCATAGCTACAGCCTAAAACCCTGTGGCATCCACCAACTCCTCATGGCACTGCTGTAACATGTCAGCCTCTCACTCTTCGTAACACACAGTGATTCCTGTGTGTTACAGGAGCTGAGACCTTGAGCCAGGGCTTGGTCATCCACCTGCATACCTTCACATCCAGGAGCTATGTGAGGTGGGTGATAATGACTTCTGGAGGAAGAGAGAGGAGGAGAAATGGAAGTACTGATGTACCGGAGCAGTACAATGGTGGTGGTGGGAACCCAGTGAGTCTCCTTTCCTCATTATGAGCTTTAGGGCGTGGGGTCAAAAGCATTTTGAGCATAGAGGGATGGGGGTTGCCCTGAGGATGGGAATAGGGCCTGGAGCCAGGGAAATGCTCTCCCTCCAGCCCCTGGACGTGGTGGGCAGAGCCGAGAGCAGCAGCAGGCCCCTCAGTGGCCCCAGGATCAACAAGGGGTTGGACCGTGGCTGGGGCTGGAGCCAGATCTGGGCACAGGCTGCTGACAAGTCCAGAGCTGAGGTGGGGCTGCTGGGCCCTGGACAGGGAGAGTCAGCAGGGCCATGAGGGCAAGGCAGGGTTGCCTCCATCCCTGGACAGGGTCCCTGCTGTCGTAACACGTGTCCTCTTTGGGGCTGTAACACCAGGTACAGACAACAGCTAGCAAATCAAAACATTCATTTTCCAAGGTTTTACGCATTTCCACTTCATTTTCATACTGAAACACAGTGAAAAGTTGGAGATTTTAAAATGGCCTCCAAAGCTTTAAATTTTTGAGAGGGGGTGGCAATAAAACTACCATTTTCATTTGTCGGTTGGATTCATAGCACACAAAAAAAAACAGACTGAAAAAGTCACGTCATAAGGGAAAACAATGTAAACCTGATTTTGATCACAAAAGAATATATAATATAATCTCTCCTCATAAAGTTATCCCCTCTGGTCCTTATATTTGTGTAAGACTATAAAGAAATCATTTAAATAGCAGCATGGTATTGACACACCTTAAAAAACATTCAAATATTAAAATGATTCATAAATATGACTGCAAGAGAGGTCTGAGGTGTGGAAAATCTACCTGCTGTGAAAAATTAAAACAGATCAGTGTATTTTATTTCTTCAAGAGTATTTTATGAAGCAACTATTATGGTACTCTGAAACTAGCTAAATTTAGAACTATACGGGGTTTCTGGGAACAAAGAAAGATATTTACAAGTGTACCGAAACAAAATAAATAAATACAAAATCAATTACTTTACTTGAGAAATAATAGCATAAGTATATTTAAAATAATATTAATTGCAATAACTCATTTGCAAAGGCTTTAAAGCTACAAACTTTGAGTGCTTTTTTCATATTCGGTACAATGCTTGATCTGAAACATTATTTCACGTTCTTTTGTCCAACAAACACACTGTTTGAACAAACACCCAAATGCAAAATGTTTGAAGAAAGTCACCTAAAAAACGAAACGGCTTTTCAAAAAGTAATAAAAGGGACTTTAACATAAGGGGGAAAAAGAAAGAAGAGAGAGAGAGAGTGGGAAGCTCTAATAGCTGTATCATGATAATTATTCTGAAATCTTTTACCTTGGGGTTGGATAGGTTCTGTATCCCTCATAGCCTTTAAATAAAAGTGAATTTTACATTGTGAAATTAACATTCAAAGTCATGAACAGTTGTGGTCAGTAATATGTAGAATGTCAACTGGCACAATCACCGGTGGTTACTTCTTGATTTATAGATCTACCATGAAAAAATAAGGATGGTGTGTTCTGCCCTCCTAACATCTTAGCCCTCAGTCATTCACATTTTCTAGTCATCTTGTCTGTTTATACTTACTTGGAATACTCTTGACTACTCATAACACTAAACCCAAGCGAAAAAACCCAAAACAACTCACATCCAAGTCTGTCCTCTAACTTTCTTTCTTTTGCTATCTAATAAAATGGGATATTCTGTAAACAGAAAATGATCCACCATCATTTTGGTGGTATACTGAGTTAGAAAGATGAACAATATTGAGACTCTCCAGCTATGGGCTTATGAAATGAAAATCAATAGTAGTGTCAAGTGTCACTGAAT
Organism: Ibidorhyncha struthersii; assembly: GCA_013398815.1. Classification (NCBI taxonomy): domain Eukaryota; kingdom Metazoa; phylum Chordata; class Aves; order Charadriiformes; family Charadriidae; genus Ibidorhyncha; species Ibidorhyncha struthersii. Next base: position 71,659 of record VZSZ01007839.1, read on the forward strand.
GACTGACTATAATGAGCATGATTGTCCGTATGATTTCTATTGGACTTTATGGGTAATATTGATAAACGATTTTAGAATGGCTTTTTATTGTGCTGTTGTTGTTGGCCTACAAAAAAATGAAGATTATCCTACCACTTATAGCACACTGGAGTGTTCAGTGGAAGCCTCAGGCAGCTGAAGTCCTATCATCTACAAAACTGTGTTCCAACAGTAATCCTCTTTGTGTTGCATTTTGCTGTAACGTCAGTTTTATAAATATTACAGCCAGCACTTCACCTCGCAGCTATGGAGCTTTGCAAGGCTAAAAGCAAATGAAAATGCTATCAAAACTTTCACTGTTTTATTTTTTTTTTATTCTGTCCCCAGTATTATGCTGATGCTAGAGTTACAGATTAATACAAAGTAAGGGAGTTAAGTGAGTTGAGCTCTTTATACTATGTGTTTATGTGTGCAGTTCTGTGTTCCTATTTGGACATAAAATATATTTCATAAATATTTTTATTTTAGGGTAAATTATAGAAATATACTGTACATTGACAAAAGGTAAGAAATGAAATTTTATAGCACAGTTGAAGTGAAAGCTTTTGAGAACTTTAGTATATGTCTGAAATTGCCAGAAAAAAGAAGACATCACAATTTAAAATAAGTACATTCAATGAAAGTCAAATTTATTATTAGAACTAAACTTTTTATTGAATGGGATAAGTCTCTGCTTTAGTATCTCATTCTGCAATATTGAGAGTAACATGAAAAAATATGCTTTGATAAATACACAATCAATAAAGACCAATTTCTACTTTCTTCAACCCAGAAAACTTTGAGGCTTTGTTATCATCTCAGGTACTTGTGGAAGCATAGGACCTATGGGCTTAATAAAGGTATTGGACAACTGTGGTTCAAAGGAACCAAAGTAATACCAGTGCAAAGGACCGACAGCATTACCCATGATGGAGAACTCTGCACATCAGTAATTTAAAAATTCTATTTCTTTTTTGTGTTTTAGGAGCAAGTAAACCCTACTTTGCTAAATTGGAATACGAGAATAGACATTTTACTTCCCCACTGGGGCAAGACACGAAAATAATGGTAGTTTGCAAATGAAGGACATAGAGCATCATGAGCCAATTTTCTAAAAGCAGATCTGAAAGAACAAACACTAACTTACAGCAAGTTTATTTTTGGCCAGCTGCCAATAGTTAGCTACTTAAACTCACCACAGAGCATCACAAAGAAAACATGGGGAAAGATCAAATTTTGGGGATGTCACATTGTTTTCAACATGCTTAATTAAGACTTGAGGAAGATATAATATTGAAATCAAAATGAAACTCATAGTATGTGAACCAGGGAGAACTAAACTAGAGAAATATCATTTAATATTTATCATTACAAAAACATTATGATTGTTGCAGAACTCAGAAAGTGGAACAAATATTTAATCTATGATCCTATTCCATGCTACAAAACAAAAGCAGTTACTTTCTTAGAAAGACACAGTGATAATTAAAAAGGTTAGATGTGTTCTTTTCCCAGAGTATATTAATTGATTCATCTGCATTTGCGGTGCCAGCTTTGCATCTTTTCTTCTCGTGAATCGTCATTTCCAAATAAAACTGTCAGATCTAATGGAAAAGCAAACAATCTTGTTTATATAATCTCTTATATTCCAAAGTTAGCATAGAATCATAGAATTCATCAAATGGCAAAATATTTCAGTCTATAATCTAATTTCCATCTCTGAGAACTTCCACAAGATTCAGCACCTGATCGGTATGAGTTCAAAAGAAAAAAAATATTCTATTATATTTTCAACTAATAAAATCATATAAACCATGAGGTGTTGCTCTTTAGAGTACTTTTTTGGACGTTTAGAATCCTTATTTATTCTAGATTGTCTGTTGCTACATCTGTAATGATAAACTTAGCAGAAATAACAAACAAATACTGTCCTTCCCACCCACTGATTATCTGGTTGAGATTATGCTGGATATCTGGGTAAAATAAGCTATAAACATAAAACCACTGCCTACATCCCCTACAGGGTAATCATGTCTATTTTAGGGCTTTTTTCCAGGAAAGAAGCAAAACAAAAATAGATGAAACAATCCCTAAATATTATACATACAAAAGGTACTACTCTAAAGTTGCCCAGATTGCCTTTATATGCCTTCATTACATCTACTTTAAAATGAAAGAAGCAGTGGGACACTACTTTTCCCTTCAATGGTATGCTGTATACAAAATGAATACAAAAGTAAGTTTCCTGGTTGTAAAAATAGAATTCACAGTTGACTCAGTGTTCACACTCCAAAAGCATTTGAAAAACTGTTTCCTGTACACAGTAACTGTTTATCGAAGCTTTTCACAAGGAGCTTTTTTAATTTTTCTCTGTCAGTCTCATCAAGTCATTAATCACTTTTGTTGTTCTTCTCTAAATTCCCTCTAATGCTGTCAGTGTTTTTTCTGGTGTTATGAACATCAGAAACTAAGAAGTTATTACAGGCAATATTCATTGAATCTTCACTGGAGCACAATAAAGGCATGTGTGACACAGTAATAAATCTTTCCAATCAGTTGTGCTTTTTTAACACAGTTAATTTCTCCACCAAAAATCTTTGGTAAACAAAGAAGCCTGGATAATTACCTATTAAAATTTTAATGTTTAGACAGATATAAGTACTAATAGTATAATGCAGTAATGATGAACCTGTGACATTTGAGTCAAAATCTGCAAATGAAACTACAGTCAGTACCTTGTGAATATACTTTCTTCATCTTCCCAGCTAGCTTTTTCAGTGTTGCTGAAGAACTTTCACTCTTAGGAAAACTGCAATTAAAAGGAGTTTAAGAAGTAAATGAACAGTGATGGGATATAGAAAATAAAAAGCTTTTTAAAGTTTTTTTAACTTAATTTAAAGTATACCTTTGCTCTCAGTGTAAGAAAATAAAGTCAGCATGAGTCAGTCTTTTGGGAGAACCCAACATTTGGTAATACAGGCAAATACTTCTAACTCCAAGAAGCTAAAAATAGCAGAAGTGCTCTGAAATTCTTTTGAAATGGGACCACTGGTGTCAGTGTGGTGAATGTTTCTCTTAGGCTGAGAGTTGTGGATTTCATCAGGTTGCTTTTCCTTCTTTATTTCATTAAACTACTGATAATACAGTTGGGGATTCCCATGTATAAGCAACAGCACTATGCAGCTGACACCAAGACTGATACTCTCATAAATCCATAAATCAACACACTATCCAATTTTTCCTAAAATCGTGGCAATTAAGATTGTATTAGACAGAAGTCCTGAATATGAAGGTTACCTTAAAACTAACATCCTTAACAATACCTGTATTTGTTTGACCAAATGAAGTACAATGAGAAGACAGGGCTTCTCAATGGGGAACCAGTAATAGTAATACCTCTCTAGAAATTTTAGACTAGTAGGTTTTATTACTGTGACAGACAGAAACTATGGACCTCAGGTCGCAGCTCCAAGCAATAATAACTGAAAGCAAAACTAATTTCCACAGTTTACCTTGCCATCAGTGTTTTCCTTAGACTAACAAATATGCTATGAAAATGTCAGTTTAGCTCTTTTGAAAACTGAGAAAGAAAATATATTGTTATTTCTATTCTGATAAATGTGGAGAGCTTCTGAGGCACCACACTGATGGGAGTAATTTCAGTATGTAGATAAACAGAATGGAGAATTTTAACTATTAACCACTAATTAGTATTCATCTGTCCCTGCTTAAAAAAAAAAAAAATAGAGAGAGGAGGAAAAAAACCCTTTTGTATATTTGGAATCCAGTTTCCCATGTGGTAAATTGTCAATAGTCTAGATGTAAAAGTTGTAGTGAGAATTTCAGAGGTTCGTGAACTACATAATTTGAAAAACAGGTATTTTTATTTCTAGGTTAAAAAAAAAAAATCTATTAAAGTAAAGTATTTGCTGTTCAGCAGGAAGAAAGTCTTACTTCTGTGTGTCCTGGTTTGAAATAAAACAGGACCAATTTTGTTCAGTAAATTTGCTTCTTAGCTGGGCCTATTCACAGCATATTGTGTAGACACTGCCAGCTCCCAGAGTGATAAGACCAGTGTTCATAGTTGATGCCCAGGCATGGTATGCAGAGAGGCTCTTGCTTATACTCATTGCTATAACACCCAAGGCCAGATAACTTTGTTACTTTTCTCATGGGAGGGTTGGAAGCAGAAAAGCATAGAGGGGTCCCACCTGTGGGGAGGAACGGACAGGACAGGTGACCTTAAACTGACCAACAGGGTATTCCATCCCATCTGCCTCGTGCTCAGTATAAAAGCTGAGGGATCAAAGGGTCAGCTCTCATTCTTCAATGGCCAACGTCTGAGGAGGGCTCTGTTCATCTGCCTTTGAACCCCATCCTGAATCCAGATCTGGAATCCAGTTCCCGTCTGTCACTGAGTCCAGTCTGGGACTTCCCCAGTGCCAGCCAGTGTCATGATTCTCATCCTGGGAGCTTGATACAGTTTTGTGTATATTTCATTATTTTCTTTTTATTTTATTATTAATATTTCATTAAAGTAGTTTAGTTCCTTCTAAACTCATAAGTCGCTCTTTCCCTTCTCTGCCCCTCTCTTTGAAAAGAGGTGGGGTGGAGCATCTGTCACTTGGCATAAACCATGACACCGTGCTTCTTTGGTTAAGCACATTAACATCTGTGTTTCTTGTCAAATTCAGTAATTGTGATTTTCAAGACTGGTAAATTTATCTGCTATTGGTCTCCTTGTTCCTCGGGCATACATCTTTTCTTTCTCACTAGTCTGAGGGGTTTTTTTTGGTTTGGGTTTTTTTTTCCCCTCAGAGACTGTATGCTGTTTCCAAACTCACATAAAACTTAATGACAATTACTAAAAGAGCTTCAGGAATCTTGTCCTATGTCACAAGTGTGTGTTGGGGATGCCTAAAGGAAAGTATTTGGGTGTCCCAATTGCATAGATTTCAACTGATGTTTAAACCCATGTGCAGCAGTTAGACATTAAATATAATTATTTCTTGGTCTACTGATATGAATAATTACCAGCTAAAGTAAAATTACACTAAAAATCAATATCCTTCAAAATTACAAATAATAATACGAATAACACGAATAATATAATCTTCTGAGTCTTGCTGTAGCAGTGCAATTATGTACAAGGGACAGAGTTTTAAAAAAAGCTTTAAAGAGTAATTTGAAGACTTTAAATTTGAAGCCACATCCTCACCAATATTTTTGAGAAAGTTCTGTTATAACTGTCAAGGTTTTATGAAAATCCTGGATACAAGCTTCAAATGTTATATTCTACCCTTTGCACTACAGAACACACATTGGTTTCAAATGGAGTTACCATTTTACCATGAACACCTAATATTTCATTACTTGTACTGTGAATTCCACAATGAAAGAAAAAAAAAGTCCCTGCATCGGTGCACACTCTAGGTATAGTGTGCCTTATCTATGACTGGGACAGTTAAATGCTACTGCAATAAAAGCCACGCTATGGCCCAGTGACTAAAGGCTTAGAAGAGTTCTGACATAAGCAGCTGATGGGAAAATATGACCCCCAATTGTGTGGATACAGTGAAGATGGTTGTGTGCTCTCCTTTTGTGTAAGTAAGAGAGACTGTTAGGAAATTAGTGAAATAACCAACCAACTAACGGACTGGTCAACAACAGATATGGTGGTTTTCAATGCAAAAAGCAGCAAGTGTTTTTATGGATCTCCATGGCATATGGCTCCACATGTACATCATTAATTCCACCTGATTCGTTTATAAAAAGAGTGATGTGATCAGATTGGGACTGTATACGCTAAATGCATTTTAATTTTGAAAACAGTCAAAATCAAGTCTAGCTTGGTCAACCTTTTGTGTTGCAGTTTGCCTTGCTTCTTGCCCTTATTTTTTAATTTGCCCTTGGTTATGGTAATTTATTTCAAATAACTCTACTAACTAATATATTAAGACAATGTAGTCCATCTAGCTTTTGATTTAGAGGAACGGTACTTCTATCAATGTCATGTTTATAGATTATAAAGATTACATAGATTACTTACCATTTTCTATAATATAGTAATTATTCATATTTTAGATCAATGTAGAGATTAAATTTTAGCTCTGCTCATAATTTCCTGCAGCACCTTCTGTGCATGTGCTTATACTGTCTTGCATAATATGCATATCTATACTGTGCTTAAAGGATGTATAAATTATTGATCAACATTTTATAAAGCATGTAGAAAAGATTTATTTCTATTTATACAGACTATTTATATATAAAGGTTGCTGCTAATGTTTTACACACATGATTTATGGTTTCATCTTCAAATATAATGAAAGACTGCATAATTTAAGAAAATAAAAAGAAAGTCACACATAATAAATTTAAAATATGGACCCCTAGGAAATTTTATTTGCTACATAAAGCACTTGAGAAAACCCTCAATTTTTTCAGCACAGTTTCATCCAGCCTCTAATTAAAGACAGATTTTACTAGAAGGCTTTTCCGTTGTTTGGCATATCTCCTTAAGCTATAATAATGCTACAGAATAAAGCACAGTCAAAAAATAAAGCATGGATACCGTGACTATTCATTGCTACAGGTCACTACACCTTCTGGAAATCACTCCCTAAGGTTGTGATGTCATTCCCTGGAATCATGATATATATAGATCCTAGATTAAAAATAGTTTCATCGTTTCATTCATACTTCTCCTAAGGACTCATCCTCCATTCCTTATCATTGACTATCCCTTTAAACTAGCCCAAGGATTTTTATACAAGCAAATTTCGTGGCATTTCTACTTCTAAGACGGGGACTTTGGGTGCCAGCATCTTTTTCTTTTCCATCCCAGAAGTGATTCTAAAGTAACTTGACTCCATACAGAGACAGACTTCGTTTTAAAGGAGAGCAATGAAATTAGAGAATCAAGAAGCATATCTAAACAATTTCCAGCTAAGCAGTCCAGCTATTAGTTGGGTTAGTAAACTAATCCAGAACTAGTTTATGGCATTCAGAGTTCTTATACTCATTCAATCGATATCATAAGACACAGTTTATATCAGCAAGAATAACAGGACAAACAGGCAGTAAACCCCAGGAAATCCACATTCTTCTCGCCTCTCTGGTTACTGATCATTGAAAGTTAATGCCCCGGTGTTGCCTTCGCTGTAGTGCTTTTAAGAAAGATAGCTCTATCCAGTTCTTCCAGGACATTTCGTGGCAATCTAACTACCTATATGCTATTTAATTTATCATGTCTTGCTTTCTTTTGCTCAGAGTTGAATGCGGCACGTGCATTTAGAGAGTGTTAGCAGTAAGAAAGCCTCAGTATACATAACAGTCATAAAAATACCACTGTGGAGAATATTGATATCTTAAATAGGAAGCTTGCTTGTTAACATCAGATAGGATGAAAACACGTGCAGCACGTATTATGCTACACCATGGAGAAGAATTCTTGCAGTCTTATTTCTGTTTTGGAAATTTTAGTGTGAAAGAACTGTAGAGTTTTCTGATTGGATTTTAATACTTGCAAACTTGATTACACAGAGCAAGGCTGAAGACAGAAGTCCTGCACGAGCTAATGCTCTAAGAATTTTCAGTTCCTCTTTAGATTCATTTCTGGCTGTGACAAGGACTTTGGCCCCTGGAAAGGTTATTTTTACTGCTACAATTTAGAGCTCCTTGGGACATTTGTGAAAAATCATTCTTCACGATGTTATCCTCCTCTTCTGAATATGCTTGGTCTAGGTTACGAGTGTTTTTATGATGAGGATGAGGACTTCGAGCTTGTTTGAAGTCTTAAAGTCAATAAATAAAATTTATATCAATAAGTACTTTAAATAAATACCTGCATTTTATAGCAACAAATACTTTATGTCAATACAATATGTAAAAATAGATTAACACTTCATCAGATATGATCAAGTTACACATATTTGTGGCAATCCTTTTAAGCAAAGTATGCTCCTGATTAAGACCATACAATTTCATGACCAGATGCTCAATGCTGCTGTAGTTAAACTGGAATGTGGTAAAGAAACAGATTTGTAGCCAGCTACTCTGGTACTTTTAAAATATATCCCCCCCATAGGTCTTTCAGATCTTACATTATCTCCTTCTTTCATGGACAGGTTCTCACTTTTTAATCTCTACTGACTGATCATAACTCCTCCCTGATGTTGCCCCCTGCATCTCTCCGCTCACTCTTGGTGGCCAGACCATGCTCCCCATGGGTGTTATAGCTCACCACTACCGAAGAACAAAATGAGCAATAGATAATACAATGCCAGATGCTCCTTATCATCATCTTCCTTTTTATTTTATTTGGGATGCAAAAAAAACTCACCAAGAGAAAGTGACTTCTGATAGAGGCAGCAAGGCCTTTAGGTCTGAAGGGCATTGATATAAGTGCTTTCTCAACTGGGAATGTATTTAGCAGGGGCTTTTCTGCTTTAAGCTTTCCTGAACTAGGTCCCATAATTAATATCACCATTATGTGATATTTTATATAACTGAAAAATTTAAAATGGTACAAAAAAATTCTACATTTTGACCCAAAGTAAATTACAGAAATTAGTCAGATATTTTACATTATATTTTCCATGAACTTACTAACTTGGCAGAACAGTGGATTTTTTTCTCTTTCGATAATTATTAATTTCAACTATATGTTTCTTCAAGCCATGAACAGAATTCAGAACCTGATAGACCCAAATCAATATAGACAGCAATCCACTGCAACAGCAGTCAAACCAATGTAAGAAGCCAAGATATGAGGGATGAATTTTGAAAGGATGTGCATTTCCTACTCCCTGAGAGCCAGATGTTAGTTATTAAGTGTTAATAGTGTATTACATATGGATTTTTGATTTAAATTTTAGCTTAAAAATTAACTGCTTTGCAAGCCTCTTGCTTAAAATTTTTTAATGTTTCAATTTCATATTTGGAGTAGACTGAAACCTCATTTGGTGATTTAGATCTGAGTCTTCATTTCCAGGCAAACACTGTAATATATAAATACATCTCTTGTCACAGGTGGTAGGAAGTGGTTAATTATTTATATTACAAAATAACCAAAGTATACATACTGACAGTCTGGAAAAAAAAAATGATATAGTTCAGGTATTTGCAAGGAAATTACTTATAGACTATCCACATAAATTAGCTTAATAAAAATGTCCTTGGATAGATGTCACTGTTTATATCAGAAAAACATGAGTTTTAAAATCCCTTCTCAACCACTTGTCCATATTTCTAATAACACTAGTTTAAATACTTTTTTAAATCATTGACTGAAATTATACTATTTCTCTTGGCAAATAAAGACAAAGAATTATATGATTATATACTACAATGATTATAGCCCCTTGCAAACATAAAGAATAAATACGATCTGTATTATATTCTATTATCATATTTTGGGAAGATAAAAACTGAAACTTTCTATTGCTTGTTGAGAACACATTAAAACACAGTTTCCATCTTTTCTAACTGGTCTCCATTTTAATGACTGCTTTATCTCTTCTGTTTCATGATAATGCTGTAGCAGCCCTGTTATACAGTGTTAAAAACCCCAAGGTTTTGCGTTGAAACTAATAGAATAGATTGTCATTGACTAGAAGTGAAAACTATTATTTTCTCATGTACATGATTGTCAGTAATAAAATAATTACACAAACAAATAGATGTGCTTTCTACAGTGTGTAGTTTTTGTTTGGATTTTTTTTGAACAAAATATGACACTTTTTAGACTAAGTCGTTTCAGCTCCATTGCAAGTGTTATTTATTGGTGCCATGAACAACGTTACCAACTCTTAAAACAATTTGGGTGGTAGTAGACGTAGAAATTTAACCAGCAATATCCCATTATTCTGTTACTACAGCCTGACAGAAGTGATACTGGAAGCCCTATATTTAATTTAAGGAAAGTTAAAATATGTTTTTTTTTCCACTAGATTTAATGCGTGGCCCCACCCAGACACTTTGAATGATAGCTCTACGATAGTAAGTTGCAGAGTGCAAGAGAAGAGAGAGAAAGCAGGAGACACACAGAGAAGAAAATAAATACTTGTGGATATCTCATTTTATCTTGAGTCATACAAAGAATTAATGGATTCCTATTTTTTAACCTGCTTGGCAAAAAAAAACAAAAAAAAAAAAACAAAAAAAACCCCAACCCCCCAAAAACCCCCCGAAGAGAAAAGTGAAGACCTCTCCTCTCTGTGCATATTTATGCATATTTCCTTCTGGATGCTGATGATGCCAGTTGTACTGGCATCCCAACATTCTCTTTCACAGATGGAGACAGATTCTATTGTATTGGAGTACAACATTTGGGAGATTCTTCTCAAGTGTCATTTCAAAAAAAGGACACCCATTTAGTGGGCATTTGATTAGCACACATCTACACCACAAAATTGAAAAAAAAAAAATGCAGATATTGTTTCTATTTTCTCCTCTATGTAATTACATCCATCTAAATACTGTTTTCCAGTGATTATAGGTTGCTTTTTAGTGTGGAAAAAACTAACTTTATCATCACTGAAACAAACCCGAATCTTGTGTAGCTCAGCAAACCAAATGTTGCCATCTTTAGCAGATTTGTCCTCTGTTCTGTTTGATGTTTATTTTCATGCTTGACCTTCAGTATGTTTTGAAACATTTTTACATGGCAGGTAAAGCAAAGCAAGCTGCAGGCATAAACCAGTTTCATGTCAACTAGTTAAAGTTGGAGTACCTTATCTGATATCCCTTATTTAAAAAATCCACTCCACTTTTAGTCTGAGTTAATATCACCTCTATTAGTAGTGTTCTCAAATGTTAGAAGAAAAAAATACATCCAAAAGTAAAGAAATGATTGCTGGGATTTAGCAGTTACATCAGCCTTCTGTCTGTGCTGGGCTCCCACCCACTTTGTGTGAATTGAGCTAGTGGTTATAAAGACAAAACAGCTTGATTAGCAAGGGCCAAAGATGTTGAAGAACAGGTCACAGCACTTACCAAAATTAAAGAAGGATAAGTTATGAGCTGTGGAAAATAGACAAGTTGAACATGAACAGTATTTGACAGGCGAGTTATAATCATTGTGTGCATGACTTCAGTGCAAGTGATAAGAGGAATTAGTTCTGGCATGATTGAAATCACAAGAACATCTGCCACAAAGGAACAAACAAACAAAAAACCCCAACAAGACCTTCAAATATGTTTTTTTTTAGCAAACTGTAGTTAAGCTACTGAATAGGACTTAATCGGTACATAGGCTTTGTGCTACTCACTGCAGAAGTGAGCCTAATTCATAATTAAGCCATTCATAAATTTAGATTTATATATAACTAGTTTAGTCATTCCTGCTAATCTGCAGTTGGAATTTGAATTCAGGTGGTAAATGGCACATTGTTACAGCTTTGGCATTCCATAGCTATGCTCTCTTTCAGCATAACAGATCTGCTTGTTGCATGTATTAACAGCAAACAGCTTCTTAAAACTTAGTTTAGTTTTTAAATAACATTTGGTGATCCTATATTGGGTAAAAATCTTCAGATGAACCACCAGGAGAATGACTTCTTATGGACAGTGTGCTAGATGCCCAGCTTTGCAAAACATCACTTAGCATATGCAGTAACATCACTTAGCATATGCAGTATAGAAATCTACCTTGGAAAGAAAATGTGTTTAAGTATTCAGTCTTGTTACTTGGGAAACTATAACCATTTTATACTGCTCCATTCTTTAATAAAAAAAAAAATCAGAACATAGTGGTTGTTTTTCCTATTCTGCACCCCTGATTAGTTAAAGAACTTTTTGTAGAAGTGAAAAAAAAAACCCAAACAAACAAACAAAAAAAAAACCAAGAAAACCCCCACACAAAACTATGTCATGTAATGCAAAAATACTGTAAACAGAAAAGTGCAAATTTATTTATTTTCAAACAAAAATAATGTAAAAAATCTGCAGACCTCCTACATGTGAGGCTGGAAAGTATTAAGGATAACAAGCCTTGGCACAGATACTAAATGAATGCCCAGATTTACCACATTCTAACTGAATTTTGGCACACTGAGCAAACATGTAATGCAGCAATAGAAGAAATGAGACTTAATATTGCAAAGTTAGTTTCTTATTTTTTTTAGAAAGGAGCATAGAGCTGAAGATGGGGAAGAAATTAAAGTCACATTAACTTAACCTTAGATGTGTGAGCTTCACTTCAGAAATTAAAAAGAAAACACAGAAAAATGAAGGAAAAAAAGTAGGAAAATATGAAAACATACAACAAAGTTTTACAAAGTTAAACAAAAGTTAGCATGCCAGACCATTGCAAAACCTTTTTTTTTAATCTACCTTTTTCTAGAAATAGAAAATTCTGTTTATCTAACCCATCTAAATGTCAATATTCATATAATATTATACTATATAGTACATTATTAGACAAACTGGAGAAAACAGAAATTGATAGGAAGTTGGAAAAGCTGGTAGCAAAAAGTGCCAGCAAGTTGAAAGGAGAACTGTCACAGAAGATAGAGAGTTTCAGTACAATTTTCCAAGAAGCTGCCCTGACTTATTTGATATTTTCATTACTGTCATTGACCTAAAAAATAAGTACATGCAGGGTATGTGTGTGCGTGTTTTGTGTCTACTAGCTCTCTCCAACCCCCACCCCACCCCCTGCACACTGTGTGGTAAAATGTGCCAATAGGAAGTACCATCAATATGCAGCAGGATCAAAGTACAAGGAAGGAGGAACGACCTTGAATCCCAGAGTAACAGCAATGGAATAAAGTGCAAGTACAAGGGCATGTATTTATGCACTGGAAATAATCACAAGAATTCCTGATTTATGATGAGTACTCATCATGTAGAAATGACAGATGAAGAAGATTTAATATATTGCTTCATCCTAAAATGATTATAAAGTACCAGTGTATTACAGCAAGACATAGGTGAATTTAATCTTATAATGCATCAGAAGAGAATTTTCTTGTGTTCTGTTTAAGTCCTCAGATTGTTAATTGGACAGTTTTGTCTAAATATATGGGCTTCAAAGTCTGTGCTACAGTATGAAAACACAGGCAGATAAATCATCAGATTTTTTTAAAAAGAGGAAAATACTTCTTTTTAACTAAAAGGAAAAATCAGGTTGTGTTATAAAATTTTCATTAGCTAGCATACCTCTTGGTGCCCATTGCAAATACTAATTTTGGATTTATAATTATGAAGTATTTACATTATCTCCCATTCATCTGGAGAATTTGATACTGTTACGTACTCCCATCAATGCAGATTCTAAAACAGAATTAGGACCCTGAGTGTGGGGACAGTTAAATAAAATAAATAGAATGGGATACAACAAAGCCTCTTTCTTCCTATAGAGAGGACTAATCAACAGGGATCTAGATCTTCTATTTCATTTTGTTATAAGCCTCTCCCAAAAATGTAGCCTTTGTCTCAAAAACTGAAACAGAATGTTTTGTCTTTAAACATCTAGTTGGAAGAGGACAATTTCTGTTTCAGTCTCTAGAAAGCAGTGAGATCTTGGAAGACTGACTAGAGAGAACTCATCTGGTGATAAAACTGTATTACATTTATTTTCTGTCTCTAGGACTTCAGATCATGTTTTCCTCTCCCTGAAGCCATATGGTGCAGTGACCTTGTCTGGCTGCCAGACACCCACTCAGCTGCTCTCTCATTTTCCCCCCAACAGAGGATATGAGGAGAAATAGGATGAAGAAGCTCATGGGTCAGGATAAAGACAGGGAGATCACTTGCCATCAGGGGCAAAACAGACTACTTGGCAAACATTAACTTAATCTATTGCCAATTATAATAGATTTGAATGGTGAGAAACAAAGATAAAAGCTAAAACATCTTCCTCCTACCCCTGATTCTTCACAGGCTACACTTCACTCCTTCATCCCCTACTCCTCTACCCACCCCTCACCAAGAAGTGCAGGGGGATGAGGAATGGGTGGCTGTGGTCAGCCCGTAACAGCTGCTCTCCGCTTCTCCTTCCTCCTCACACATTTCCCATGCTCCAACATAGGCTCTCCACAGGCTGCAGTCTTTCAGGTTTAACCAGTGTTAGTTCTTCCCACAGGCTGCAATTCCACCATGGCATATCCTGCTCTGGCATGGAGTCCTCCACAGGTGCTCCACCATGGTGTCTCCAGGGGCTGTGAAGAAATCTCTACTGTGGTGCCTTTAGCATCTCCTCCTCCTCCTCTTCCTCTTCTCACTTCAATGCTTTCAGTGCTGTTTCTCGCACTTCTTCCCTCACTCCTCAGCAGCTTTTTGCCCTTTCTTACGCACATATTCCCCAAGATACCATCAGCTTGGCTGAGAGGCTCAGCTGTGTCCTGTGGTGGGCCTGCTGGAGCAGGTTGTGACTGGTGATTTCTGACATGGAACAGCCCTAGCATCTCCTCACAGAGGTGGCCCTGCAGCCACCTAACAGCAGACATTCAGGCATGGACACCTAGAGCTGCTCCGTGCAGACAGCTGGCCAGTACCTGTTTCCATGGCTGGCCAGTCAGAGCACATATCTCCAGCTGTCCAGACAGAACTGATCAACTCCTCCCCCAAACCTCTAGCCAGCTGGCCAGGTAGAACCTCTATCCCTTAGCCAATGAGCCAGAGTCACTCTGCCCGGCTGGTGAAACAGACCCTCTCTCCCAGCTGGTCAGCCATAACTTCTAACCCTGATAGCCAGCCAGAGACTCTTTTCCTGACTGGCCAGACATGGCTCAATTCCCTTGCCAGTCAACCGGAGCCCAAATCCCCCGGCTGACCAACCGGCCAGAGCCCTGTCTCCACTGGCCAGCCAGCCAGAGCCCTCTCTCCCCCAAACAGCACCTTCTCTCTTAGGTGGCCAGCCAGATCCCATTTCACCAGCCAGCCAGGTAGTCCCCTCTCTCCCTGGCTGGCCAGACAGAGCCCTTTTTCCTTGGCTGGATGGAGGAAAAACAGTTCTGATGTTGCCAACTCCATGTCCCTCAGGGTCTTGAGCTCCCACTATGTCATGGTCTACACAGTCGTGGTTTCTGTTAAGATCCCTGACCAGTTCTTACATAATTTATCACCCCACTTGGTGCCTCTAGTACTTGTGTTGCACAGTTTTTTGGGTACCTCTAAGCTGCAAATAGCAAGCACTTAGCATTGTTATAACCTTTCTCTGAAGCTGCTGATGCAGTATTTCCCAAAGTATCTGCAATATTTCTCCTTCTGTTTTCTCATGCCATTATTTTCACACTGTTGTTCTCATGGTCTTGAGCCTGTAAAGCCCAACAGTGCTCTTATGGGAAGATTCCATGGGAAGCAACACCTGTTTGCAGAGCGGGAAGGGGGGGAACAATGGGGACAAAACCTTTCCTCCACATCATTACCTTGTTTTGTACATCTTAGTTTATCTTGGCAAAAACTAACCACATTGTACAACAGAGTAGTTATTAAATCATTATTTTATCATCATTTATGATTAATTAAATCATTATTTTATGATTATGTAAATCATTATTTTATTCATTATGTGAATTAGAATCTAATTAGCTATAATTTAATTATAAAACTTTTTTTAAAAAATTATAATCATTACCATTATTTAATCATTTTTTTTCAATAGTGTACATTCTTGGAGCTTCACAACCAACATACAGTATTTGTACCTGACCACCATATTCCAGTCAACACTAATATTGTCATGAATGACTGAACGGGAGATTAAATAGGTCCATATAAAAAGGATACAGTACAGCTGCGTCCTCCCACGAGGCAGGGTGTCTCCAGTTCCCTGAGGACCCAGCCCTGCAGCAGGTCGCCATGGTGTCACGCTGTCTCAGGAGTCGTGCACAGACGGAGGCAGAGCTTTGAGGCCCCTTCATGGCCCCTGCCCCACAGCAACAGGCACAGGCACAGGCACAGGCACAGGCACAGGCACAGGCACAGGCACAGGCACAGGCACAGGCACAGGCACAGGCACAGGCACAGGCACAGGCACAGGCACAGGCACAGGCACAGGCACAGGCACAGGCACAGGCACAGGCACAGGCACAGGCACAGGCACAGGNCAGCACCACAGGCACAGCCTCACGCACAGGCACAGGCACAGGCACAGGCACAGGCACAGGCACGGCTCCCCCTTCCCAGGCCATGCTGACCCTGTGCCACCGCAGGAGGACCTGAAGTAGGTGTAGGCAGCCCCACCCACACTCCAGAAACAGCCAGTCACAAGGCAGCTAACAATCACCAGCCAGCCAATCTGGAGGCAGCTAACAGAGGCCCTGGGAGGTTCTGGAAGCAGCTGCGCAGAGAAATGGTTAAGTGGGGCTAAACAGATAAATAAATGCTGCCAGAATGGCCAGAGAGAGCGCCAGGTGAAATAAAATAAAAATAAAACACGCTCAGAGAAGCTCCTGCCCGGAGGGACAAAGCGGCACTGGCAGGCAGCTGCCCGTGTGTGCCGGGCCCGCGGCAGCTCCCCACGGCTGGTGTGGGGCCCCACAGCCCCGGCGGTGCTTTGCCCCGGCCAGCGGCACAGCGCGGGGCGTCAGCGGGCAGCTCTGGCAGCGCTCCAGAGTAACCTCCTGCCAAACCAGGCATGGCTCTGCTGTCCCTCACTGCGCAGCCTTGCGTGCAGCTCCGGGCATAGGGCTGGTGTTTGGGATAGGCTCTCAGGAGAAGAACATTGAAACCCTGAGGTTGCTTGCGTATTTCTTGGGGAATTCATTGCAAATTACTCTTGACTTACAGTGTAAAGAAATCATTTGCAAACCCAGAATACAGAAGATCTTAAACGTGTAAAACTTGTCTCTTAAAGAATAATGACACATGGAAAGCTCAGGAATTTTGACGATTAAAATCTACAGTCAATTCTCCATTCAGTGATGTGATATACTTACACCTGCTGTACTTATACCCCCCATGGCCTGAGATAAGGACAGGAGATTACCAGTTACCCTCACAGGCAAAACAGACTTGACTCGGGGAGATTAATTTAAATTATCACCAGTTATAACCAGAGTAGGATAACGAGAAACAAAAACAAAACTAAAACCACCTTCCCTCACCTCTCCTTCATCCCAGGCTCAACTTCACTCCTAACTCTTCTACCTCCCGCTCCTGAGCAGCACAGAGGGATGGGGAATGGGGGTTGAGGTCAGTTCATAACGCTTTGTCTCTGCTGCTCCTTCCTCCTCACACTCTTCCCCTGCTCCAGTGGGGGGTCCCGCCCACAGGATACAGTCCGTCACAACCCTGTCCAATGTGAGTCCTTCCCATGGGCTGCAGTTCTTCATGAACTGCTCCAGTATGGGACCTTTCCATGAGGTGCAGTCCCTCAAGAACGGACTGCTCCAGTGTGGATCTCCCATGGACCACAGGTCCAGCCAGAAACACTGCTCCTGCCCTGGCTTCTCTCCATAGATGGTAGGTCCTGCCAGGAGCCTTCTCCAGTGTGGGGTCCTCCACAGGCTGCAGAGTGGCTACCTGCTCCAATGTGGTCCTTGGTGGGCTGCAGGGGAAAATAACTGTTCCATCATTGTCTTCTCCGCAGGCTGGATGGGAATCCCTGCTGGGGTGCCTGGAGCACCTCCTCCCCATCCCCCCCTCCCCTGGGGGCTGGCGGGGCTGTTTCTCACACTATTCCCCTCAGCCCCTGCTGCCGGGCAGCGTTCTGCCCTTTCTGACAGAGGCTTTCCCCGCGGCGCCGCCATGGTGGCTGCGGGGCTCAGCCGTGCCCTGCGGTGGGTGGGTTGGAGCCGGCTGGAACCGGCTGTGTCCGTCTCGGGGCAACACCAGCTGCTCCCCCCAGGGCTCGCCTGGCAGCTCCCTCCTGCTAAAACCTTGAAATGTTAAACCCAATACACAGCACAGCCTCAAAGCCACGAGCCCCTGTGGAAGGGAGATGATGAGCCGTGACCCCTCTCATGCGGCAGAGGACGTTCCAAGCTCCAGGCACCACTTGATGCAACAAGACGAAATCATAATCTGAACCGACACACTTTGAGTTATAACTGAACGCTGTGATCTGCCAAGCGTGCTTTCTGGCTGTGGCCATATAACACCGAATCCTGTTATCTGTACTCTCTCAGAACTGTGAGATAGGTGGGTGGTGAGAGCTCACTTCTGAAAGAGGAGTAATATTCTTCCACAGGCAGAGGAAGGATTAAAGCCAAGTGCTTTTAATCCTTAGAAAGACAATGGGCAAGATGTTGCATGTTGGGGTGAGTAAGAGAGAGAGGTAGAAAGCCACAGAATTGCCTCTATATCTGCTAAAAAGAAAACAGCCACTGTAAGTTCCATCTCTTTTCAGTTCAGTTCTGCATCTTTGGTAGTCAGATTTAGGCAGCAAATACCTTGCATGCTCAATCTTAGCAAGGCTCAGTTGTTTTGATGTGTTTCTAGAGGGAAAACTTTAAGCTATGGATGAAATTGTTTATTGGAAAAGTAAAGTGTCTGTCGATAACAACTGGGAAGAATTTTTCTAGATTACAGTAATAAACGTGGACACATGCTTTAAATATCTCTCTAAGGTCTGAATGCAGAAGAGATTATAATGAATGGAGAAGTTACGTGATTTTTTTTTATAGATTGAGTTTTTAGGCCCTTATTTCTGTAGCTGCTGGTGTTTTAATTTTTAAAGTCCTTAGTGCTGTCTCCTAAGGCTCAAATGCCACTAAATGATACTGTAACTTGTCTTCAACAGTGAAAACATTAAAGAAAATTGTAAAACTCAGAAGCATTTTGAGGGTGGTGGTATCACAGAACTGCCCGCAAGAATCTTACTCTTTTTATCTGGGATTCATTCTTACAGGCCTAGTGCCTAATAAGAGTTCAAATCTGTCATTATGGCAAGTCCAATTTTAACAACGGAAAAACAGACTCAAAATGGCCTCAAGTTGCACCAGAGGAGGTTTAGATTGGATATTAGGAAAAAATTCTTCACCAAAAGGGTTGATAAGGACTGGAACTGGCTGCCCAGGGAAGTGGTGGAGTCACCATCCCTGGAGGTATTTAAAAGACATGTAGATGTGGTGCTGAGGGACATGGTTTAGTGGTGGACTTGGCAGCACTAGGTTAACAGTTGGACTCGATCTTAATGGTTCTTTTCAACCTAAATGATTTTATGATTCTATGACTCTAATATAATAAACAAGGCAGTCAGAAAATTTGCTATAAAAATCTAGGACATGAGAGACGTTCCCTTTCTACACTGTAGTGCTTTCTCAGTACCTCTTGTTTAATTCAAACTATTTATTCTGTACCCAATGTAGGGGAAACATATAAAGGAAAGGAAGTGCTTTTTGAAATATTATATATAGCTGACTTTTCCATCATTTTCAACAAATAACCTATATTTCTTGTCTCTGTGAATGTCTGATTCCCTAAATACTAAATGAGATTCCTAGCTTTCTATTACAAAACCAAGAAACAAATGGTTCACTTTTTATTTAATTATTTTGTAAAAGAAAATAAATACAAATAAATGTGTACAAATAAGTAAATGCTTGATAAATGCAGTCCTTTAAAACTGCTTTCTAATACTAGCCTGTACTTTTGCTGTGTTTTTCTAATAGATGGAAGCTAAGAATTTAAGAATGCAGAACCTCAAGGTAGCTATCAAGAAAATGAGGTTTGAATAGAAATCATCTTACAGGTTCAGCATCTTTCAACTACTAGGGCAATTTTAAGCAGGCCCTGTTCTCAGAAATCCACTGCTACTGTTGCCACCTTTGGTGATGCCATTCTCAGACATTTAACAACTTCAGCCCTGTGTTAGAGCTTCTTCCTCTCTCTGGCTCATTGCAAGAGCAATCCTCTAATTTTTCCACATGATCTGATATTCTAGACACCTTCCACAGCAACAGCAGAAATGCTGTTCCTTGCTATGTCAGGTGATATCACCTGGTATCAGCCCCACATCTCAACCACCAAACTTGGGAAAGAGACAGAACAAGTCAGCAACCCACTGCTGCAAACATATGGGCAGTTCCATTGAGATCAATTGTATTACTGACATGAACAAGTGTTTCCATACTCAGGGACCTGGTTTTAGCATAGGATATGAAGAACATTCTATTCCAAATGAAACACTGGGGGGGATTTAAGTAGAAGTAGGCAGAATATAATTGCTTGAATTGGTATCTAAAGAGCACACTGGAGTTTTAACATTGCTATTCCTTTTAATAGTTTGATGGAGTTTTTAACGGCCACAAGTTCATTGAAAAGTTCCTAATTTGTGGTCATTATTGGAAACAGAGGTAAAAAGCCAGCGGTTTTCTTTCTTTTAACTTTCTAAAGTGTGAAAAATGAAGAGGAAGCAACAGGGTGAGATGAAAGAGAACGTAAGATGAGAAAAACGGTAAGTTTTTTTTTATTTTTTTAACAGGAAAAAAGAAGAAAAAGGAAAGGATATACGCTTTATGATTCTATCATGTTTTAGACATATGGTACCCCATATTGGTAATTTTTTCTATTTTGTGTTAGGTAGGTGAAACAACATAATGCTTAGCAGCAATTCTTGCATGAAATAGCTGCTTTGAAAGTTTTTAGAATACACTGATATGGCATGATGTCCCCAAGTTCCTACAACAGACAATTGCTTGTCTAGCTGAAATTGTGGGTTTTGAATTCATCCTGTCCCATCTTCTAGTAATTTGGATTACTATGTCATCCATGTTTGGATTACATTGTCATCCAATGACATTTCTGTGCTGGAACAAAGTGCTTTCAACTTTAATTAATATGAGCACGAACCTGGAGATCATAGTTACTCTTAATGTCCTGTTAGTAAAAGTAAATATGGTGGACTGCTTAAATCATTTCACCTAATACATTATGATAGAGCATGCAATCATATTTTTTATATGGAAATGGAGTAAAATAGTATAAATCTTATTAGTGAAAACATTGCTATTTTAGTTTTCTTTCTGTGATTAATTGACCACCTCTGAACACAAAGTTCTTTGGTTTTGTATAGTCAAACTTCTGATCACATTGTGCAGCATAAAGTAAATAATCTTTCGAAAGTCTTAAGTTTGCTAGGTTTCCATGGTAATGAAGTTATAAGCTCCTAAAATAATGTAGCGGGTTTATCTTAAAACATCTAATTTCCATAAAGCTATTTTCATTACCATTAATTAAGTTACAGTCTTAAAATACTTTACCAATTGTGTCCCTTATCAAGTTTGTCCAGGATTTGTGTCATGCTAACTAGATTAAATGTTGCCTAAGTCATCTCATATTTGTTTTGAAATATGAGGATTAACTTCTTTTACACTGTTGGAGTCTGCCCAATGGTTTTTAAATACATCTAGAGATGGAATCTATGTCACAGAGCACTTTGAGGCCAGTTTTAAAAATCGTTTCAGGCCAAGATGTGGGGATTTCTTAAATTTGATCATTAAGTTACTATTTAATATGTTTATAGCTAATTACAAATTGTGTTGTTTTCACAATAAAACACTAAAAGCTGTCATTAAACAGGCCTTTGTGTGAGGTTATTTGGTGGGAAGGAGTGTTTAGTTGCATTATATTTTACAACAGAAACAGCGTAGCAGCAGACTGTAAAGCCATAGCTCAGGAGGAGAGTTAATAATGTCAAAGCTGGCCATGACATAAATCGCCTGAAAGAAAGGTTTTCTTTCCATTTGAATTCAAGCACAATGTCAGTTGTGTTATTCTTTTGCAGCTGTGTGTCTGTATGAGAGAAAGACAGGGATTTTTTAAAATGTAGAAGTCGTCACTGGAAATCAAACAAAATTTCTGAGCAGCCTACAGCCTGCTACCATTTGTTTCTATTGCATTTAGGGAAATATTCTGTGTAATGACAAAGTGTACTGAGAAAGTGCAAAATCTCAGCCTTATCTTATTATGACATTTTGTGGCTTGTATAAATTTAGTGGTTTATTATCTCTAATCTTATGATATTATTAAAATACATAACAAAAATATATGCTTGTAAATGCAAGAAAAAAAAGAAAAGAAAAAACACCCTACACATCCCTGTAAGAATTATTCATAATAGATAAGGAAGTCAACTAGATAATCTATATACCTCCCTCTCAATGGCTCTGCTACTCAGATACTGTAAACCAATGACGCTCCACTGAAAATACTCGAGCATCTGACCCAAAATATAGAGAAAGCCTTCCAATTTACTTGGAATTCTTTTCCCTTGGTCAGAGCCTGTTAAGATTTGTAAGTGAAAGGAGGAGATATATTAAAGATAAACCATGGAGTTGGCCATCTGTACTACAGGGCTCTGAATTCAAACGGATGGATATGATTTCTATCACTTAATACTTTCTGGCTTGTGAACACTATGTTAAAAATTAAATTTATATCACTTTGGAGTTCCAGTGGGAAAACTGTCATAGGTAATGCTAGTGTGGACTGCATATTGATGGATCTTACAGTTTTGTCACATTAGCAATACTTCCATGAACACTTATTTTGCTGACAGTGACTTTGACAGTAAGAGGCCCACTGTAAAGAAATGTTGCACTTTCATTAAAAAATCAAACTGTTTTCCCTGCCTGGTGGTCTGGAGAAGCAGTGCATGTCTGCCTTGTAAATTAAGACTCTGTAGAGAAAGTAACCTTGAGATTGCTTTGCCTTGCAGGCCTTCTGTTACTGTCTAGTGGTGGGGAGAGTCTTTTTTTTTTAAGTGCAAATGAGTTGTACCTGCTTTTACTCTTGGACTTTGGAATCTCTTTTTCATATTAAGTTAAATGCTAGAATGAGAAGGATTCCCACCAAGACCATGAATACAGTACCTCTTTATGTTGTAATTATGGTACTTTCACAACTGAAACAATAATCATATCTGTCCTTCTAAGTTAAAGATTTAGACTTAGACTCTAGACTACGATAACAACCTAAAGAGGCCTTGAAGTTATTTACTATGTTTTGTCCTCTCCTTGATGCAAATAAAAGAATAGTGCTGGTAAGTTTCAAGCATTTATTTACTTTATTTTTTTCTCATGCAGACTGCCCCAGAAAAAATCTCTGACTTACTCTTTTTGACCTGCAAAAACTGGAAATAGATGCTGGCAATCTAAAACTGCCTGAACCTAGAGTCTCATTTTCCTTTAAACCTAATTAGTAGAAAGATAAAACTTTAAGTGCTTGGAAACAAAATTCCCAGCATCACATACACTTTTTCAAAAATACAGCTAAAGGATTCTGCTTTTCAAAAATACATTTTTGCAGGGGACAGGCTGTGAATATTCCTGTAATTTATGAAATTATTGTAATCAGGATTTATAAAGAAAACATTTTGTAAAATTAACTCTACTGGCTTCCAGTTGATGCTATGTAATAAAATAGACATTGTACACATTTTTTCTAGATGTTACAGTTCATTCTACTACATTGGTTCATTGTTACAGAAAATTATCCTAATCTGTTTAAGTGAGCCTGAAAACTGTATTTTTCACTGGACTTTCACAACTATTCTTCCATTAAGATATTACTGTGTGAAAGCATTAGTCAGTTGTGCATTTCTTGATTTCTCTGGGAAATTGATATGCATTCAGGATATAAGACTGGTCTGAATCATTCTCGTTTTCTTCTGTTACACAAGTGATAAGCATCAGTGTCAGCAATGAATATCCTTTCCTTTACACTTGCTGCTACAGTTGGATGTTGACCAAAGATCTACAAAATTATTGTTAAAAGTAAAAAAATGGTGACACAGCAAGGAATAAAAGAAAAAAAGATACATTAAAAGAATCCATAAAGTTTTGACCAGCTGTCATCAGCAACAAAGAGGAAATTTACTCTGAGACAGACATGACATGAAATTCAAACTCCGAACAAATTGGGTAGAGAAAGCTCTCCGGCAATAGAAAAGAATAAGAAAAATCTTTTTGAGAAAGAAGAAATACAGAGTATAGTATAGCAGATGTGTATGAATCAAGTGGTTATTAGCCAAAGAGAGGAATTAAAATGATTAGTCTGTTTTCACTAGTGGGATGCAATTTGATACAATGCACTGCGGTCCATAGAAAGAGGCTAGCTGATTGAACAAAAGACAAAAGGGAAAAAAGAGAATAAGCCATAATTAGTAGTTCATTGTTCTGGTCAATTGTAACATCTTTCAAATTAAGTCAGTATTTGAAATATGCAAATTACCAAATTCAAAGGTGTTTACTTGGCCTAAAGTGGGGTTCAGAACTGAAGAAAGTATATTACAGTCTTGTAATTTATCTACTATTCTATTGTGTTACAGAAATCCAAGCATAACAGAATTTGTTTAAAAATTATATAAAATCGTTCTGTTAGAAGTTCATTAGTTAGGTGTAGTGAATTGATTTTTTCCTTCTTTCTTTCATAATTATTGTGGAGGTCAGGGAAAACACATAGCAGCTTAGTCCTTCTGCTCATCCTTTATTTTATTTTTTTTTTCAGGAAATTTCACTGAAGCATTAAATGCATTTTCACAGCACCTTGAAAAAATAGTTAAGTAAAACCAGGAATAAACTTTTTATTTACTATTATATGTTCGAAGAATTTTTCAGTTTTCTTATGATTCCTATTACCAGGAAGATTATAGAAATATTTTTAATCATAACCAAGAAATCAAGCAGCTTGTCAAACCATGAAGACGTAGCTGTAGTTTGACCTACAATGGATTAGAGAAAGCTGGAAAAAATATCTGTAGAGGAGCAAAAAGTTCTTATAAATAAAGAACTTTTCCAGGTCTCACGTTTAACTTCTAGATCCAGAAATATCCCACTCACACATAATTTCTCTGTTTCATGGCAATTTTAGAAGTCTGGACAGCAGTTCAGGAAGAGAAGCTATCTGTGAAATATCATGGGCATTCCATTTTGCTGAGATATTACTCTGCAGATTCAACAAACTTTTCCTTTGGAGTACTCTAAACATTTTATGGCTGAAAAACTTCCTATCTTTGGACTGCCTATGTGTTTTACCTTCATGTGATGTCTTCATCAAAGAAGAGAGTTATTTGCAATCTTTTAACTTTGAAGGACTTTTTAATCCATTATCTTGATTTTCTCTCATTTACAAAATCATCAGCTGAATGTTCAAAAGATGAAATCAACCTAGGAAATCTATGGAGAGGACAAGGAAACTTTTTTTTTCTGAAATACATGCTATCAAAATAGCATGAATTTGTCAATGGAATATTTTAAAACTATTTTAAAACATGTTCCGGAAATACTTAACATTTCTATAATATTTTAATATCTTTTTAAATCTGAGAACTTGGGGACTTTTTCTCTACTGCTAAAGCCTATGGCAAAATCCCTCCCTGCTGCATCAAGAACTGACCTCAGATTTTCTTTATGAATGACTTTTGATACTAAACTGCAAAATGGTTTTCAAGCTTGTCAAAGCCGTCTTCTATGGTGTAAAGATAAAATAACTGTTTTATTACAGTTAAATGCTTCTAATAATTGAGAATCAAACTATTATCTTAAATTTTCTATGTCTGGTAATTACAATGAATATATTAAATATGAATACATACTTCAACATGAAAGGTTCCTATAGAAAAAGCAAACTAATGGTGACAGCTAACAACTATTTAGAAATACTCTAGTCAGTAATGGTCAAACTATCGTAAACTAACTAAAGCAAGGAGATGGAAAGAAGACTGAGATATGTGGCACAATCTTTTTCTAAGAAAGTCACTTAGTCACACAAATTCTTCTTTGCTCTAAAGGCAACTTAGCATAGTTCTATTAGAGCACATCAAGGAACATTTCTGTTAAGTTTTCTGGACATAAATGACTTTCATGCTCGCTTTTCAAATAAAGATGAAAACATTATAAAGACATATTCTGTGTGGCAATGCCTTCTTTTGGGAAGAGTGATAAACTACCTTGCAAGTTACTGAGGCATTAAGAGTTGAGTGTACCTGTACTTAACTGAATACTGATGCCGCTATCATGTTCAGCGAAGCTGCACTGGCCAAGAGGCTCTTGCTGTCTTGTCTCTATAGTTCATATGACTGGGATGTGGATGGGCCTCAAGTGGCACTCTCTGACTGCTCGTGAACAGAATCTTATGTAAGCAGTCAGAAATAAGACATCTCAGTGC
The DNA here is from genome assembly GCA_013398815.1 of Ibidorhyncha struthersii. Taxonomy (NCBI): domain Eukaryota; kingdom Metazoa; phylum Chordata; class Aves; order Charadriiformes; family Charadriidae; genus Ibidorhyncha; species Ibidorhyncha struthersii. The sequence continues at coordinate 97,735 of VZSZ01007839.1, forward strand.
CTCCTCTTCCATCAGATATGCCCGGTAAAACACAATGAAGAGTCGTAGTCCATGGTCTCATTCTGTCCATACAATTTCTACCTTGTATATAGCCTTGAATAAGGATCCATGAGTGTTAGTATGGGGAAACTATACTTTTTAATACTTTTTCATTTGAGCATCCTCTGTGATCTTTTTTGTGCCACGAATTGTTTCAAAACCTAAAAATAAACGAACACTACAAATGAAAGAACTTTTGAGGCTTTTGATGGTTTTGAGTATATTTGGTTACCGTTTCAGTATTAATACTATTTAAGCCATTGACATATGAAGATTTTGCTTTTGCTTCCTTAAATAAGCCCTCGCTGGCAGCAGGACTTGCTAACCCATAAGCACTGACTCCCATTACACTGTACTGTAATACTGTACTCTCAGATGTTTTGGCTTCACCAAAAGCAGGTAAGGGATTCATCATTCAGGGCTTTTTGAAACATTATAAAAGTATAAAAATTGTTTTGAATTAACATAAGTTAGTAGTGAATTTAAGTAAAGCAAAATCAAAGTAAAACCTTATTAATGATTTCTACAGAACAGTTCATCCAATGCATTTCCTGGGACAGCAGATGATGTCGCATTGTAGTAATGGTTGTATAGACTCCTTTAAACATATATTTCCCGCACACTCTTAATAGAGAAGGAAAATAATTAATCTTTTTCCATCTATGAAAGCAGATATCCCATTTTCTTAAAGTATTTTAGTATAATTAACTTATAGTCTAAGGTGCTTTACAGACTTGGAGAAGGCAGAAAAATACTGCAATGCTGAGCACAATATGCATGAAGAGGTGACAAACTGCAGTGAATGCCTTTGTAAATATCTAAAAGCCTATACATCTGTACTTAATGAGAAAGTAAGATCGAAGGCATAGAGCAGTTTGTAGATAGCCGTAAATATTCATTATACTCTAAGTACTTTTTAATAGGTCACAGAATTTTTAATAATACAAAAGATATCTGTATTGATGAATAAAGATGAGAGTGGATGAAGAAAAAACTAATCTGTTTTGTGCAAATTTAATGAGGAATTGAGCAAACAGGTTTAGAGACCAAAATCCAGAGGTTTTTTTATCTGCAGTTTTCTGATACACTTAGTCTACTTAATCATAATTTTAGGTATCAGATAGTGTCTGAAATGTTTCCATACATGTTCATGCAAACTAGTGCCAGGATGAGAATATTTTTGTAAGTACTGTCCTAATACTTTATACTACTATTGTAATAATGACTGGCGTCTTATTTTTATAACTAATGAAAAATTAAAGTTTCTTTTCGGCAGTGATTTAGGAGATTTTTCATGGGACCCAGGGCTGCACCTTAATAAAAAAATCTTAAAAAAAATCCCTAAATAATGTCAAAGCTGTGTGTATTATTTTATTGAACTAAAAGTATTTGTTTCTTCAGTTAAAAAAGATGTAGCAACCTCAAATAATTTCTCATCTTTTCTTGGCTAAGAACAAACATCCACAGTGAAATGCAGACGTCGACACCCATGAGCAGACCAACATCAGACACTAATGACTGTACCCAATCTGGAGTATCTAGACTGAATCTCTACAGCAGTGTTTAGAAGCAGTGGCATTTATCATGCATAGTAATCGAGTACTGTTTGCTTCTATATTGCCTGCTAATATGCAGGTGTACACGCACCTGTTTTGCAAGTATTTTGTATTTTCATTTACTCAGCTTCAGACTCTAGACAAGATTTGCTGAGAGAGGAAGCACGGAATACATAGCATTCAAATATGATGGACAGCATTTGGGAATATAGGGTAGGATTCATCCAGGGGCTTTGTTCAGCTGATTTCTTCATCTGAACAAATCCCTTGAGGCTCCCTTAATGGAGAAAGACAGGCACATCTGAGGCATTTGGCAAACATTTTCTGCTAAATGATATGAAATCTCCAGCCCTCTCTATCTCTCTGTACTAACTACCCAAGAAGCTGAGGAGACCTATATCAGATGCAGATGTTAGAAGTTAGGTGAGGTGATTCCAACCAATAACATCCCACAGATTCCAAATATTTCTTGTCAAAATCTCTCAACAACTCAAAGGATACATTCAAATGCAGTCTGTACCCCTTGGAAACATAAACTGTTGTGTTTCAGGAAGCTGGTAAGCAAAGATTTTTATAGTCTTTCCAATGATATAAAATCTTATTCCTCAGAGAGCTAGAGATGTTCAATGACACTTGTGTGGCATATCCTTTAAACAGTAATTAAGTGCAAAATTAAAATTATATCCTTAGTAAGATGGATCACTGGGGAAGCTGAAATGTTGCCTTTTCCTGTAACCCACACTCATTACAATTACAGTCCAAAACTTGCTTAGGATTTTAAACCGTTAGTATTTAAAAACAATTATGTTAATTTAGGTATGCAAATCAGTGTAATTACTGTTGCTTCCTATAGATTTCCACATAATCAATGTGAGTTGTGTCTTCCTGCTGAGGTCAAGACTAGAATTTCCATTTTAAGGCAGAGTTTTGTGTCTGTTAGAGTGATTAAAGTATCTTTCACTTTAAAAACTGCTGATATTTTCTTATAGCTCATATACTGTAACTGTCAAAGTAAAGTGCATATGACTTTATCTAATAATTGGAGTGAATTTATATATAATTAACATTACCATTCCTTCAAATATAAATTGATTATTGATTTATCTTCCTTTTTTTCCACTAAAGTGTTTTGTAAGTTAAGATTTTCCTTGGCTGTAAAAATTGATAAGTGGAAGTACCATTATGTACTGCAACTCATATTTTAGTGCCATACAGCGCGCTTCTTTTGTGTTCATCTACACTGTGTTCATTTTACACACTGACTTGTGGTAATGCTTGATAAACTTTAACACATTTTCCCCTCCTACAGCTTCTGAAAGGAAACCTCTCAGTCTAAACTGTTGACCTATATTAGCAATGTCCACTAGAAAAAAACAAAACAACAACAAAAAAAACCCAATGTATGAGCACTGCTGACACTTCATATAGCTTTACAGTTTTGAGAGCCATTTAAAATGGCTTTTACTTTCAGCAGGCTATATCTGGTATTACTGTTATAATTGTTGTTGTTGCTATATAAGTTGCTGGTTACAGTGCTTGTACTTCAGTTTGCCTGAAACTCCCTGTTCCTTGATAAGCTTGTGTCCTACACTAAAAGCACCAATACTGTTACCAGATTGCACCTGCTTAGACATTTTGGGTGTCCAGCCCAAAAGTACTTATACAAAAATTTCTTTAAAATTATTTGGCTATTTCTGGAACAAGATGAGGGGGAAAAATGCTTTACAAGTATATACAACATGTTGGGGGGCAGGGAGGAAGTTGCATTGCTCTCTGAAGAAATGCAGACTTGTATTCTTTAAGCAATAATAGGAATTTGGAAAAGTGCTCAGGCCTGGGATCAAGGATATCATTTTGTTCATAGCAGTGAAACTTTGTGTTGGTGCTACCAAAGCTATAAGCATCAAAAAAAAAAAAAAAAAAAAATCCTGAAAGCAACAGAGAGAAAGTCATACATGCCCATTGTCTTTTGAAGTTTTGCAGCTAAACAATCTAGAGAATTCTTCTGAGTTAGGCTTTTCAGAGCTGAACGGTGTGGATGAGATTTGTTCTTCTTGCTGGTTGTGGCACTTGGCACATGAAAAAGCAGAAAGACATTGTCTCTTTTGTTCTCAGCAATGATCCTTCATCCATGTGTGGTTACTACTTGCAAGGGAATTAGGGAACAAAAAGGAGTAAACAGAAACTTTGCAATACAGAAAGCAGAAAGTAGAACAGTGGGAATGTGCAGAGACCTGTGACACAAGCCAGGTAGTGCAAGGAAATAGCAGAGGAAGGAGCAGGAAATAAGCAGAGGGTAGGAGGAGAGGGGAGAAGGATACTGGAGAATCAATAGGAAGCACTGACAGGTGGATGGAAACAGAGAGGGACCAGGTCCTAAAATGAACATTTGATACATGGAGAGTAGACAAGGGACAAAAATCAAAGGAGAAAGGGATTTGATGAGCAGGAACTGGGGCAAAAGATTGTTTAGAAGAGAGGACAGTGGCCATGAATTCGGGTAATAGAAGTAAAAAACTAAGGAAATCTTATTCCTATACTTTTTATTTTTTAATAAACCCCTGAAAGCTGTAAGGTTGGAGAAACCACTTAATTTATCAAGCCCTGTCCCTATAAGAGAAAACTGTGAAGTATAACACTTCTGAGTCCTGTACTGAGCATAATTTTACACTGATTTGCTTTTGTACCTAAAACATCTGTCAATCTCAGAACAATTTTCCTTTGTTCTATATTCAACTCTTCTCCCATATATTTATAGAGCAAAATCATATCCTTCCCCAGATTGCAGTGTACTAGCCTAAACAAGTCAAGCATTTCCAATCATTTCTCGTAAAAAAGATTCTACATTCCCCTAATCATTCCCTGTGCCTCTTCTGTCTCAAATTTATCTGTCTTGACAATAGGTGGACGAAACTCAAACCAATATTCTACACAGAGACTCAGTAGTTCCTTGAAAAAAAGTAAGTTTTTGTATTTATAAAGAGCTAACGCCTACATACTTTGGCATAATATCTGCCTTTTTCACAGACGCAATATGTCCTTGCCTGTGTGCGCTATGACACAGTTTTACTACAGCAATCCCTGTCTACTGCAATGAGTTTGATAAGAAACATTTGTGAGGAAAAGAAGTATGTGATGATGTAATTGACAAATACGACACTACATGACTGACAGGCACGTTTCCTTAATTTTAATTGCCATTGTTTGGTTGCTGAGTACATTTTCATTCTAAAGGACATGGGTTTTAAATATATATTTTGTACTATTATACCCTGCTATTTTTATGTCCTCTTATAGCCTTCTAATAATAATACAGGAAGGAAAATATAAAACTAAGACATGTTGGCTTATGTTGCATAACATAAATTTCCAAGAAAATGATGAGGAATGAAGATAAACCAAATCCTTTCTTTAGTTTGGTATAAAAGTGCATGGAGAAACTAGGCTCTGTTTACTGTACTTTTAAATGTGCTTTCATGCCCATGTTCAATACCACATCAATGGTTTTGCATTCAGACATAATATTAGTGGAAAGGAAACTATAATCTTGAGAAAAAAAACATTACATTTGTATTCCAGTTAGATAACGTAGTCTGTTCAAAAAATATCCAATATGCATTGAATGCTACATAGTAAAGTCTTTCAAATGGAGTGCCTTTATATTTCATGGCTCACAAGTAAAACTCAGAACATTAAATATGTAATCAAAGATATGAGATGTAACATAGAGGGCTCAGAGAAAAGCGCCTGCAATGTTTTGGAGATTCTGGGCATTCTGTATAAACACCTTGACTAAATTATGTAGTTTATGCCTGTATTTATAACCTCGGTTGCTGTGCCCTCCTCACTGAGTGTTTATGACACATTTCCTAATAAGTTCAATTCACATTTTAAAACCTTTAGTCCTTTATAATGAAACCACTTTATTAATAATGCCATTGAAATAGTGAAAATGTCATCTTTCCTCTTCAGAATCATGTATGTATGAAATTGTCATTTAATTCTGGTATTCCTAATATGAAATCTAATTTTAAAGAGAACCTGCACTTGTGTGAAGTCATCACACCATACTATAGTTATGCAAATAGCTTGTTTTAGACCTTGAATAAGACAGTTCATTCTCTGAAGAGTTTCAAGTCCAATAGATACTGTAGAACTTCCATGGATTAAAGACAGCAATCACAAAGTTTACTCTGTTCCCAACCCTGGTAAAACATTCATTCTGTGAATTGAGGTTCTCTCATTCTTTTCTCGCAGGCTCCATTACCTTAACCAAGTCACTGTAAGTTATCCTTGAAGAGTTATAATTTAATGTATAGCAATCATTTCTTTTCTTGTGTAGCTACTTCATTTTAGCATGCATTAGTTATTTGATTCTTTTAATACGTTTAACAGAATTAACAAGCTAAGGAGATGAGTTTACCTCAGTATGCAAAGACTAGAACTGGTCACTGAGTGCAATTCTAGTTTTCCTATTGAAAAAAGGAACATTCTAAAAATTTCTGATAATATAAAATAAATATACATAATTGTCTTGTAAAGGTATTTTAAAGCAGAAGATTTAAATATATTGACTATGTTAAATATATTCAGTGTATTCATCAAAAAGGATACTGGCTACTGATTTGATTACAGGCTTAAGAACTTTGATGTAGAATAAACTGAGAATGGTAAAGGTGTTATAACAACCAGTGGTTATTCACAGTCAAAACTGGGTAGTTGTTTTTAACATTTATTGGTCAGTGGTGAAGGGGGAGAAAAGGTATTTGTTACAAAACATAACAAAACAATCACTGCTGGTCTATTTTTTACAAAGAAATTTTAAGGAAAGTAATCTATTAAAGACAATAAAGTATCAAACTGCATATTTTTGTGAAATAAGAATTTTAAATTTTTTTTACTTTTTCACAGAGGATATATGAATCGAGGCATTTAAATCCTTATAGTAGGATATACTGAGTAGTACACATAACTTCTATCTACTTTTGGAAAACATTACTGTTTTATATGGAAAAGTTTTTGAAATGAAAAATAGCAGCATGTTTTATGACAGTTTTGGCAGGTTATGGTAATGACATTGAGAATAATTATCCCTATGTTTAAATGGCATTGTCAATCCATAGATATGAATTACAAGAATGAGAGGAAGAGGAAGAGGAAGAGGAAGAGGAAGAGGAAGAGGAAGAGGAAGAGGAAGAGGAAGAGGAAGAGGAAGAGGAAGAGGAAGAGGAAGAGGAAGAGGAAGAGGAAGAGGAAGAGGAAGAGGAAGAGGAAGAGGAAGAGGAAGAGGAAGAGGAAGAGGAAGAGGAAGAGGAAGAGGAAGAGGAAGAGGAAGAGGAAGAGGAAGAGGAAGAGGAAGAGGAAGAGGAAGAGGAAGAGGAAGAGGAAGAGGAAGAGGAAGAGGAAGAGGAAGAGGAAGAGGAAGAGGAAGAGGAAGAGGAAGAGGAAGAGGAAGAGGAAGAGGAAGAGGAAGAGGAAGAGGAAGAGGAAGAGGAAGAGGAAGAGGAAGAGGAAGAGGAAGAGGAAGAGGAAGAGGAAGAGGAAGAGGAAGAGGAAGAGGAAGAGGAAGAGGAAGAGGAAGAGGAAGAGGAAGAGGAAGAGGAAGAGGAAGAGGAAGAGGAAGAGGAAGAGGAAGAGGAAGAGGAAGAGGAAGAGGAAGAGGAAGAGGAAGAGGAAGAGGAAGAGGAAGAGGAAGAGGAAGAGGAAGAGGAAGAGGAAGAGGAAGAGGAAGAGGAAGAGGAAGAGGAAGAGGAAGAAATAACAATGAGAAATAAGTAGAAAGAAAGGAAGACTTGAGTTGTTAATCTAGTAACAGAACAGAGAATCAAATGTTTCACTGATTCAGTTAGTTTTATAGGAAAATTGTTGTATTTGAAGCTCTTAATTGGTCATACGAATCAAAATCATTTACTCTTTATCACACACCTACTGCATAAAATATGTTTCCATATCTAGAGTTAAATATATGATACCTGGTAGAAAACCCTACATTTTGTCACAGAAATAATCTTATGTGCTATTTATCTTATTTCGTTGAAGCAAAAATGCTAAAAATTTCCAGGGCTTGTGAATCAAAATATAGAAAATTAAAATATTTTTAGGTAACTTAACAAGCAAGATCATACATTAAAATGAAGGGACTTCGAATAGTCTTTACAGCAGAAAAATTATGAAATGCAATTGACCATTATCCATTGTGTTTGGTTATTATGCAATATTGAAAATAATTTTGATGCATTGTATTAACTACCCTCTCTTTTCATCTTTAGATATTATCACGGAATTTTCTGAGTGAGGAGGGACCTCTAGAGATCATCTAGTCCAACTCCCCTGCTAAAGCAGGATTGCCTAGAGCACATTACTCAGGACTGCATCCAGGCAGGTCTTGAAAATCTTCATAGAAGGGGACTCCGTGACCTCCCTGGGCAGCCTGTGCCAGTGCTCTGTCACCCTAACTGCAAAGAAGCTTTTTCTTGTGTTTGAATGAAACTTCCTATGTTCCAACTTGTGCCTGTTGCCCCTCGTCCTGTCACTTGGGACCACTGAAAGAGTCTGGCTCCATCATCCTTCAACCCACCCTTTAGACACTTATAAGCAATAATAAGGTCTTCTCTCAGCCTTCTCTCCTCCAGCCTAAAGAGTCCCAGCTCTCTCAACCTTTCCTCATAAGGGAGATGCTCCAATCCCTCAGTCATCTTTGTTGCCCTACGCTGGACTCTCTCCAGTAGTTTCCTGTCCTTCTTGAACTGGGGAGCCCAGAACTGGACACAGTATTCCAGTTGTGTCCTCACCTGTGCAGAGTAGAGGGGGAGAAAGACCTACCTCGACCTGCTGGCCACACTCTTCCCTATGCAGCCCAGAATTCCATTGGCCTTCCTGGCGACAAGGGCACATTGCTGGCTCATGAATAATTTACTGTCTACCAGGACCCCCAGATCCTTCTCATCAGAACTGCTTTCCAGCAGGCCCACCCCTAACGTATATTGGTGCCTAGCATTCTTCCTCCCTGGGTGCAGGACCCTACACTTGCTCTTGTTGAACCTTATTAGGTTCTTCTCTGCCCACCTCTCCAGGCTGTCCATGAATCGGAAGCAGACACAGTCTCATAGGGGAAAGCAAGTTTGGAATAGGTTTTCTGGTTTCAGAAATGGATCTCTTAAGAAAAGATTTATGTAGAGACACTTTCTCATTCGGATATTGTACCTCAAACTGGATGAATAAAAATGGGGTCATAGCAGGATAATAGCAACAGGTTAATACTGAAAACGGTGTTTCTTCCACATTAATTTGATATCTAGAATATTCAGTTGTCTCTTCTTAGGAGTATAAACTTGGAAAATATGTATTAAAGTTTAAACTTAGAAATAAAAATAAAACTATAATTGACAATGTATTTTTCTCCCTGTGGAGGACCAGATAAAATTATTTTATGTTAAGTTTGCCAAAAATAGATTAACCCTAGCAGTCATAATGAAATTCATTTTCTGTAAGTAGTTAAGAAGGGGCAGATCCAGTTATTCCAGTTGTGTGCAGTTGTATTTCTGCACACTTGTATATTTCTACAATGAAAAGAAATAGGTATTTTTGTGAATTTCTATGGTAAAAAAAGATATTATGCAAATACACCAGAACAGCTGCAGCACATTGCAGTAAGACAGAGTGGAGATTATTTTTTACTTCTGTTGGGTCTTTTTTTTCTGGTTTACGCGTTAAATCTCAAACTTGGACAAGCCAGGAAGGATCCAGCAAGTTAGAAAACAGAAAATACAATGCTAAGAGAGTTATATTCCACAGAAAAGTAGCTGGAAAACAGAGCACTCTAGAGCATGAGCTCTGCACTGCCACCTGATTCCATCCTTCTAACTGAATTTTTCAACTGGAAACTGTTGGCGTAGCTGGATGGAGCTGAACTGCAGGGTCTGTGGTTTGCCCTGTGGGTAAATACCTATATATGTTTTTGAGAGGGAGAGACTTTATGAATCAAGTTAACTTATTTCTTTTATAAAAGCATTGCAAATAGACCTGCACTGTTTTTCAGTAAAAATGTCAGAAAAATTCCAAACTCTTCACCATTGTGCATATTATCAGAAGGCATATAATCAAGAGCTTTAAGAGGCTCTTGATACTCATTGGTGGAATAGGTGGCAATAGGTTCAAAGGAGCTCTTACTGTCTGGTGGGTCAAAGCGTACCTTAATATTGATTTATAAAACTGTAAAAGCTCCAAAGGAGCAAATAATGTGTTCAAACAAGTTCCACATAGGTTAGCCTAATGAATCTGAACTAGTAAACATGTGACTTTTATTTATTTGAGTAAAGTCCTAGATGTCTTTAAATTATTTATATTTTCATAGCTCTTTAGAAGGGTTGTCCCAGCAGTGCAAAATCTCATACAGCACACCACAAGGGCCTGATCTTTAGGTATTCGTGCAGGCGAAACTCCTAGAGTCTTCAGTGAGCTTGATCTGTTTAAAAATGTAAGCTTGGTGTAAGGAAAATTAAAATAACTAGACGTACAAAAGCAGAAAAGGGCAATTTTCCAGCTTGAACTCTCTCATTTTAAGTATGTGACATATAACCGATTTATTTTAGACTTCCATCATTTGTAACCCTACTGAAATATCATGGAACATAGAGCAGAATTCATCCCTCCTTTGTTTTAGAAGTGTTTGGTGTTTTTATTACAACTATAGTGATGTCTTGCTAGTGTTCAGCAAAGCTGATGGAAACACAGTAAGAGGAAACTGTATTTTTAAGAGAAACCTTCTCTATTTTCCACTCTAGTAAAAGCAACAAAAGGTAGATCCAGTTCACAATTTTAATTCGGAGAATTAAAATGTATCTGGTCTTGTATATTGTATGTATGACATTTCTAATTAAAGTTAGCCATGGTTGAACTATAATGTAAAATGAATGACCAGAATTAATCCAAGTGTTTTTTTTCCATAAGGAACCAGAAAATATGCCTTGAATAGATTAACTTACAGCTATTAAATGACTATAAAGTACTTTAAGTAGTGTTAAAGTATCGAACTTAATTCAACAAAGCAAGGCAATTTGATTAAGTTGACATTATATGCCTATCCCGCCTGTTGTCTCCACACAGTTTGAACAATATTGATCCTTCTCCAGGAATACGAAAAAATCGTGCTTTGTCATGTACTGCTACCAGAGGAGATCTGGGTCAAAAACATAAACCATAAAAGAATTTGGATTTCTGCTTCCGGAATCAGTGGTTCCCTGTGCTGTAGTCATAGATCAACAATGGTTCAGAACAAGAAGCCCTAACATGCATTGCAACTGTACATCTTGCGTAGCGTTTACAGCTGAAGTATTGCTGATGAATTTCCATGGTGTGCAGAACTTCCTCGATAACTGCTGAGGTTTTCCAGTGGTCTCTGATCTGGAAAAGCATTTAACCACCTTACTAAATTCTGCTCAGTTTTAGGGTTTATTTTGAGATAAATGTGTCATGGGTCAAGTTTTACCAATGTTACTTGCTACTAATAACTACAAAGGAGAGAAAAACACAGGAATGTTATTTGGTAGTTTTGTACTGCTATCACATGACTTAAAAGAAAAGTTACAGCAAAACAATGAAAAATTCAGTTACTGACTCTGGACACAAAATTTCATGGGAAAAAAGCCCTATATAACATAGCTATTCTCCAGGACTGACTCCTATATACAAAGCAGGTATCGCACGGCAGCTATCCATACATCTTTTATATCTAGGGTAAACTCCTGGGTCTGTTAAAGTCAATGGTGAAGCTGACATGGATTTTAACAGGGCCCAGAATTTCACATTTTGTCTTTAATTTTTAATAATAAAGGCATTCATATTAATACATTTCAGCCATGCACTGACTTTCAAATATGTGATACTTAGATATCACAAGGTAAGCAAAACCAAGATTTTAATGAAATATTAGTGGTTAAAACTAAACCAGAACCTATATCCTTATTAACTACCTTTTAACAGCAAACACAGCTGTAATCTGTCAATCAAGTCTGATGAGGCAACACAGCATGGATTGTATATTATGAGGGTCCATTAGTTCCTATAGTCTAAAATTCTGAATTATAGGTCTATGAAAAAAAGGTCTCTGTTGCCTTTTTCTGTATGATTAAGGAGTAGTGTCATCAGAACAATTTCCTTTTAGTGTAATTTGTTAGTTTTTGTCATGCATTCTATGAGGAAAGATTTCATCTTGTTATCCCCCAGTGTTTTGTATGTCTGTCTTTGTGACGTTTATGACCTTGGCCAGAAAACAAAACAAAACAAAATCCTAATATGAAATGCAGTGATACAATATTAGCAGGACTGTGAACCAATTCAGGAAGCTACTGAGAGACTTGGAGTCCCTGATGTAAAAACAGATGTTTAGTTCCTCATGATATTTATTATCGTTTTAGAAACATGGAGGTATCTTTAAAGGAAAGCCCCTAAGAATCTCAGTAGGAAAGGCAACAAAACACAATTCTAAACCAATGTAATAAGCTATCCACTTGATTAATTAAAAAAAGACTGATTAGATTTTTTTCCCCTCACATAAAAGGAGTAGCACAATCATTCACATCTTACAACCAGGTTAGAAACAAATCGGATTTTGAAAGGTTTCTTGAGGGTATCACAAGCGTGCAATACATATAATCTGAACAGAGTCAGTGGTTAGAGATGCTGCTTAGCTATTGTGATTCCGAAATATTGAAAGGTATAACTGAATGACACCCAAGCACCTATTCAGATAATACTGCTGCAAATAAGGAGACATAGAATAAAAAAGTTTAAACAAAATATGATTTATGTATGTTAAAAACACGTCCATGGGCACACATTATAAAAATCATAGGAAAGATGAAGAAAAGACACATCTTTCAATAAAATGAAGAAATAAGGGTTGCTTGGACCATTTTGGTTTATAATATCTGGTGTCTGCTTTTAATCTTTTGGTGGGCTGAGATGCAATAGTGATGAAAAAGCCAAGGCCAGAAAATTTGCCTAGGAGATTTATATGTCCCTAAAGGAATAAACAAGGCCTACGTATATGCTACTTAGAATGTTATTCTCCAGTGGGCTAATACAAGCCAGGGAAACAGAATAATAGACTATTTACAAAGGAAGAAATTTCAGTGAATCCTCTTTTAAAATCTTATTGGCAAATGTAGAAGGGAGAACAAACTCATCTGTGAGCATACATTAAAAGATGGGGTTTGTATTTAACTTGTGTATTTGCTTTCGTTTACCACAATTGAAATGAATTGCTTTCCTTCTGCTGTAGCTGACATGCGTTATTCTTCCTCTGAGAGCATTGAACAGCTTCATCTGTCTATATCTCTAGTCTGTTTATCTAAAAAGGACAGCGTCCTAAGAGAATCACTCATTTTTAATTTGTTTGAATTGGAAAGAAAGAAAAAATTGTAGGTGGCAATCTTTATATTTCTCTTTCTCTCTTAAGTCCCATTCTTTGCTGTCCTGCCAGTATCTTTTTTTCCATGCTCCAGGAATTCAGTATTCCTTAAAATAAAATATCTTCTCATGCATTTTTATGTTTCAGTTTAATTAAACTGTTCTATCAGAAATCCACTCCAGCAGCAATAAGAAGTCACATTAGCTCACTGATTATATGTAAGTTTCCATGTCATCCCTGATTCCTGTATTTTCCTCAGCAGTTTATCCATTATTTTATGAAAGGAAAAAATGTTTGGGAAAGAATAGGAAAAAAATGGTCAGATTAAGTTTCAGAAGGCTGAAGCAAGCATCAAACCAAAGACTGACTCAGGTGAAATTAATTTGGCAGCAGCCATTATCCCTTTGATAGTTCAGGTGGGCCTGCAGGTCAAGAATACAGAAGAGTGGCTACCTGAAGGTCTGTTCTAAGGAAGAGTCAGATCTCCAGGGTCTTGATCTAAATTGTAAGTGAAGTCTAGTTAATGTATAAATACATTGTGAAGAGGATCAGTGGATTCTAACCCTTTCTTCCAAACTCAGTCCCAGCTGAACCTCTTGACTCACAAAGACTAGGGGCAACAAAATGTCTTATTGCCATCTTGAGGCAGATCATGATGTCCTTGGGCAACATCACTGTCAGTCTTCATCTAAATTCTATACAAATACCATCTTCACCTGCAGAAAACTCATTTCCTGCATGAAGTATGGGCTAAATACACTTCTGTCTTTGGATGCTAGTTAAATCTAACAGATTTCTAGAACATTTCCTCTAACACTGTAGTAATCTGATGAGGCCAGCATTAATTGCAAAGATACCTGTATATCATGAGTTTTTTAAAATGTTGACACTTTCATCCTAATCTACCATGTGACACTTAGCTGGCAGCAGCTTCCATTTTCTGGAGAAATGCAATGGATTTCCTTCTAAGGTGCTGAAGTGAGAATACACTGTAATTACCAAATGCAGGTGTTTATGCTCACTCCACTTTACTGGTGAAACTGCATCGCTGCCAACAATCAATGCTAGTCTGCTCATGTAACCATTTGCTGCCAAAAGTTTGCTCTTAGTTACCCACTTTAAAGCGGTTGCTGACTCAGGTAGCACTGAATGGCTGCTGACTTCTGCCATCTAATTTTATTTCCCCTTTTACTTGCTTTTGTGAACCTCAGTTTGAGAAATGCTACATTAAAGCTTTAACAAGTACTATAGCTACAGCATGTGCCTCAACACATGACTGTCCTCTTGAGATTAAAGTGAAAATGAAAATCATCAAAAAATATGAAGTAGAAAAGAAAAAGAAAAAGCATGTAAGTGTGAACAGAATAGACAAATGTCAAAGGGAAGAGAAAGAGCAACCCTCCTAGGAAATCTACCACAATTTACAGAAAGGAGATAAGGAAACAGCAATAATATTAAGCTGTCCTGTTCAGATATTTATTCAGATGAAAAGAATGATATCTACATAATTCAGGAATCAAATGCTAAGAGACAAAATGATGAATTAGGAAGCCGGAAGGTAACACTGAAAATGATTGTTAAAAGATCAGAGGCTTGTACAAACCTGACAATTCAATAAAACTAGATTCTGCATGGACTTTCGGCAGAATTAAAGAATAGCTGTGGGAAGGAGAAATATTCTTAGTATACAATTTAACAAGTTGCCTTGTACACAGTAATTAAAATAACCTAGGGCCTCATAGTACTTTCTTAGCAATATCTTATCCATGAGAAAAAACAGATAGAATAATATACAGCAGCTAGTACTACTCATTGTTTACAGGAGAAGCAAAGTCTATCTTAAATTACCAAAGGCAATGTTTTCATACACAGAGTTTGAAATGCTACAAAACTTTGAAACCATAATTAAAACAAAAGGATCTAAAGGGGAGAAAAAGGGGGGAAAAAGGGCAAGGGAAAATTGGCTAACAGCCAGATAACAAAGAATCGCTCAAAGTGTGCCAAAGGAGAATCCACCGTCAACTGATGTACAAAGCAAAGAATAGCAGCGACTTAAGCTGAAGAACTTGTTACAAAGTGTGCATGCAGAAAGTCAGAATCAACCAAGTTATCACTAGCTACAGTGACACTTAACATGAGAGATATTTTCAAATAAAAATCCCGTTTTTTTTAATACATTTTTTTGTTAAAGTTGTATGTTCACTTGCTGTCACAGTTACAGGTGTGAGAGCTACCTTTGACAACATTCATTTTACTAGCCTGTGAACACAAAAGCTTACAGATTTACTTGTGGAAGAGTTCTTGTTTTGTTTGCTTGTTTTATTTTTGATTAACTCAGCATTCAGTACAGTATTTGTTTCTGTTGTCCCAAACATTAGTTTTATCACAGTGGCATTGTTATTGCAGGGGTGGTACTCTTAAGGACACAGTTTGTGGGTAGAGTTTGTAACTAATTAGATTAAACATATGGCATATGTTAAATAGGCACAGGATATAACACAGAACAGAGAGTTTCTTCTAAGAAGCCAAAGTAACTGAGTTCATTTAGCCTCTTTTGGTGGAAAGTACAGTTTTTATTGAGAATGGTGATAGGAAAACCTGATATAAAAACCCAACAATAACAAAAAAAAAACAGTCTAAGGTGACAAGAACTATAGGGTAAAGAAGCGTATGCATTTGAAATGATTTATGTATCTTATCTAGGTATTTGAGTGGTCATGACAGCTGTGTTTTGACATAATAGAAATGTGGTTTTATTCAACAATGGCATCAAGAGTGAAAGCCTTTATGAGACTCTCTAAAACAATTGGTCTGAAAGAACAAATCTTCATCTCTGTTTTTTGCATTCTCTTTATTTCCCTCTGTTTCTGCTCTCAGTGACATTAGAGCTATTGTCAGACCGCACAGAGATTTCCTGGGAATGTAGCTTTCCTTGAAAAAAAATGATATCAATATTTTCCAGTTATGAAAAATGAACTTTTTTAAAAAAAATCCTAATGAAAAATAACTGATAAGCTTTAAAAAGGATGTGTAGGAATGATAATGCATTGTATTAGACACCCCAGGGCCAAGTGCCTATTTCCCAACCCGTATGATCTTCAGCTCTGTGAGTACCACTGAGGGGAAAGGACTGACAGCCCCAGGCAGTCCCTGCTGGACAAACAACCCATGGAGTCTGCAGTGCATTTTTCACCCCTTCCCTGGGAGCAGGGGGAAAGGCGCAGCCAGGAATGAGAAAAATCTACAAAAGGAAACCCCAGGACTGAGGAGGAAGGGACCCCAACACCAGCATCACACTCCTCCCAGAGAGATCTGGGCACACTGGTGACTAACTGCAACATCCCCGGCCTCTTTGATAAGGGATAGCTGAAACTGTCCACCATCAGACCCAGAGGAGCTTCAGGAGGGTGAGTGTAACACCAGGAAAAAAGAGGACAGATATTCATAAATTTTCTTGTGTAAAAAATTTAAGTATATTATCATTGACATCTGTCTACATAGATCTGGAATTTAAGTGTTGTTATTATTATAACTGGATATAAAACTCTTTATTTGATTAGACTCTTAAAGTATTACACTAACAAAATCTTGACTGAATATATATTTATACATATATTTATATATACATATATACTCATACATACACATACTTTATATTTAATATTTATATTTAGCAGACTCAGCTTTAAATAAAATACAGCCATTTTTCTTCTGTATCTGTACAAGATATGAGCATGCCTTACAAAATTATAAGTATTTTTCTATGGTACACAAGCCAGGGAAGAAAACATTTATTATTTAGATTTTGTAAAAGATCACATTAAGTGCTAGGAGCACATAAAACAGTACAGTTTTCCACATTTACATTAGACATATATATCAGAGTAAGAAAACACTACCAAAAACCTCCAGTACGCCTTCTTCACAACATGATATAAAAACCTTGAGGAATGTATTAAGATGGCATAATACTTATAAAATTAACAGATTTAATAACATAGTTAACCAGTGTCTGTTTTCATAAATTACATTACTAATGAATGGCAAAAATATTCCAGGGGAAAATCTCTCTCAAACCAATTATGTATATTTATATATGTCCAAGGATAATCAAGGAATGGAAGGAGCAAGGGGACAACATAGGGTAAGATAGGAGGATAAAGTGGAAATAGTTGTGAAAGCTGGTGGTAGCGCTTTAGCGTCCTTCACTTTCCTTCACTTCCCTTCACTTCCCTCCTCTGTTTTCCAACCTCTGTTTGACAATAAGATTGAAATGTATGCAAACATGTCCCTTATCAGAAATTCTTCTATAGCATTTAAGGGGCTTTGCCATACTGTGATAGGCAAGGAGTTTACTTCACTGTATCGTCCAAACAAATAAAAGTCAATTTCATTTCCTCAGGGATAAAATCTGAAAAAGAGGATTGGGAATGACAATTATTTACCTGTTGTATAAAAAGATTACCCAGAATATATATCAAATGATTCAGGGAAATAAAAATACTAATAACATTATTGATACAATCATCTATGAATAGCCAATGAGCCCACAGCACTCATGACACAATGGGTAAAACCTAGAAAATCTCCTTCCTTCCAAATAAGATTTCCATTGCAAAATTATAACACATAAACTGATGCTCAGAGATCTGGTTTGCAGGTCCTCTACAAGCTTTTCCAGTACTTGACTATGCCATCTTTAAAATATATATATATATATATATCTTCTCATGATTTATTTTTATTTCATCAACACCTATTCAGCAAAACCTGTCTTGATTGATACCTGTAAATTCTTCAATAACAGCAATAGTAACTAACAGTAACAAGTAATTGTGGTAAAATAAGATGGTACATAACTAATGGTCTATTATAGCTTGTTGTTCTCTTTGAATTTTCAGAAGGCATAAAATAATAATTCTGATATTATAATTACTTGTATTTCTGTTATGTCAAATTTCATAGGTATATACTAAAAGCCTAGACTGAAAAATGGACAAAACGGCATGATACTGTACTATAAAAGACAACATAAACTTTTTTCTTATCCTTAATACCAGGATATGTTATATAAAACATACATTCCTCATACTTCCATTCACAACAAATTTCTGCTAGCCCACTGACCCTTTTCCCCATGGTTCACTTATTTGCTTATCTAAGACTTTCTGCAAGAAATTATTGCAATATTTCTTTATTCCATATGCTACTGCAGTATTAAATGTAGACCATGTATGTGTTATTAATAAAAAATAAACAAGAAAAAATCAAGTTTTTCGATTTTCTGTGGGGAAGTCATTTCCGTAGCAGACAGCTCACATAGCAGAGGATTGATGCAGAACCTGCAAACCCTGCATGTATGCATTGTGCATCTCTCTGTGTACATTCACATCCTTTAAATCTGTTTTTCTTTTGTTCTGCAAAATAGCAGTAATTTATATGTTAGAGCTGAGCACTGTTGGCTGATTATTTTGCAATTGTGTGGTGGTTTGCTACAAGATGCTTCTATGCCTGACTTACCATGTGTGTCTAAAAAAAGCTTTGAGCTCAGCATACACGAGGCAGGTGGACGTGTATTTTGCTGATAACAGAACATACACTTATAAATGCGCTGCTACAGATGTAATTCATATAAGAACAAAACGGGTTGAAGATGTCCAAGTGGACTATCTCACAAATACAGATGGTAATACTTGGCTTTACAGAAAAATTGTCCCCCTAAGGGGCAATTAACAAATGCAGAAAATCCAAGAATCTGAATATTCACCAAAACTATTTATTATTAGGGAACCTTGTTCTTATTTGAAGAACATCAACAGTCCTTTCAAATGCCAGTTATTCATGTTAGATCTCATTCCAAATGAATGTGAGGTTTTTCATATAAGAATTGTTAGTACAGCCAAAAAGTTACTTTGCCATGTGTATGTATTGTTAAGATCTTCCAAAAATCTAGTTAAAGGGACACCCTTAGTGAGATTATTAGCAGAAAAACTAAGCACCGAAAAATGGATTTTAAAATTGTTCAAGGATGCAGTTTTCAAAGTAAAATGATGAAAATGTGCTTCATGAAAAATAAAAAAAAAAAAATCCACAAAGGCACACCATCAACTGTTACATGGTTTAAATTAGTTGAGTTACCTAGCTGAATTCATTTTGTTATCAAAGCTACATGAGGTACTCTTTCATTGTGTTTTAGTTTCATGGGTATTTAAAGTAGCAAAAAATTATCCTTATGCCCTATGTAAAATGGTGTTTGTTTATAAATCATTTGTATGTTTTACTGTAACTATGTTGTACCTTATCTGATGCTATAAATTGTATTAGAATTCATGGTTTTATAAACCACAAAAAATACAACGAACCTATACAGAAATATTCAGAGAAACCCAGGAAGTAAAATATATCTTTGCAAAAGCCTTTAGGCACATATGAATATCCCACTGATACACAGATCTAGCTGGAAAACGTGCAGAATTTCCATCTTCAGATCTGTTTAAGAGGTGGTGTTGAAGGGCGGTAGAGGCAGTAGTAACAAATGGTGGCATTTTGTTATGAAGGTTGGTGCTAGCAGGGGAATCCAGCACTGCTCTTTGTCTTTGAATTTGGCTTGCTGCTGTGTGGCACATTAGGAGGTCTGAGCTGAGAAAGTCCCTAATGTACCTGAAGACAGAAGGCTAATTTCAAAATGCACAGAGCAGCACAAGCAACTACCGGCCTACCATGCGAGCAGCTGAGCTCACTAGGAGTTCACAGCATGAAATCACAACAAATTAGAATAAATTCTAATTGTTTTTACCTGGGAGAGCAAAAGTCTGTCCTAAGCTCTCAGAAGTGGCAATGGATAGGGCACAGTATGACCTCCTATTTCCTCAGAGGAGTCTAACCTCTTTTCTTCCCCAGCAGAAGATTTTATCCTAAGTTCAATTCAGAAAACCTTCATTTGAAATTCCACAGAAGGCTAACATCAATTTATAAATTGTCCAATTAAACAAAAGTTTCTTTGGCTGCTTGTCGTTAACAATCAAAAAAATCTTTGAATTAGCTATGTATTCATGCTCAGAAAAGCTTTCTCCTGAAAAGTATCCATACTTTTGTCATCTGCTTTTACATCTAAAAGCCTTAGCTGATTTTTACTGCTGAATATTCTCAAATGTAGAATATGTATGATGTAGAACATTCTCAAATTACACACATACACAAAAAAGTATCTTATGTATGTTAAATAAAACAAGACTGATTTCTATCTTTAGTTCTATAAAATTATTTTCTCCTGAGTAAGTAAGCCTTTGTTAGGAATTATTCCCCGCTTTTCCAAAACAAAAAGAAAAAAAAAAAAAGAAGCAAGAAACCTTCTGTAGAACCATGTTCTTGTCAGAAGTGCTGGCACAATTAACTGTGCTTGGGACATGAAATGCCGAAGACTGTTTTCATTCACTGGTTTGGGAACTGGAATGCTGAGAACTGTCAAATGTCTTTTAGCCTGGGCCCAGATCCATTTGACCAGTTCTTTCCATCAACAGATTTCAGCAACCATTTTTAGTCAAGTACTATAGAAAACAAAAGTATTTTGAACATGTTTATATTAGTATTGTAGTTCTTACCAGAACAGTGGTTTACAGGAGAAATAATAGAATGTTGAACACACGCTCATACACACTGAGTGCTGTGACTATGTAAGTTTTCCCCCTACAGGGGGGAAAAAGTTATTGTGGTTTTCTGCAAAATTCAGTTTTCATGGGAAAAGATGTCACAAATGCCAGCACCTGTATCAGCCTTTTAAGCTACAATGAGTGGATCTGTCATACAAATATAGACAAGTATAAATTTGAATTTCTACATTTGTGAAAGAGAATGTCATTCTTTTGCATATACTCTGCTTTTTAGTTCCCAAAATTGACGGTTTCTGCTTGAGATTATCTTCTATTATTTCTCACTGCAGTCTTATTGAGTTAGGAGTGATGCATATTTTCCCTGACTTAGCTTTTTCTTAAAGAATATGATAAATATACAGATCTTGGAAGTGAGACTTTTTTTTTTTTTTTTTGCAAATGACTTCAGGAAGAAAATAGACAGTAACTTTAAACAACACCAAACTAAACCCCTGCTAGCAGTCAAGGTAGCAAGTCAAAGGTCATGTAATTTTTAAGTAAAAAACACATGCTAGTAATTAATTGGATTGACTTAAACACTATGTATTTATTGTGTCACCTAAGATACCAGACTTGTTAATATTCTTGAACTTTTCATATTAGAATATTATTACAAGTAAAATTCAGTGTTGTTCAGGACTCACCAAAACTTTTTCATCCTATATTTCTATTTGTTTTTTTTCTTTTTTCTTTGGTTTTTTTTTTCCCCCGAACTTAGTTTAAGAAATGGCACAACGCAGAGACTAAGATGACTGTGAATACTATTACCAAAACAAAGTATCAGCTCTTCTCACTGTATTTAACTTTTCTTCTATTATTACTCTTTGCAATAAAAATTGAGAAAATATAGTAAGAGTTGTTTTCAATCAATTATTTCAAATAGCTAACGATCAATACATGGGAACACTCACATACACTCTTGCTCAGCTGAGTTTCTATGCCACTGTCATTTTATTCTCTAAGGAAATTGCTTGCCAAGGAATAAACCAAAAAACTATTTAAAAACTAAGTACTGGTTGCAACCAGTCTAGTTGTAGTACTATAAACCATATTTAAGATGTATTATCAAATACAAAGATTACAACATTTGCTTTGTTAGTGTGAACTTCTGAAAGTTTAAAAAATATTTTAACAAATCTGTAAAAATATGCCACCAAAAAAAAAAAAAATCATGTCATGCAGATAAAGAGGATCATTCTATGTGGAAGTCACTGTTGGGTAACTTAACAAGCATCTTATGTGTCTCCTTAAATAGATTGTGTTCCTGTGTTCCCTATAATATCTGGGCACACAAAAGCTATCTATGCTTTATGAATGAATTACTAGCCAATCAGATGATGAAGACATCTGAAAAAGAAAAAGAAAAAGAAAAAGAAAAAGAAAAAGAAAAAGAAAAAGAAAAAGAAAAAGAAAAAGAAAAAGAAAAAGAAAAAGAAAAAGAAAAAGAAAAAGAAAAAGGAAAAAGAAAAGAAAAAGAAAAAGAAAAAGAAAAAGAAAAAGAAAAAGAAAAAGAAAAAGGAAAAGGAAAAAGAGGAATCTGTAAATTCAAGCTTCTAAAAAGACAAAATTTTGATTCACCTTTCAGAACAACAGCAAAAGAAAATCTAATTGTCTTTTGAGTCTTCTGTAACCCAGTCTTAATATTTAAGGAGTTAGCAAATATATCCCAGGGAAATTTTTCTAAGAGAACATAGGAAAAGATGCTCTATCCAAGATGGCTTGAATTAAATCTCTGTGTTCTGTGTAGTGTGCTCTGACTTTTAACAAGATGAAAGATCTTTTATAGTATTAATATACCAGCAGTACAAACTGGGGCTCTGAAGAGCAGAGGCAAGAAAGCATGATTCTGAACTGTCATCAGGATTTCTCAGGAACAAGAATTATTATTGCCTTTGCTTTGGTGTTTTTAGCTTAGGGGGTGTTGCATAGATGATTGTGGTTACAGCATTTAAAAAAATAAATTGTGGAATCTTTTGCAAAAGGTGATACTCATATGGGGAATTGAATCTCTCAGACAGGATAGTCAACTGCTGTCCAGGTGCTCATGTGTCTCTATTGAAAGAGCCTTTGCAACTGCATACAAATGGCCACATCAAGCCATTACCCAAACTGTTCTGCTATATTTTTATAGTCCAGCTTCTGTATGGGCCCACATGATCACTCTAGCACATGCATGACTATTGCCATTGATTATCTTAGACCATATTCAAAAAAAGTTTTAGCTATCTTAACTATGTGCAAAAGACTATTCTCCATGACAATTTCTGCAGTTGTATGAACAGTTTTCAATGACTACATAAAATTACCTATGTTCAGTTTGATCAGTTTCTTTATCTATAGAAGTACTTACCTCAGTGAGTCCCTTGCATGGCCAGATTATCTGCCCAGAATGTTACTCATCAACCACCAATCAATCAACCAACAGCCACAGGTAGTGCCTACCAGGTGGTCTAGGCGCAGCAGAAGTCAACTGGAGGAATCTCCTGGAGTGTCCAAAATTCTTTCCTGGAGAACTCATGTCAGAACCAGTCAAGTGCCAGCCCTGTGAATGACCTTGTCTGATGTTCATCTATTGTCTCAAATCAGCCCACTGTCTCATCTATGAAAGACTATCTGGGGAGTGTCTTGACCTCTCAGGGAACTGGTGGCTCAAGTGCAATGGGCACAGACACCTCTGGTGTACCAAACCACACCAAAATTATAACTATAGGACAAACTTGAATATCTTACTTATAACTTAAATTCCATAGATTTTGCCATGGGTTTTTTGTTTAAAAGAGCAGGGAAAGCTACTTACAACACTTTTGGGATTGGGATTGGCCTAAATGGAGATATTCACTGTAATTTATACTCTCTATCTTTCTTGAGGACTAGAGCGCCTCATTTTCAGTAGCAATAGACTCACTTGAAAATGATAAAAAATCGAAGGAATAAGCATAAGTTACTTGAAGGGGAGGGTAACTTATTTTACTTCTTACTTATGTTAATAATAATTATTATGAGTGAATGTCAGATTCCTGTACATGTCATCATTATTTCCCTCTCATTCATTATGAATAGCATAGTCTGCTTTAAAATTCAGAAAAACCTCAGTGATTTTAAGGGTATAAGTGATTAAAGAAATATCCAGACCAGTATAAGTCAGACATACTATTATCTTTGATTTTTAAGATCACTTGGTAGTTTTCTAACTTGATAGCTTCGCTTGTGTGAGGGTTCTGTAAGAATGTTTCAATGGCTCCTGTTGATTTAAGAAACACTTCGGTTGCTTAATGATCATCCCAAAAAAATTGTAAATTACTACCTTAAATCCATTTTATTAAGGATAGACAGTGCTATATACCAGTTAGATGGGAAAGAAGAAGAGAGTGAGCAATTCACTGGTGAATTAGGAATCACACAAATATAGTATGTGTGCATTTATACATGTATAAAAATAAATTGTATAAATTAATGAAACATTAAAGTGGGAAACACATAAAAAACCTTGTTCTCCATTACCCAAACTCACCTAAACAATTTGCCTCTCTGTATTCAACTTTACAGTTTCCTATAAACTGATTACAGCCTGTTTTTTTGTGATCTCCTCCAAGTCACATGTATCCAATAGAATGGAAAACAGTTGGTTTTGGTAAAAAAAATGATATCCAGATATTGGGCAAATTGGCAGAATAGGCAGAAGAATTTTTTGGCTTGTTCTGATGGATTCATAAAACGAGGGATGAGCTTGGAAGATGAGTTGCAGCCAATGCTGTTTTTCAGGCACTATCATGTGTGATAGGATAATGAGGAAAAGTGAGAATATAGATAGAATTGCATAAGGATTAGAGAAATTTTCTGGAAAGTTTATTGGATTTCTTAATAGCTGATTTTTCTTTTGAAAAACAAACTATTTCTTCCTATTATGATGATATTCTCAACAGAATACATACTTTAGTCATTTCAATTCAGTCATATTTGAAACCCTTTATTTCTCCTGCTGATGCTTTTCAGGGAACTTTTACTAGCTCAATAGTTCCAGCACATGTTTTCTCAGACTCAGGATATTTATTCCGCATCTCACTGCTTCAGTAAGAAGTTAGAGCTTTGATAATTGCCTCACATGAAAGACCCGTCTTTTATTTAATACTATATGCATGTGTGTTTTTTCTTCCAGAACACATAACTTTAAGCAACAGGAAACATTTTAATGATGCATTTATAAGAAAACATGCACTTGATTTGTAGAAATGTTATGAATCTGTAACTGATTTTAATGGAAGGTGTGATATGTCTTCTGTGATTCAAAAAGTGTTTTCATAGTCTTTTAGTGATTGGTGGGTGTTTTTTATCCAAATGTCACAATACACTAACTTTTCCATTTCATTTTTTTTTCTCAAGTGTTCAAACAGTGTTAAACATACCTGAAATGGTAACGTTTTATACATCTGAAGAAAAGCAGAGGTATCTCCCTAGTCAGAAATACGTTTAAGAGGATAAAGTAGCCACCATTTCATAAAGACCTATGGGATTTAGGTACCTAGATGCATTGTATTATTTTTTTTCCTCCAGATTTAACTGGGCAACTGTTAACTGTGGTTCCAGGGAATTTTCCCATTAAGTACATTTTAAAAGCTTTATAGAACAGTGGGTATTATCATATAATAGTTGTATTAAAAAAGCAGTGTGCTTTTTAACAGGAAATTTAATGGTAATAGCTAAGTTTAAAGGTATTAAATATTACAGTTTTAGAAATAATGTCAATAATAAGTATTGCATGTCCTTAAATTAAAGGAATAGTCATTGTCTTGAAATGGAGAGGAAGGTAGGATACAGCAGCTTATTCAAAGGGTCCTGTTATTCATAGGCTAAATTAAGAACATCAATCTTTTCAAACTTCTGTCAATGACATAAAAAGAATTTAGGTCCTGGGTCTCATGTCCTATGCTCATGTACGTTTTCCCACATTCTTGAAGCACTATATTTACTTCGCATGCAAATGTCAATTATATTAATTATGAGTATCATCTCAAACACCTGAAGGAAGTGTACGAGTTATTGCATATGGGATGTTACTAAGGTTATTACCTTGGGGTGACCAGGGAGGGTTACCAGGCCCTGAGGGAAGGCGGTGGATGTGAGAATACTGTAAACATCAGAACAATATATCTGACCTGTCATTTATTCCTCAAAGGCCTTAGAAAAGGAAGAAGGCTACAAGAGGTTATCAGGCTGAGTACATTGCCCTAGTGGGTATAATTCAAACTTTAGGTCTTTTGTTGAGTGTATCTAATCTAGCTGGAGCCTTTTCGTTATGCTCTCAGTCCTCATCAGGCATAAGAGCAAGAAGGGTTTATGGTTCTGTGAAGTTATAACCTTAATCACACCAGCAAACCTGATTACAAGCACAACACCACTATGAAAGTAGTTAGCAATACTAAGGATACCCTGGAAATTATTGATATGAAATTAAAGCCTCAAACTAAGGCCGCTTTAATTGAAAGCTGAATAAAGTAATTCTAGCTAAAAAATAACAATAATAAAAATATATCTTGATTACACATATGCACTCCTGAACACATATAGACATAAAGGGATAAATGAAAGGGTTTTTTGGTCTTTTTATTGAAACTATGCCATAACGAATACCTGAATCACTTTAGGCTATAGTCACATTCTTTAAGTCAATGTACTGTTGTATAAAAGAGTTTGATAAAATTCTACAGCTGCACAACTGTTTAAAGAAATAAGACTATGTTAAGCAGGTAACATTTACTAAATAAAGTAAATGCTTACCACTCATCAAACCTTACATATTTTTATACTTTATCTAAACAGCGGAATAAAAGGTTTGGGTTCTCTCTCTTGGCCACCCTCGTTTTTCTTTTGTGTTTAGACAAGACAGTATGTCCGAGGATCATTTCACCTTGTGTGTAGGTACAGAAAAAATAGACTTCTGGGTACATGCCAACATTTAAGACTAGATGAGCTCTGGGTAGAAGGAAGCAAACATCCTCCTCCCCTACCCAAACAGGATAACTGTTTCTCTAGTTGTTTTCATGAAGGAATAGAGTGGTACCATTCTTGTGCTATCATAGCCTGAGACTGAGTGGAAACTACACATAATTGGGTTTTGTTCTGTGTTTTGTTTAGAATTGTTTTGTGTATCCATAATTTATTAGCAAGAACCTTTCATAATATAATAGTGTGATTCTTAATTGAATTGATTGAACATCATTAATTCTTCTGTTTATTTTCCATATAATCAATAACCTTTGAAACATGTCCAATACAATTATTTCTGCAAAGTTTTTCTAAAAAATATGGAATTAAAATTATTTTAGTGTACAAGCAGTGATAATTCTGGATAATAAAAAGACCTGTTGGATATTCCACTATATGGATGGAATTTGATTTAAGACTGGAACTTTTATCTTCTAAAGAACAACTGAAAGAGCAGGTCTGTGAAAGAAAGATTATACGAAACAATCTTTTTAGTTTGAAGTGAAGTTTAGGAAAAAAATATGAACAATGAGAAACTATTACATCAAAGGAAAATCAGGTCAGGATCAAATTTATAACCATTTTAGAAAATGGTAAGAAAAACTAAGTATGAATATGAGAAACAAAAAGAAACCAGAGAAGAAAATACTATTTAATATACGAGGAAAAATGAAACAATAAAATAATAATTAATTTGGAGAATATAATTTTTCAGGTCAAGTGGCTTAGATTGGAAGGGGTTTTGAATATGTAGATAAACAGACCACCAGGAATCGTTTAAAATCAAAAGTTTTGCTACAGCTTGTGTTGATGTGTGCACTGTGAACTCAACTGTTATTTCATAAAGATACCTTAAAATAGTTGTGTATTTTGTCTTAGTAAAGACAAAGGTATATAAATAGAATCACTGCTACAGTGTGCATCTGTAGCTTTTCTCACAGCAAAATTTTACTATAACAACTCTGAGTACATTTATTGGTCATATAAATGCCAAATATATCTATAAACACTCTTTTTATAGCACATATTGGAATGAATTGGTGCAAAAGAATTTTCCCAGAACGAAATGGTCCGCAACAAAAATTCCATGATCACAATCAACTTAAAATTTGCCAGCACAAAGACACGTTGCTTGATGTTACTATTGTTTGATTAGTTAAAAAAGAGCTGAAAACCACAAAAGT
The DNA here is from genome assembly GCA_013398815.1 of Ibidorhyncha struthersii. NCBI lineage: Eukaryota > Metazoa > Chordata > Aves > Charadriiformes > Charadriidae > Ibidorhyncha > Ibidorhyncha struthersii. Next base: position 125,555 of record VZSZ01007839.1, read on the forward strand.
TTGTTCTGGTGTTCTAAATTTTATTTTGTTGTTCAATTAGCTCCTAAAAAATTGATTTTGGGTTACTTTTTGTAATTACAAAACATTAAGTTCTTTGTCTTTTTTTCTAGTCACCACAAGAGGACCTAAATTATTGAAGAAGCAAAATCTGAGGCAGCTATGAATAAAATATGCACAAATGCAGCATAAAATCAAAAATCAATAGCATTAGTTACTGGATACACACTCTTAAAAATTTTCAAATCAACTTTTCCTCTCTTTAGTTGTTCTTCAGATTCCCACTTTGCAGATCTCCCATGGAGAATTATGCACCTGTTATTCAGCACATTTCCAATTATAACACACTGAAAACAAAAGAGCAACAGATTGCGCAACGTCAGAGTTAACAGGAGGGTAGAAATGAAACACCCAGTGACAGAGACTTAGAAGCAACAAAGTAAATTAAATCCATATAAGGGAATAATCCATTAAAAAGCTATGGTACATTTTTAATGCATTTAGAAGAGTACAGTAGATGTCTCTAAATAAGGTACCTAAAAATAATTATGTAATTAGTTCCCGGTGGAACCAAAATAAAACACAGAAATATCAGCTGTAAAATAAATAAATATATATATCAAAGTATATATATAAAAGACCAGCCTTCAGTCAAATCCAAGCTATCCAATGACCAAAAATAAACACTCTCAATTGATTTTTTTAATAAAACAAGAAAATAATTAATATAATTTATCTGCAGAATTATTTATCACCTCTGTCATTTTAACTTGTAGTTATGATTATAATTCAGTCATCAGTGCAACTGTTAAGATAGATTTTATCTTCATTTAGGTATGGCATTCTGTAGGGCTCCTTCAACATAGAAGAACATGCCTGAAATTTGCTTATAATAACTGAGTTTTGTTTATTTCCAGTTTGATATTTGTAAAGCAGAGCTAGTTCTTTCAGTGCTAGAAGACAGTTTTACTCATCTCTTCACAGGCCATTGAATATTTTACAGTGTTCCTCAATATCTTTTCCCAAAGATCAACCATTACTCTATATGACAGGCAGGCTGATTGGGACTGAAATAATTTGGAAAGACTGTGCTGGGATGTCAGCTGAATTAGTATATATCTACAAAGACATCAATAAGGAGGTGATAATATTTGTCATCTTTCTCTACACTTGCTGATGCTTCTGCTTTAGTATCACAGCTACTAGGGTCCGCTCACACATTTACCCTTTCCTGGGAAAATATCTACACTGTCATTTTAAATTAGTATTTAATACTTCACTTGAGCTCAGACTACCTTATACTGCTTGAGCCTGCAAATAATCCCCAACTGGACCTTCACTGTCAGTAACATCAATGTGTAGACTATTAGTTTCCTTAGGTCTTTGTATTCAAACTCTTTGCTCCATACAGGCCTAAATCCATTGATGTTGTGGTCCATTTTCACCTCCTTTTTTTTTTTTCTTGGCCCAGAGCTTAAAATGAACTATTTTTTTTTTGACATAATGTCTACCATAGTTTCCCAGAGTAGGGAAAGTCCATAAGTCCATGCCCTCTCTAGTGTAGATAACAGTTATTTAGGTTTTCCATATTACTTACTCTTCAGCACCAGCATCAAAAGCAAAAGAATTCCCATTTCATTCTGGTTGCCACCTACAGGTTGTTCACTGCAATGGCAGTCTTCCCCCCCCCAAAAATGGTTAATTTAGAAAAGGGCAAGAGAAGAAAGAATGGAAATAAAAGAGAAATTGTATTTCTCCATTTTCATTGCTTGCTGGTTGTACCTGAAAAATCATAAGGATTGTACTTCATAGAATCATAGAATCATAGAATTGTCTAGGTTGGAAGAGACCATTGGGATCATCGAGTCCAACCATCTACCCTACTCTACAAGTTCTCCCCTACACCACATCTGCCAACACCACATCTAAACGTCTCTTAAACACATCCAGGGATGGTGACTCAACCACCTCCCTGGGCAGTCTATTCCAATGCCCAACCACCCTTTCTGTGAAAAATTCTTTCCTAATGTTCAGTCTAACCCTACCCTGTTGGAGCTTGAAGCCATTCCCTCTTGTTCTGTCATTAATTACCTGTGAGAAGAGACCAGCACCAACCTCTCTACAGTGTCCTTTCAAATAGTTGTAGAGTGTGATGAGGTCTCCCCTCAGCCTTCTCTTCCTCAAACTAAACAGTCCCAGCTCCTTCAACCGCTCTTCATATGATTTGTCTGCTAGGCCCTTCACCAGTTTCGTTGCCCTCCTCTGCACTCGCTCCAGCACCTCGATATCTCTCTTGTATTGCGGTGCCCAAAACTGGACACAATACTCGAGGTGTGGCCTCACCAGTGCTGAGTACAGGGGCACAATCACCTCCCTACTTCTGCTGGCCACGCTATTTCTAATACAAGCCAGGATGCCGTTGGCTTTCTTGGCCACCTGGGCACACTGCCGGCTCATATTCAGCCGCTTGTCAATTAGAACCCCCAGGTCTCTTTCTGCCAGGCAGCTTTCCAGCCACACCTCCCCAGGCCTGTAGCGCTGCATGGGGTTATTGTATCCCAAGTGCAGAACCTGGCACTTGCCCTTGTTGAAACTCATACCATTGATGTTGGCCCAGTGATCCAACCTATCTAAGTCTCTCTGTAGAGCTTCCCTGTCCTCCTGGGAATCAACACTCCTGCTTAACTTGGTGTCATCTGCAAACTTGCTGATGATACACCCTATGTCCTTATCAAGATCATCAATAAAGACGTTGAACAGAAATGGTCCCAACACTGAGCCCTGAGGCACACCACTTGTGACCGGCCACCAGCTGGATTTAAATCCATTGAGCACCACTCTTTGGGACCTTCCAGTCAGCCAGTGCTTGATCCAGCGGATCGTATGCTCATTCAGGCCGTGCGAAGCCAGTTTTTCCACAAGAATTGTATGGGGGACTATTCCAGTGTTTCCCTTTCTGTGAAGATCCTGTTAGATATCCAAAGAACTTAAAAATAAAACAAACCCCTCACACCCTTTGAATAACAGGGCAGAAAGCAGGGAGAAGAAGGTTTGTATAACTACCTATTGCCAATCAGAACAAGAAGGGGTACACATCCCAGGCAGCAGCAACAGCGGGGCTGCTCTATGACCAAAGACAAGCTGGGAGCTCGGGACAACCCTAGCACAGACAGGGCAGTGCCCCCTGACCCAGGCACAGCCCCACAGCACCTGAGCAGGATGGGCAGAGCAGGTCCCACAGCAGCAAAAGGCTCTGTCAACAGTCTGTTAACCATCAGCCAAATACAAGGCCTCCCATCAGGCACAAGGATAATACAGAAAAGCCAGCAAAGAGGACAGGAAAAGCAAGGAGCAATGCTAAACACAAGCTACCTACAACACAGCTCAGTGGAGGTGTGAGAATGTGAGTCTGAGCTGAGATGGGGTTCCTGGCCATGATGAGAGGGTGTGGGTGGATGTCCCAGGTGAGGCTGGCCAGAGTCATTGAAGTCTTCTGCTGCACTCAGGGCTCTGACAGCATGCCTCCAGCTGTCAGTACTACTTAATTTATTTTTTTTTTAAGTTAATATTTGTCAAGGAAAAAAAGCTATTATATTAATAGCTATTATATACTAGAATGACTGTCCACCAAGGCTAGTGACAGCAGCAGTTGTCAAGAGAAGTGTGTATTAGTGCAAGCACAGGTGGTCCAGCTCTGAGGGAGCCCAAGATTTCATAAACTGAATCTGGTTTGTATTTAGAGCAGCCAATGGATTGCTCTTTCATTAATTTATCCAGCCTTCCTTTGCACTCCCTGTAAGCTTTAGTATCCATAACATCCTATGGTAATGAATTTCAAAGCTTGTCTATATTTTCCCAGGGAATTCAGCTATATTTGTTAAACTTGGCTCCTACTCCATAGAAAAAGTCAATGACTATTTCTCATTAGCAAGTATTGGGACCCTGGAGCAACATAATTGGTGCTAAGCACAACATTAAAATGTATCCTGAGGTTTTGCTTCAGGCCATCTCTAGTCTGGGTCCACAGAATGAATGTTCATTAGAAACTGGAGCACATAGATGGGCTCCTGCAGCACATCGTTCAGTTTACTTTCACCTGACAGAAATGCAGTTTGCATGTGCTATGATTGAAAACAAAGCTTTAAGGGGAAAATCTTAACTTCAAACAAGCACCCTCCTATTTCAATCAAAAACACTAATGTAGCCACACCCCCTGAGAAATGCATCCCAATTTATCTGCTGTAAGAATGTCATGATATTATAAACTTCTAAAATATCCCTCTATCCCACTCCCTTCCCCCAGACATTTTTCCTGGACTGAAGACTTCTGGCTTATTTACTCATTGTAAAGCATATATTCCATACTTGTTCCATCCTTCTTGCCCTTGCCTGAGCCTTCTCAGTTATATTCTATCCAGGAAATAAAACTGCAAATAGCATTTAAAACGTAATAAGCAAATCAGAGATTTCTGGTCAGGAAGACAGAAAGCATATGCTTACACTTTGAATACCCTCCCAGTATTCAGTACATCAGGGGTTTCTTGAACCAAAAAGCACAAGGTATAATATTTCTTTACTAGTTATGCTATACCAGGAAGAATGAAGCAAATATTTTTAGCACTAAATGACTATAAGAACTGATCATATAATTTTTAAGATATTTGCTGCCCTAGAACCATTATTTCACTGTGATAACATCTGGAATATTTTGAATTCATTACCAAAGCACACATAGTCATTGTTGACCATGCCTACTAACATATTACTTCTAACATTCCTTTTATATCATTGCTGAAAAGTGTAATTTTTTTACAGAAGTTCAGTTTACATATTCTTCAGTTATTAACTCTAACATTTCTTGTTCTGAAAAATTATGTACAGCCTCCTCTAGAAGAGGAGAATTTCTGTGGATTTCTTCTTTATCTTTTAGATTTTCCAGTTCTATTTACAGAAAACTGCATATGTGTTGATGTAATGCCCAAGGGAAGAAATGAACAATTTGTAGCAATACTATCTTTAAACCAAAAGAAAAGGTTAAATTGAATTTGCATCAGAAATTTTGTTCAACCTGCATGTCAATATTGTTTTAGTTTTGTCATCAGTGAACAGAATGAGTTAATTGCAGAAAGAGCTAATCAAACCAATAGAACAAATCACTGACTACGTCAGAAGGCTTACTGTTTAAAATAGGATAGTTAAATAACAGCTTCTGATCTGTGGAGATTAAAATTTCTTTTGTTTGTTTGTTCATTGTTAAAGCACAGTCTGTAATCATTGCAACAGTGCAGAAATATAATTTCTTTGGCATCTAGTCATTAGCACTGGTAAGAACTAATTGGTTATTAAACCACTGTTCACAACAGTGGAACTGCTACAGTTTTACAGAACATATAGGCACAATCATTTAAGAATTCAATGTGCTTCACTGTCTTACAGTAGTAATTTATTCCTCCTTTTCCAATTATTGCCTAACAACAGTGTTGTAAATTAAAATAAAACTCAAATAAAAAGAAAAATCCAGTAGGTAATTCATTGTCTTGATTTAATTTATACTGAAGTAGAGTTAAAACAATATAAATTAAACAAACCCTGTTTAATGAAATCTGATTTTTGGTAATGACTGGAAAGGAACTTGCAGAACTATTATAGGAAAAACAATAACAATCAAGAAAAATCATAGAATTATGCTTTTCAAACCTATTTTCTCATTCCATAAGTAACTTTAAGGCCTGAACAAGGATTTTAGGTGTTCTTCTCTAACTCTTCTTGCTCTAACTCTTAGACTGACTGTAGATTTTTCCTGTTTCTCAATTTCTTTCAGTAGCTAGCTATGTATACAAAAGACTTCAGATGTGTTAACTACTCTACCTTAGGTAATTCAAGCCTCTAACAACTCAAAAAAGTTTTTACATGTCAACTTGCTAACTCTTCTGTTGAGTTCTTGAGCCTCTTGTTGAGGCTGTGATAGTATTTTTTTCGTTGTAATCAAGAAGATGTTCTTGCCTAAACTGTAATGTTGTCATGAGGTACTGCGGTTTCAGTTAACCTACTTTTCCAGTGGAAAAATATTTTATCAAAGAGGGAGACAAAAAAGTTGGATCTCAATCTCGTTATCATCCCAGTTTCAGAGATTGGAAAAATGAGGTGGAGACTGATAAGTGGTTCTGATTAGTATCATAGTAAAATATGACAGAACTAAGAGTATAATTTATTATGCAGTCATGCAAAATAATCACACACAAAATATTGTTCTGATTGAGCTTTTTCCAGTTAGACCTTTTATTAAAAAAAAAACAAACCTAAACCGAAAAAAACACCAAAACAACAAACCAGAAGAACCAATAACAAAACATGTATGTGTATTGGAAAAGAATAATTGGGTTAAAAATGTTGATTCATAGACTTTTGAAATTGTTCTATAAGTTATTTCTAGTTCTTTTATATTATTTTATATTCTTCTTATAACATAAATACTTGTCACAGCAGATAAAGTAGCCTCTATTTGTATGCAACTAGAGATTTTGCAGTACAATTAGTTTTGTATAAAGCTCAATACAATATTTTCTACCTTCAACAGAAAGACCTATAGGGTTTTTTCATCTGAAAGATCTCTATAGAGATCTAAGATTCAAATGGAACAAAATATACCAGGATTTTTCATTACACTGTGTAAAATACTTCAGAGCACAATGTTAAAATTTAATAGGGGAATTTTGTAAATATTTCAGACCAGCTGTTGAAAAGCCAACTCATTTTACACATATTAAACACTGTAAAAGCCCATTTTTACAATGTTAAAATGTTACAATGGCCTATTTCAAATTGAATAAAACTATTCAAATAAACCTTTCATCCATGAGATTGTATATGGCAAGAATTCATATAATATAATGTACATTAAGCTTGGATTCAAAAGTCTCTCTCCTGTCTGGATCATTTATTTTAAAGGTAAAAGTCTGAACATTTCTTTCTCAAGGGATTTTTTTGCCCTTTTATACTTCTTGGATTACATTTCTAAGTGACATTTTATTGCCAATCTACTCAGATGAAGGTTAATTTTGAGAGATACAGTATTATTTTAAATAAACTTTTTCTATACAGTTTGAACATATTCTGCTGGGAGAGATTGGCCATGCAGATAACAGCTATAATTTCATTTCCTAAAATCCTTGTATTATAATTAGGGATAAATAAATAAAGGTAGACTATTCCAATGAACCAGCAATTTGCCTGCTGTAGTTACAGCTGGCTGGGATTCATATTTGTCTGATATATTCCCACAGGTGGTTTGTCACTGCTTGAGCAGAGACTGGCTTGGAGTAATAAACATGTAGCTAGCACGTTTGTTGGAATTAGGCAAAATCTAATTCAAACCCTCTGGGCAAAAATTTATAAAGTCAAAGCTTGGGGTAAAACAATTCATCGGAACTGGAGAAAGCAGCAAAAGAAGTGTTAGAAATAGAATGTCTAAGATTTTGCACAGGTATTCTTTTTGAATATTTTTATTATTTTATGAAAATGAAAAATCCAAAGAATGAACAGAAAGTTAGACAATCATTGGAAATGCATTATAAAAAACATCCCAGCAGGCAGTTCCTGACCAAATTTTTAATTTCTCTTTCTTTTCCTTTGTGTCTTGTAACAATAAACTTTATATGTGTTCTATCTATATACATTTTTATATCCATTCATTCATCTTTCTTATCCATTCATAGACAATTGTATCTACAATGGTACCTGAAGTTAACTTCAAAGGGTTACTGTAATGCTTAAAACCAAAGTAAAAAATATATTTACCTTTTGTACCTGTTATCAGGTAATCTGATATAGTTATTTCCTGTACAGTTGAACACTTATATTCAGGGAGATGGTGCTGGACTCTCTCTCTTAGGATCTCTGAGACAGCATCTGAAATAAAGAGGAACATTTAACACCCTACCATAGAATTAATTTTATTTTTTTCTATTCTTGCTTTTAGAAGTAGAGATTCCCACATAGGAGACAAATCAGAACTACTCTGCAGGGTCTAAATGGACTTCCACAGTCTTCAACAGTGTCCAAGCTAGGAAATGCTTAAGAAACAAGAAGAATATAAAGGAATTATTCCCCTGGGTTACTCTAATCCTTTCTACAACTGGTTATCTATCAGCTGATACCTGTCCATACCTTTACGTTTAATAACTAGTAATAAAACTATTTTATTTGATTTTCCTTATAACTTTACAATTCTCTTTTCAATAGGTTTATTTAACTGTACACAATTAACTGAGAAATATTTTACTGCAAAGAAGTTTTTATGCTAGAAGAAGTACAGAAAAATCCTTTCTCTGTTCATATGCTTCAAGACATTCAAATGGAGATGCCTTCACCCAATATTTTGAATATTCTCCCCAGAACAGTGATAAATTCAGCAGGATTAGAATAAGTAGGCTTCTCAGAAAAGCATTGTTGGAAGCAACTAGAACCAAGAGCATGTGATATTCACAAACTGTGGTTACCAGAGAAGGTACATATACGAGATTTGAAGAAAGAAGGAAGTATCAAATGAAGCATTTTTCATGGGACTAGACAACTTTGAAAATATTGACATGCAGACAGAGAAATATTGCCAAACCAATATCAGTTTTGTTTTGGGACAGGGCATTTCTTGCTCTAAGCCTGAGAGACATAGCTTGATGCCAGGTCATGAGTGGACAGTGTAGCTCTCAGGAGGCAAAAGACTTTGGTGAGAAGCAGCAGAGACTCCTGGGATTTGGGAGGCTGTGCTGATTTTGTCTGAAAGACAGTTAATTTTCTTCATAGTAGCTAGCATGGGGTTATGTTTTGGATTTCTGCTAGAAACAGCGTTGATAAGACAGAGATGTTTTAGCTGTCACTGAGCAGTGCTTACACAGTGTTAATTAAGGCCTTTTCTGCTTCTCACGCTGCCCCACCAGCGAGTAGGCTGAGGGTGCACAAATTGGGAGGGGATACAGCTGACCCCAACTGACCAAAGGAATATTCCATACCTTATGATGTCATGCTCAGCAATATAAAGCTGGGGGAAGAAGAAGGAAGTGGGGGGAGGGGTGGGGGTGTTCAGAGTTACGGTGTTTGTCTTCCCAAGTAACTGTTAGCCATGATGGAGCCCTGCTGTCCTGGAGATAGCTGAACACCTGCCTGTCCATGGGAAGCAGTGAATGAATTCCTTGTTTTATTTTGCTTTGCTTCTGTGTGTGGCTTTTATTTTACCTATTAAACTGGTTTTATCTCAACCCATGAGTTTTCTCACTTTTGCCCTTCCGATTCTCTCCCCCATCCCACTGTGGGGGGAGTGAGCAAGTGGCTGTGGATGGTTCTTAGTTTAAACCATGACAGAGGCTCGGGGAAGTAAAAAAAATCAGATTCATTTTCAGAAAGAAGGACATAAGGAGTAAGCTGTATCTCTGCTTTTCATTTATTTTTATATAAGGAAATGAGTGTTCTCTATTTTTCTATAGTAAGGAATGAGCAAAAGGTAACAGTAAAACTTTTCAAGGAGAAGTGGAGGTATTGCTGCAAAATAAATTAAAATATTGGTGTAGCATGGAAATGACAGAGACAGGAAAGAAAAACCCAAGACAGTAGTTACAGTTTTGCAATGATATACTGTATTTTGATAAGACTTCACTGAGCTATTGTAAGACAGATGTCAAGCATTAGATTGGGCTTTCCACTCCAATTTGCAGCAGTATAAACCCATGACAGGTTTATGTTCTCACTGAATATTTGAGCATATAGCAGGTGAATCTACAGTATAGCTGGATTGCTTCTTATCCTGGGGAAAAAAAACATATACTTTGTATATGCTCAAATGTGGCATTTTCACCCCACAAGAACCAATACATTTTATGTAGTCTTTTCTGTCACCTTGAGTGCTCTTCCTATTATGTAAGCTGTTTCTTTTTTTATACTCTGCCACATGCAGCTTTTCTTTTAAATTGTTCCTTTAGTCTTATTGTGAAAGATGTACATCAAAGCTAGAGTTGTAAAACTGACTAAGCAAGAACAATAGAAAAGCTTGTGTTCAATTAAGATGCAGATTCCAGATTGCTGCATTGCTTGAAAACTGATGTTTCTCTTTTATAGTAGTACTTCTTATTGAATGGAAAAAATACTATCTTAATTACATTTCTGGAACATCTAATTTTTAAAAGGAACAAGTGTTTAGTGAGGAAACAAATTCAAATGATTTAAAGTTGTTATTTGATAGAAACAATAGATAGGATTTTCCCCTCTCACATCAGACCTCTTAGCAATTTAAGGAGGACATTCTCTTTAGCACTTAAGGCAGAAGCACCTTACAAAGCTGAGAAATTTGAAATCATAAAACCCTGATATGATCAGTAGAGGTGTTTGGGCGTAGAGGTGTGACCAAATACATCAAGTACAGTTATTCAGTCACTGGCTGAGAGGAAGGTTCAAGAGTATATCTTTATCCTTCCAAAGAACAAAAGACTTAAAGCCCTTCAAACCGAAGGAAATTTTTTATACTGAGGACAGGAAAAACACAGGTGAGCAGAGATTTGGCTCTAAGTGATTGCATCAAGGTTATGCAATAGTTGAAGAGTCCAGTCATTGATTTTAACTGTGAAACAAAACTCACACTTTTTATTCATGTCAATAAGTAAGATGAATTAGGAAACAGGAGATGAAAAGCCGATGACAGATTTTGTGAGCTTCTTCAGTACCTTCAGGGATTACCTGTGATTTAACCTATTTGATCACATAAGATCTAGGAATGCAGCTGCCCCATAAAAAGACTGCATTTGCTGGGACAGCAATTTTTACTCAACATATTCCTTCCATAATCAGCTTAATGCAGTTTGAACAAGATACCTTTTCCTCAATAACAGAATTCAACCCTTACAACCTTCATGCATCTGTGCACTAACGTGTAGGTGTTGGCATCATCTGCTGTTTCTTCCCCAAAGGCAGAATGAAGTTAAATTGGTTAAGGGGATTTTATTTTTTCCTGCAAAGATTATCCCTATAAAGAATAATTCAATTTCAATACATTATTAATTGGTGGACTAGAATGCTAAACAAACACAAACAGGATTGCTATATATATGCATGAATGTTATGTGTATATACAAACACTACAGGAAATTATTAATTTACAATAAGAATATTAATTTGGTAGTGAAAGTACAAGTGTATTATTAGGCTTTTATACTAAATCTCTTCTGTACACATGAGCAAGGGGACATTAACATTGCAGACTCTTCTTTCCTTGCCATTTTATCAGGTTTTTAGCTTCACAGAGAACTGAACAAAAATGCAAACCAATTAACTAGATCTGTCCTATGTGTTGAGAGCTGCATCCAGCTCTGGAGCCCTCAGCACAAGAAAGACATGGACCTGGTGGAGAGGGTCCAGAGGAGGGCCACAAAAATGGTCAGAGGGGCGGAACACCTCTCCTGTGAGGACAGGCTGAGAGAGTTGGGGTTGTTCAGCCTGGAGAAGAGAAGAGTCTGGGGGACCTTATTGCAGCCTTTCAATATATAAAGGTAGCTTATAAGAAAGATGGGGACAGACTTTTTAGTAAGGCCTGTAACAACATGACAAGGTGTAATGGTTCTGAACAAAAAGAGGGTAAATTCAGACTAGATATAAGGCAGAAAATTTTTACACTGAGGGTGGTGAAACACTGGCACAGATTGCCCAGAGAGGTGGTAGATGCCCCATCACTGGAAACATTCAAGGTCAGGTTGGACGGGCCTCTGAGCAACCTGATGTAGTTGAAGACGTCCCTGCTCATTGCAGGAGGGTTAGACTAGATGACCTTTAAAGGCCCATTTCAACACAAACTATTGCATGATTCTGTGATACAGAAGTTAGTGCTTTATTCATTAGCTAAATTTAACCAGAATACCTCCAGCATCCTAAAGAAAGAGTAAGATTTTAATCCCTTTATGCAAAGGGAAGGTGAGAAACACACAAGGAAATGCCAGTCAAAAGATAAAGTGTGACAAAACTATGACTGCCTATATAAAGTATGGAAAATATGGGTGGCAGAAGTGCTCTAGACTTTGGTCCTACTGCTGCTGCATTGGCAACTAGGTGTAATCGCATGCAACCTCTACTTAGTCTCTTCCATCGCTGGAAAGAGTTAGAGCTGTTATGCTTTGAGGATGATACACAAGCATCCCTGCCTTCACGATACTGAGGATTTCTGACAGGGTGGAACAAATGTGGCACGTGCAGGAGTTTACCTGTTAAACAGCAAGTCTTTGAAAACATACATAAGTAGGGATATTTTAAAAGTTTAAAACAAACACACCTCCTTCCCTTGCGGCAAAGCCTCACCTCTTTCATCCTCCATCATATTCAATTGTCTGTTATGAAACAGGCAGTTTGCAACTTTGCCACAAAAAGAGACTACTTTAATAAATGTAAAAAGCTATTTATCCTAGGGTATTTCTCATAAACAGCAGAGTTATCATTAACCATAATTAAAGCAAATAAGAACAAATTTAAAAAATGAGCCAGACCTAACTTGGAAACAACAACAATTACATTATACAAAAAAATCCTAAAATATTCTTAATCTGGAGAAAACAGCTAGAAATCTTAACTAGAAGCAGAAATACCTTTTCTAATTATGTTATAAAGAGGGAGAATATCTATGAATCAATAGATTCACAGAAGGGGGAAGGGAACTCAAAATACTGAATTAAATAATAATTTTGCTCAAGGTATCTTAAATGTATAAAACTGAGCCAAAAGAAATGAGTTTACAACTAAAACTGATGGCCAAAAAAAGAATGAAATATTTGCATCTTGCTTTCCTTTCTATTTTCACTTTGTGACATGTCTAATATACAACTCAATTAATTAAATATATTTGGAAAACAACACAGTATTATTGACATCTTTCTATAAACAATGAATATTTGGTCATTCTAGCACAATAACTTCTAATATAAAATTTACTAGTGCAATTACATTATATAATCTATTATGTATAACGTATAATCTTGCTCTGATTAATGCAAACAAATGGTAATTGGGCATCTTTAACTGAAGTGTGCAGGTGCTGAATTTTTTGATTGTTTGATGATAAGTATCTGAATAGTAACCTCTTGTCTATACCTCATATAAATCGTGTCCATCTATTACTCAGTTTGAACCTTTCCCTTGTTGCAGGAAATGAGTGTTTTGTAAGAGAATTCTTTAAATAAAGGAGTATAGCCAGCATTTTAAATTCCTCAGAAATGTTGGTAAACTCAGGTACCCTATTTTTAATCATAGAAGCATAGAATATCTCAAGTTGGAAGGGACCCATAAGCATCATGAGTCCAACTCCTTGCTTCTTTCATAAACTAAACCATATGACTCAGAGCATCGTCCAGCCGCTCCTTGAACTGTGACAGACTTCACTCACTGGCCCTAAAATTGAGCCCTGGGGAACCCCACTAGTGACTGGCTGCCAGCCTGATGTAACTCCATCAAAATATATATTTTGACTTCTAGAGTTTAAGGAAAAGAGTAAAAATAAAAAATAATCATAAAAAAATGTTTGGTTATTAATAATGCATGCCATTAATTCTATGCTGTCTTGTATGGTTGAATTCAATGAAGCTATTTCAGCAATGTTAGCATAAGCTCTTAGTGAGGCCCAAGGACCTTTCTTTTTAATTTCTTATTTGCCTTTTTTGTCCAGGAGATTCTTCCATGTAAATCAAATGCCACATTCTTTTTCTCATTCTTTTAATATTTCTGGTGACTTTATATGACCATAAAACATCACTTTTCACCTGTTTAAAGAATTTTAGAAAAGAAGGAATAAAGGCCCATTTTAGAATAGGTAGGCTTTGGACATATATGTATGCACACTTACAACCTATGAAATTTCCACACGTCAAAATGTCATCTTCTTTTGACTGTGCCTAACTCTAAGAAAAATAATATTACATCTTCATCTTCTCTCTCCCTCCGTTACAGAAAACTGTCCTTTATCATCAGTTATGATATGATATAAATATCCTGATTAGTCAAGGGAAGGAACACATGCCATGTTTGGATAAAGTGGTATTTAACTGTATTGATTAACACAAAGTATTGTCGCAGTGAACACTGAGCCCTGTAACATCATCCAACAGAAACGGTTTACCAAAATCAATCTGAGCTAAACCCAGGAGCCAGAAGGTACCACAACACACAGTTTCCTCCCTGCTGGAATCTAAGTAACTGCACCCTGAGAGTAAACAGAAATTCTGGGATTTCATGTCTGTCTTCCAATATAGCATGAAGAGGAGGAGGAAAGGGAGAAAAACATCCAGCCAATATTTCACGGGTATCTTCACCAACTATAAATGTACTCACCATGTGAACTTCTAATAAAGAATCATATTTAAGCATATGTGCATATATGCATATGTGGAGAGAGAGAGAACATATGTTCATCACGGTATGTACAAGTGTTGCAATGAATACATATATGCCAGTGGAGCTCCGTGAATTTACATCAGCTTTGCCATACCAGCATGCATGTTAACTTACCTGTACTATCTGTGCATGTATGTGCAGGCTTTATGACTCATATACAAAATATCTAATGCCCTAGATAACTGGTTTTGGCTTGTGAACTGTGTGATGTTTTAAAGAAAAGGTACGTTGCACCTAGAAACCAAACCTGGGTGTTGAAATACTTTGATAGGTGAAAGGAATTACCAAGAACTTCTTTGAATGCACTGAAGCCTCAGTCATTTCAAGAGTTACAAAACTGGTGTTAACTGTTGTCTGTAAAAAGTCTTGTCATCTGGTGTGCTAAAGGTGTACAGAATCAAATGTTTAGGCACCAACATCCCCTTACCCCTGTAGAAAATTTTTTTCCTGCTGACGTCACGTTATGATGCTTTATATTAGCAGCATGAAAAATTATTTTAATAAGAAATGGGTTTACAACTTACTAATGTCAACAACTGATTATAAGCCAATGTTAATTACATTTCTTCATCCAAAATATAATATTTGGATTAGTAGAATGGCATGATGCATTATTTTCCTTGAAGTTCTAGGAATAGCAGGGATCTTATTTAAGGAAAATTAATTTTCCAAAAATCAACCAAATTTTGACTCAGCCTCTCTGAGAAAGTAGAGTAACCTGTTTGTCATCCTCTCAGCTGTCCTCACAAAAAAAATGACTTGCAGCTGTGTTGCAATGCACTGATGGCTGTGCGCAATAATCTGCTGCACAGAAGAATGCTGAAGACTGTGTGCCTTGAGGTTTAACTTCAGGCAGTAAAAAGCCTAAGACCCTGCTGTCAGTTGTAGTTCATCTCTTGGGTTGTATAGGGTTTTTTTTTTCTTCTTCTTCTTTCTTTTCTTTTATGTATGAGAAATTAACTTAAAAACAGATGCAGAGGAAGCAAAACTGTCTGCAAAATCAGGTTGAATTTGACAACAAGTTTTCATCCAGAAAAGGAGAAAGAAGGACAAATTTGGGGAAGATAATATTTTTTTGTTTCATCTAAAGAGTTCTGTTTCGTTTCATCTCAATCAAATTGGCATTCTGTTTCCTCTCACCACTGATTTCCTGTCTACTATTAAACTGAAAAAATGCATTGCTTTTCCACTTTTAATGCTAGAAATATCTGTACAGATAGCAGCTGAAAGGAGGAGAGTCTTTCATTCCTGTGATATTCCTCTACAGCTGAAAGAATGAAATTATACCCCATTTTATGATCTGAGTGGGCTCCACAATACCTCAGCCAAACAATTCAAAGTGTCAAGGGCACACTGATGTTATAGCTTTCTGGTGAACTTTATGGACATACTAAAGGCAAACACTCTACATTTAATAGCTTTAAGACTTTTGTGGAATACTAATGCTTTAGTTTTTTTCTTATGGTTCCATAGCAGACTAATGTTTTGCTTTACATAGATACGGTTATATCTGCGTTTATTCAGCACCACATCAACATTTCTATGTAAAATCTGCTACAAGTAGATGGTGCAGGTTGTTAGTGAAGTCTTTTCTGTGTAACTGCCTCAATCAGTCCTACACTGAAGGATTACAGTCACTGCAGTGGTGCTCGCTCATCTTGGTTCTACAGAAAGGTGGTAACAGCTCATGCACCAACATCCATGGCTTCAATATCTTGTGACTTCAGTGGAACATGTATGAAAACTTCAGAACCCAACAAGCTCCAACTTCTGGAGTAGTTCTGCTAGCAAACTCAAGACATTGTATTGAGTCAAGTAAGTTTCTTAAAGCAGAAGTTTAGTAGACAGAACAAGACAGGAAACCGAAAAGGCCAGAGCATGTTATCAAATTGCAGTGGTTCAGTGAAGAACAGAAATAATATGCAGTGAAGAAATTCCTATAGAAATTCTCCTTGCAGTATAAAAATGAAGGAAAACATCTAAAATGGCCTTAAGAAACAGGGTGGGAATCTAAAGCCATTAGTACCTCATAGAAGTCAAGTCTCTTTTTCCAAATAATGGGAACCATTAAAACCTAAAAAGACATCCTAGTATATAAGAGAAATTATTATAAACAGAACAGTGTTGAGGGATTATAAAGGAAGGTATAACTAATTCTTAGCACAGTAGCAAAAAGCCACACTGAAATAGACATTATTTGCTTAATTTTCACCCTGAGTCAGACATTTACAATGTACAAGGTTTCTAGTATCATACAGTATTACAGGGTTTTCATGAAATTTTCCATGTACAGTCTCGAAAAAATGTAAAGATAGAAGAAAGCTTCAAAAACAGATTACAAAAATGAAGGACAAGAGCAGTGTATTTAGATGTGGGGGGAAAAAAAAGGAGAAACTCCAGCCAGCTATTAATATCAAATACTTCAGAACTGGGTCCTTGAAATGTAAAAATAAAAATTTTGAATAGAATTCTTATATGTGGTGCTATACCACAGAAAATGCAAGAAATGTGTCATTTGAAAATACAGCAAAATATATTTACTCCTGTTGATAAGAGGAGTCTTTTATTTGACATGGCTATCACCTTGAATTATATTATGTTACTTTCTGTTAAAGCTGTTTATTATTTCATATTCTACAAAATATGTTTTTAAAACTAAAATGTTAGTTAAGCCTGCATTTTGGTCTACTTTTCAAACTCTGAAATATGAGAATCCACCAAAAGGCTTCCTTCACTGAAATTTTTTGCTTTGTGGTACACAACTTCAAAATGACATAGATGTAGTTGATTCTGTCACCAACTTATATAACTACAGGTTTACAGCCTCAAAACCTTTTCTGAAATCTGTAATAAAAAATCATGTATTTACTAGTTGTATCAGAAAGTAAAATATAAAAGCTAAACTTCAATGGGAACACCCTGTATTATATGGTGCAATAGTCTTACTTCACATCTAATTCATATAATAATAAAAAATGGCATATAAAGCCTTGGATGGAGAGATTTAACTTTTTCTTTTTTCTATTCCGTGATTGCAGTATTTTGTTGGGTTTTAAATCACGTGGATTTCATTCAGTCATGTCTAGAATTTCAGCATAATTATTTTAAATATCTTCAATGAGTAGATTATCTACTGCAATTTCTGTCTTATAACAAAATGCAACTATACCTGCTTTTATCCTGTTTTATTGACTCTGTTCTTAAAGGGTGAACAGCTCTACTCAGTACACTGCCACTTAAAATTCATTCCTTAAATCAGAATCTTTGGCTTTGTTGAAGTCAACCATCACAATAGGTAGTTCCTGTTCAGAGTAAGACATCTGAAAAAATTCTACAGAATAAATTTACTGCTAAAGAAGACGTTCTTAAGCAAAAGGGAAGGGAGCAGTTCACAGTGATCTTTAGACTGTGAGGATTTTGGAAAGATGACTAGAATTATTTAAGTTTGAGACAAGTGGAGAAAATACCTTCATTACCCTGAGTAGACTAGGCAAAGCAAGCTGACTTCTGAGAGCTAGAACTCTTTTACTGGGATGACGTTTTGTTACACTCAGTGGGGCACTGGAAAGGGACAGGTGAAAGCTTACAGCAGACCAGAGAAGCAATTGTGCATGCATGTATGTGTCTAGGAATGTGTGCACACAGACAAGTCTGCACATACCTGTCTCTGTGGTGAAGAGGCAAAAATGAGAGATCACAGACAATTATAGCAAGCAAGAAGTGTAATCCCCCAATAAAAAATTAGAGGACTACTTCGCTGAAGGACTAGACCCTCAGCAAACTTTGAACAAATCATGACTAATTACTGTATTATTTTCTCCAGAGTGATATTTAAGTAATGTGACAAGAATGACAAATGGAATTACAATAGAGTATTAGAAAAGTAAGATTTTCCTTGGAGCAAAAAGTTCAAGGCAAGTTTTGCATGAGAAGTGGGTGTTAGTTGTCAGAAACAAATAATGGGGATGGCAAGGCATATACAAGCCCAGAAGGGAATCTCCTGCACTCTCGCTTACTGTTTGCTAACATGAAAGTGACAATATTTCTCTGAAAAACTTTTATTACATTTGTTTTGATGTGTTATTAATCAGAGAGTAGCTAAATGCATCAATAACTTCTTTTTTAATGAAAAGAAAAATCTACTATCTAATTATTTCTGAACTTAGTCTGCTAAGATTCTGTACTCTGGAAAACACTTGAAAATAAATGTCAGAATATGTCATGTGGTCTGAACTCAGCAATATTGTTATCCTGATTTTTGGGTTGGTCTGTGCATTCAGTTCTTGATGTGAATGCTGGTTCCCTGATCAATACTCAATATAAATGAAATTATACAAAAAAATGCAGACAAATAGTTATGTGTTACTGCAACACATTATACAAAACACTTTTGAAAACTAAAATTCAGGAGCTCTTACTATACTATATTGTGACAGGGCTTCTTACAAAGAACACTACTCCAAAGTGACTCCTAAAGATTGTAGTATGATGCATACCATCTGTGGGTTCTTGTTTGGCTTGGGTTTTTTGTCTGATTTAATTACAGCAGAATGTACCTTTGCTCTGTGAAAGTGAACAGGTAGAATTTGCCTCTGAATGAGAACTTTTCCCGAAGTTCCAGAGGAACACAAGGAACAGACCAAGACTTACCCTTGTTTTTAACAGTATGTGGAATATACAGAAGTGAAAACAAAAAAGAGTACCACATACGGACAAATATCTCCAGACAGTTGCTTTTTTTTTTCCTTCTTCTTTTTCTTCTTCTTCTTCTTATTGTTGCTGGTGCTGAGAAATGATGAAAGGAAGTAGAAACTCAGCAGAATAAGACATATCCAGCCTGAAATATCCCTGTGGCACCTGAATCTCTCTCAGTAGCCTGAGTAGACATTATTCTCTGTGTCAAGCTCACAAACGGAAGTCACACTGTGTCCCTCCTGTTTGCTCTATGGATAATCCCATCTCAGTGTTCTTTTTTTCTGGTTTCAGTCTGGTGGCCAACCAACTCCATGTCACTCTGACAGTCTTCCCATTCGCAGCACCTCTTTGTAATGGCCAGAAGTGGCAAGGCGTAAGTAGGAGGGGGTTACAGTGATACCCTTTGTGGGACAAGGCCATGAACCACCATGTGCTGGTCACATGCTAGAGTAGGGACACCCCTGAGGGACTGTGTCTGTGGGTCACCTATATGAAGGTGGGGACAGCAGTGGAGGACTGCAGTCCATGGGTGACCCCCACCAAAGCAGGGATGCCCACGAGGTATCATGACCTGTGGGGTGAACCATACGCAAGCAGGGACACTCCTGAAGAACTGCAGCCTATGGGCAACCCATGCCACAGGAGGAAGAGACCTGAGGCACCACAACCTGTAGGCAATCTGGACCAGAGAGACCAGAGACACAAAAGAACAGGATGGCAGAAAACCATTAAGTGTAGGGTGGCAGAAAGGAATCATTATGCCCAGAGTGACCAAACACCATCTCATGCAATAAAAAGCAAAACATGGTTATGCAGATCACGTCCCCTTCCTAGTCCACCCAACACATCCCTGAATGAATTTTGGTGGAGAGAGTGTAACCCACAGTGAATATATGGAAAATAGAGGCTATGGAGGGAGAAGGATAGATGTTATAAAAGTATTTTTTTAATTGTTTGTTATTCTTTTTCTCACTGTCTGAATCAGGGGTTAGAAGTTTGTGTCCACTGGCAAGGAATTAAGGCAAATAAAAATACCCTGTTTGAGACTATTTTGCTGGCAACACCATACAATGCTGCAAGCGTGCCATCCACACTTCACCACATATTCTTAGTTCTTTTGCCTTGCAAGCTCTGTCAAAGTCTCCTTTGGCCAAGCTAATTTATTTCCCTGGCAAACCTTAGACTTCAAAGCTACTGTAAGCCCATGTTCCAGTTCCCCATTTTTACTTGTCTTCCTGCACTCAGACCCAAATATCTCCTTTTAATGCCCCATTATGTCATCCATACCTTGGTGGACAAAACTTTTGTTGAGGACAAAACTTTTATTCTGTCTCTTGATTCTTCCTTCAATGGGAAGTGTGGAAAAGAGAGAACAAGGAGCACAGAGCAGACAAGTCACACAGACTTTTTTATACTGGCCAGCTCTGGTCCTCAGGCTAACACTGCTTCAACAGAAAAGATCAGTAATTGCAAGGAAAATGTTCTTATAGTATGGCCAATGCAAAGAAAATCTTTGAAGAATTAAGCAACAAAGCTCTAAAAAACTCGTACTGAACATCTACAAGCTAATGAAAATGAAAATGTTAAGGCTCTACTCCCAGTTACAATGATACAAGGTTGTTTCAAATGATTTCAAGATTTGGGGGTGGGCAGTTGGAGGGTGAGGACTGACTTTTTTAAAATAAACATTAGATAACAATAGTAGTCTAAAATGTCTGACAGAAAAATCTAGCCCAGATGGTTAAAATTCAGGATAGCTAGAAGTTAGTGTAAAAACAGCATGTAACAGTTTGTATTGAGAAGCATTATTATCTCAGTAATAAGTTGTACACTTCTTCAACCTCAAGTATTTGTTACAATAAAATATTGTATTATTTTTTTTCAGCAGTGGAAAACAATGTCCAACTTCCTTGCAGAAAGAAAAGTAAGCTCTGTGCCAACTGGTTGATCTATACAAGTTTCCCATGCTATTTATTAGTGTTGTGCCAGTATTGGCAGGTTTCACACCGCCTTCTAGCTTGCAGACAACCTTGCCAAGAGAGCCTAACAGTTTCTTCAAGTAAGTAATATTATATGCCCTGGTTATTCCAAACTTCAATGATGTTTTCAAGGTCATTAAATTACTTTTGAACAATTGTAATGATATATGTATATATTCCATTACATCCACTGTAAAGCTATCAACGATAAGTTTCATAAAACGTGTTCTTATTTGTTATGTTCTTTATGGGCAGAGCAGGAAATCCAGAGGTTAGGAATTCAATTCTGGTTAATATCCCTAACATATTTTTTTCTTCACCTACATTAAAATTAATTTTAAAAAAGTGTAAAAACACTGCTTTCGTTACTCAACTCCCAGTTTAAACATTTTCTGGGGTTACTAGACTTGTAATATTTCTGGAACGCGTAGTAGTATTTTAAACATTATCATAGTTTAATGAGTAAAATATTGAAAAGGAAAAGCAGCAGCATGTTCAGAGTATATATATGTGTGTGTGTAGTATCAACAATTTCTGCATGTCTTATCTTTTGAAAATTTTACTGTAAAGAAACTGTTACTATTAAAATACTCCACACTAGGACATTCAACGTAATGACCAGAATTTTCCTCCATGGTCTTCTAAACAGTCTGCTTTCTCCGCTTTCTCTGTCTTTCTTCATTATAGAATTTCTGTTAGTACTCAAGAAGAATTTTCAACTTGAATGGTATCACCTACAACACGTTTTACATGTCTCGGGAACTACAGAGTATTTCCTTCCAGGATAGTGGGAAAAAGCAGCTGGCTTTCAGTCTGCAAGATTAACAAGTTTATTTACAGGAATCTATCAGAATTTATGGTGCTTTTTTTTCAAGCTCAGAAAAGATATCATGTTTGTGAAAGTAAAATTCTTACCAAGAAAGAAAGAATTTCCGTGTCAGAGTGCTGTTAAGAGACTGTTGAGATCTGTTCAGATAAGTGAAAATACCTCAGTGGCTGAAACAGTAGTTCAATACCAGAATTCAGACAGGTAGAAAGATACTATAGCAACCACCAGTCTATCATTCAGTTAATGCTTAGGTGGCAAGTCCTCTTAAATGGATTGAAAAGAAGGAAATTGATTCAAACTCCCAGGATATCAAACATTTGTGTGTGAACTTTTGTAAAGAACTGAAAGTATAGTGCCCGGTCCTCATGTCAATTTCACTTCGGTAAATGACTCAGCATATTTGCAAAACTGGAGTTTTATCCATTACAGCTGATCAAGATTTCCCCAGTAGTAATGCAAACTTTTTAATTATTGCATACACCCACTTGCAAAATTGCCTGTGGCTTGAGAGGAACGTGCATTCCAAAATCACGACACAGCAAACAAAGCTTGACAGAGGAAGACCTTTTGCAATCAAAGGACCTATGTAGGAAACAAAACTTGCTGAAGCCACAGTTTGATCAAAGTATTCATAATATGGCTCTTCATAGTTGGAAGACAAATGCACATTTGAAATGTGATGAATTTTAGTACAATACAAGCCATTTTTTAACCACTGCTCTGGCAAAATAATATGTGCATAGACAATGTATATTACGCATCTGCTGCAGCTGACAGAAAACCAGATACTTCATGAATATGTACTACTGGGAAATTTGATTTTTATTCTGTTTTGAAATCACAGGCTTGCTGTTCCCTTGACTTCAAAGGACTATTTTTATTATGTGAATTCCCAGCAGTTTCTCAAATCTAGCTTTACTTTACTATTCTTAAGAAGCTTACCAAAACTGTGCTGCATTTTAAACCTATCTTCAGTTATCTCATTTTGAAAATTGGTGAAGTTATCTTAAAAGAACCTGAACCACAGTTCTTTGCAATTTTGTATGAAATCAGAGACACACAGACCTGTTTTACAACTAGTGTTTAAGAGAATAGTATTAACCAGTTACAAAATCTTGTTTTCCCTTAACTATGTAAAAGCCCTGAAGTTACAAACTGAAAATATACAAAAAAAGGATTAAATTTTAGTTTATGCTCACAAAAGGGCAATTCTGTCTTTTTTATCTAACTTGTATTGGTAAGATACCTGAATTGTTGTGATATCTAGAACACAGTGATATAGACTGTACTTCTTGTGCAACATAAACTAGCCAGGAAGCCATCAGCTCATCCACAAAAAATAAAATCTGTCTTTACTCATGCAGATAGTCTCTATTCAGTTAGGACATGCCAAAAGCAAGGTGACATAAAGGCAAAAGAAACCCAGAAAAAAACATTATATTTCACAGGGTTCAGGAAGTTTCCTTTTATTTTAGTAGGGTTATATTAGTAAGCAAAACTAGTCAACATATTTCTGATGCAATATATTTCCTCTTTTAAAATGTCAATTTGGTGGAATCAGAATGCATGATAATTTTTTTAAAAAATATATATTTATGAGACTAGAATTTTTCATTTTGACTTTAATGTGTTTGTAACGCTAATGGTATTATTATAGCAAAGATATTGGAGCAGTGAAATGAAGTAAAACAACCCAGAATGTTAAGACCTTATGAAAAGTTAAAAGTTATAGTTTCAAAATATTTCATTTCTTGAGAAGATTGTCGGTCACGAGGTTTCATCTACATCTGGGAAAAATAGAAGTCTTCTAAATTTTGGCTATTTGCTTTAGCAGGGATTCTTGTGTCTGAGTACTGACATAAAAACATATATATGTGTATATAGTTTATTTTCAAGATTCAATTTATTTTGGAGAAAGACTGAGTATATATAACTGGAAAAAAAGATGATGCCTGTAAGGTGTTACAAAAAATCCAGTAGCCAACCAAACTTTAGAACTAAAGCATAACCTTGCTCATTCACTAAGCAGATCCTATACCTACTGTAGTCTGTTTTAGGAAAAGAGAAAAGCTGTTTAAAATGTAGGTGTGCATACAGTATAACTGATCACAAAATTACATTACCTGTTGCAAAGCATACCTTCAAAAACACAGCCTTTTCCCTGGGAAAGTGAGGTCTTCAGCAACAGGAATCCCCATGAGCAGAACTTGAAAATAAGCATTGTTTTCCGAAGATGGCGAGGCTCTCATCAATTAGCCTTGTTGACAATAAGATTATTATTGCTGTCTCCACTTCTTTACTGAAAAAAGTTGGTGCTGAAAGAAAACTCTTTACAGGAAATGAAAATATGTATATGGGTTCACCTTCCAACAAATCTTCCAATTATCATAATTTGTAGTGTCAGTTCTGTAGTTCTCTGTTTTCTTTTAAAAGTCAATAATGAATTTTTCTCCTCTCCTGTATCAGAGGCATCTGATTAAAATTGTGTTTTAGCTACAATTAGATGTAGAAAAAAATAATAGTTATTTTCTAGCAATGTGGTAAAATAGAAATATTTTTCTTATGTTTGTGCCAGACACAAATTACTGCCAGGACTTGAACTCCAGCTCCCATCCACCACCTCTAAGTGCATGTTAATAATCAAAATATAAAGCTTCAGAGATACTGTTATTCATAGAATCATAGAATGTTTTGAGTTGGAAGGACCTTTAAAGTTCATGTAGTTCAAACCGCCTGCCATAGGCAGGGACAATTTTCCACTAGACCAGGTTGCTCAAAGCTCGAACCAATCTGACCGTGAACACTTCCAGGAATGGGGCATCTACAACTTCTCTGGGCAACCTGTTCCAGTGTCTTACCACCCTTATCACAAAAATATTTCATCCTTATCTCCAGTCTAAATCTACTCTTTCTGTTTAAAACCATTGCCTATTGTCCTGTCACTATGTGCCTTGGTAAAAAGCTTCTCTCTGTCTTTCTTAATAAGTCCTGCTTTATATATTGAAAAGCCACAGTAAGGTCTCCCTGGAACCTTCTCTTCTCCAGGCTGAACAACCCCAACTCTCTCAGCCTTTATTTATAGGAGAGGTGTTCCAGCCACCTGATCATTTTTTTGACCCTCTTTGGACACACTCTAACTGGTCCATGTCTTTCTGGGGACCCTGGGGCAGGACACAGTACTCCTGGTGAGGTCTGATGAATACAGAGTAGAGGGGGAGAATCACCTCCTTTGACGTGCTGGCCACACTTTTTTTATTGCAGCCCAGGATACAGTTGGCCTGGTTCATGTCCCATTTTTTAAACAACTCCTTCTCCTCAGGGAGACAGGATACTGGGAATTGCCCCGACCCAGGTGCAGGACCTTTTACTTGGCCTTGTTGAACTTCCTGAGGTTTGCATGGACTCACTCCTCAAGCCTGCCAAAGTCCCTCTGGATGGCATCCCTTCCCTCAAGTGAATTAACTGCACCACACAGTTACTGTCATCGGCAAATTTGCTGAGGGTGTACCCAATCCCACTATGTCATTGATGACGATACTAAATAGTATTGGTCCCCGTATGGACCCTTGCGAGACACCGCTTGTTACTGGTTTCCACTTGGACACCAAGACATTGACTGTAGCTCTTTGCACTCAGTCATCCAGATAATTCCTTATACACCTAACAGCCCACTCATCAAACCCATATTTCTCCAATTTAGAGGTAAGAATGTTGTGGGGGACTGTATCAAAGGCCTTACAGAAGTCCAGACAGATGACATCCATAGCTTTTCCCTTGCCCACTGATGCAGTCACTCTGTTAAAGAAGACCACTAGGTTAGTCAGGCACAGTTTGCCCTTGGTGAAGTCATGAAGTCTAATAACGTCCCTGTCTTCCGTAGCCTCAACAGTACCTTCCAGGAGGATCTGCTCCATGATCTTACCAGAAACAGAGATGAGTCTGACTGGTCAGTATTTCCCAAGGTCCTGCTGTCTACCCTTTTTTAAAATGGCTGTGATGTTTCCTTTTTTCCAGTCACTGGGGACTTCACTTGACTGCCCTGACTTTTCAAATATGATAGAGTGTGGCAACTCGGCATCTACATCAATCAATTCCTTCAGGACCCTGGGATGCATGTTATTGTATCTCATGGACTTATGTATGTTCAGGTTCCTCAGCTGGTGTTGAACTTGATCTTCTCCTACGATGGGAGGGACTTTATTCCCTAGTCCCTGACTTGAGGTTCAGGGGCTTGAGAGATGTAGGAAGAGAGATTACCATTGAAAAATGAGCCAAAAAAATTCATTAAGTACCTTAGTCTTATCCGCGTTGGTTATCACCAGTTCTGTCAGGCTGGGTACATTTTCTTTAATCTTCCTTTTCTGGCCAACGTACCTGTAAAAGTTCATCTTATTCTTTGCACCTCTTGCCAAATTCAGCTCCAACTGTGTCTTAGCTTTCCTGATTCCATCCCTACACATCTGGGCAGCATCCCTATATTCTTCCCAGGATACACGTTCCGGATTCCACTGACTGTGCATTTCCTTCTTAACTTTAGTTTGATCAGGAGGTCCTTACTGAGCCATGTTGGTCTCCTGCCATCCTTGTCTGATTTCTTACATGTAGGAATTGAGAACTCTTGAGCTGTTGGCTCTGTTCCTCTCCTTTGTTCCTGAGGGCAATTTCTCAGGGTGTCCCATCCACTAATTCCTTAAATAACTGAAAGTTTGTTATCCTAAAATTCAGTGTCCTGACTCTGCTCCTCAGCTAGCCCATACCCCTCAGGATTGTGAATTCCACCAAGACATGATCACTGCAGCCCAGCTTGCCACCAATATTTACATGTCTAAATAGTTCATCTGTTTTGATAAGCAACAGGTCTAGCAACACTTCTCCTCTGGTTGGGATGTCTGTCACCTGGATTAAGAAATTATCCTCGATGCACTCCAAGAATCTCCTGGACTGCTTACAGCTTGCTGTGCTGCTTTTCCAGCAGATGTCAGGGTGACTGAAGTCCCCCAGCAGAATCAGAGCCTGCAAGAGTCAACAGGCTCCCCTTGGTTGGGCTGCCTGTAGTAAATACCAGCCATCAGTTTTCCTTTGTTGTCTTGGTCCCTAATTTTTACCCATAAGCTCTCAACCTGTTCATTACTGTTTTTCAAAGACAGGTCTTTGCAGTTAATCCATTCTTTTACATAGAGGGCAATGCCCGCTCTCTACCCCTCCTTCCCCACTGTCCCTTCTGAACAGTTTATTGCCATCAATTGCAGCACTCCAGTCTAGTGATTCACCCTACCGTGTTTCAGCAATAGTGATTAGATCATAGATTTCTAGCTGCACAGTGGCTTTCAGCTCCTCCTGCTTGTTACCTATGCTGCGTGTATTGATATAGAGGCACTTCAGCTGGGCTATTGATTGTGTTATTAAACATATAAAAATAATATTTAGTCATGAAAAAGACGGTATGGTCAAAATAGGGGTGGAAGAAATGTTTTAGAACAGAGAACTGACCCTTAAAGCATGGTAACTGTTAATAGTTTGATAGCATAGTGCTCTGACTATTTTGTATAAATTCTTGAACATCTTCACCAGAAGAATATTAGTTTCATGAACAAGTTGTGAGATCTTGGTAATTCTTTTAAAATTTTTACTGTTTATTCCACTTTTATGGAAGGAGAAAATTAAAAAAGGAAAAAGTAACCAACATGCTTCAGATGATTGTTTGAGTACTCTTTAGCAGGCATTCCTATAGTGCCCTCTTGTGATAACTGAGCTGTGGGTTCTTGAAAACGTCTTTGACAGTAATACAAATAGAAATTGCCAGACTTGATCAGAGCTGCCAAAAATTTGTCAGGTGTTCAGACTCCCATAATGACAAGGACCAGCTGCTTCAGATCACAAAAAGCACGCAGGTGGCTTCCATATCAGAAGTTTCCTCTTAAACTTTGTCAAGCATTTATTTCTGTTAAGAAAATGGATAAACGTTTACTTCAAGCTAAGTCATCATCACATTTAGCTGTGAACTCGGTTACTGACCACAAAGATTTTAAATTGTTTTTTAAAAGCTGTTGATCTTTGACTTCAGGAGTATATTCTGTTCTTGAACCTACCTGTTCATTTCTATATTGTTAATTTACTGGTTTTTCGCTGATCATTTCACTGATGTCTCCATTGTTTCCCTTGTAATAGAAGAAAGAAGATACGTATATAAAAGAAAGAAGATATGCACCGTTTAAATTTTTATGCCATTAATCATTTTAATAAATTGATTCCCAGCCCTTTTTGGATCCATATTGGCTTCTATCCTCATGCAGTGTTTTGAGTTTTTAGAAATAAGGTGATAGGAGGATCTGAAAGTATTCCGCATGAAGACAGTAGTTGGTACTGTCTTCACTACTAGGTGCTACTAGATATTTGAAATTTCATTTTTTTTTTATGTTTTACAATATTGTGGGCTTTTCTAGTTGCTCTCTGATCATGGGTAACATGGATATTTCTATTAGGATGAGAAAATAACCTTGGTACCACCATGGTGAGTTGTAACTTGAAACTTGATAACTTTAGTCCAAACTCAGTTAAACGTATTTGCTGGAGCCAGTTGAAATTCTGAACAGAAAGTGTATTATCTGTTCTACAGATCTTAGTGGATCCCTGTAGAGAAAAGACTAGAACATTTTCAGTAAAAATTTTTAATTTACTCATATTCAGTAGATATCTATGTTTATTTCTGTTTGGTCAAAATAACTTTCATCAACCTCAGTATTCAAACTCAATGAACTCTAGATGATTTGGCATTGCAACAGGCATCCCAAGTTCATTGCATTTCTTGTATACTTTAGCTTATCTTGTTTATTTACCCAAGAACTGCAACTTTTATAGAGATTCTTAATGAGGTTCAAGCAAAATGTTCTTCTCAATGGCTACAGCTCCACTCCACTTTCCACCCACCCATTCCTCCATTCCTTTATTCCACCCTGGATTAAGTAAACATGAATAATCTCTGGTCAGATGATTGATGTGGCTCTACTGCCAATATATTTTCAAATTTCTTAAACTGTACAATTGTACATCATGCTCAACATATAAAGCTGGGGGAAGAAGGAAGGTGGGGGGCAGGGTTCAGAGTTACAGTGTTTGTCTTCCCAAGCAACCGTTAGCCGTGATGGAATCCTGCTTTCCTGGACATGGCTGGACTCCTGCCGGCCCATGGGAAGCAGTGAATGAATTCCTTGTTTTGTTTTGCTTGTGTGTGTGGCCTTTGCTTTACTTATTAAACTATCTTTATCTCAATCTATGATTTTTTTTTCCTCACTTTTACTCTTTTGATTCTCTAATCTGTCCAAACTAGGGGGAGTGAGTGGCTGCATGTTTCAAGCTCCTGGCTGGGGTTAAACTACGACAAATATTTTTCCGTCGTTTCAATATGTGTGCCATATATGGCTTTCTTCTCAATGGCTGCATATTAGAATTTGTCCTTCTGAGTGTGATACATGATGATTTTTTTTTTCTGAATTAATGTAAAACAAAGCAATACTGACTGCCTTGATAACAGTATGACAGTATATAAGGAATTCTTTAGATTTTTTTCTTCATTCTACACACATGCTTCTGGTTAACTGAAAAGCATATTTCATTCTCATTAAATTATGTTATTGATGGGTCCTAATGTTACACAGAAATTTATCAGATACCTTTCAGCATAACTACATCATGTACTGCATTTATTTCAAAAGATAATACAGCATAAGATCATGAAGGACTTCATTATATATGTGTCAGTTCACTATATCTTTCAATAGCTGATTAGTAAGCAGTTTTCTGGAATCACCAGAGTAATTATGGGATGCAAACATTACCTTCTGTGTTTTGTTTCAGTCCCCTTGGAAACATTATGCATCTTATAGTTAGTATGTTTATTTCAGTTTAGCTGTATTTCTGATATATTCCTCTGTGTTTTTTCTTCATATTTACAATGGCCAATTAGGATTTTTTAGAAAACTATTTTTCTTTTTATTTTCTCCTTTTTCTTTTTAAGCTAATGTTATCAACGTATAACAAAAAAACACAGGAATGTTTCTGATATTATTTTTTTAATATTTTGTAAACAGTAGATGGTTGAAATTTCAGACAGTCATCCTGTTGTAACTGGAGTTAAAGATGAGATTTCAGGTTAAATGCATTTTTCTGTTGAAAGAGAAATTTGCAGGAAATTCAGAAAAGCATGAGAAACCCTTCCTGCTTAGTCTAATGAAGGACCATTGAAATTATAATGAAAAAGTCAAACACCATGAGCTTCCCTACCACCAGGACACTATCTATTTTTCTACAGGTAATAATAATAACTCCTTACTCATACATACTTTTATTTGATTGTCATACAAAGGCTGCTTGTTCATTTTGCATAAATACACATATTATTATATGTAATGAAGTACAATAGTATGAGCTATTACTGAGCTAAATGTATTATGCAATGCTTTAACGTATGAGTCCACATAAAAATTGATTAAACCAAAGAAATAACAAAAATAAGCTTTTACTAACACTCATTGCATATCTTCATCTTATCTGTTTTGTTAGTGAGACTGTACTGAGGAAAATAGGCCTGAAGCCTTGACCAGCCTATGGTATCTTTCCCTGCAGTGACCTTCATACACCAGGGATGAAATGCGATAGCATTTGTCATTTGCTGCTGTCAGTAATCTTTCAATCAGGACAGGGGATCATGTTGACACCTGACAAGAGCAAGATGAGGCAATCTACACCATGAACTAAGTATCCTTGAGTTCATTTACTGCTTATGCCTCCTTTGAATCACAAATGCAAACATGATATCGCCTGTACCGTAATCCCTGGTATGAAACGTGAATTTACCACACAATCTAATTTCTCTGAAAAAAAAGAAAACTTAGCTCTGATTGTGAGTGTAACTACAAGTCGCACCAATGAACAATGGTATTTCCTCATCAATACTCTTGTTGTGTCCAAAACCAATATTTTCTTTGTGGCTGCATTTTATTACTGTTACTCATTATTTCTTGTGTTTCTTCATTCGATTCTATTTGGTGTGGCTAGTAGACTAGTTCTGAATTAATATCAAAAAGGCCTTCAATATTCTTAACAATAAGGCAACTTCTCACTTGCAGCTGAACATTCAATTACCAAAGTGGATTCAGAAGTATAGTTTCTAACATCCCAAGAATGCCAAAGAATGTCTTTGTTTATTCTTCTGGCCAGGCTTGCAATACACGTCAAAACGTGCCTTTTCTTGTGCCAAGTAATGTGGCTGATGATAAAAGTGACCTGCATATTACATTAATGTTGACCGATAAAAATTACCTGATG
>VZSZ01007841.1:0-19863 GCA_013398815.1 Ibidorhyncha struthersii
GGCATTTCAGAAAAGCCAATGAGTGTGCACTTTTTGCCCTTTTTGCCCTTTTTGCCCTTATTATGTACGTGTTGAAGAAGAAACTCTAAGTCCAGAGGTTTATAAGTTAGCAGCAAGTCATAAAACTCCTAACCAGAGAAGTCAGAACCTGATGAGATGTTGGGAAGGATCAACCTTACTCTGAGGGCTCAGCTGGCTAAGTCTGTAAAACAACACTGAAGGAATTCGATCAGTATACTCTTTCTTTTTCAGCTTGATTGCCCTTGTGTTCCTTCAATCAGACGGCCTGCCACTCTCCCCCTTAAACTAGTGGACTCAAGCCAGGCTGAACAGAAAGTAAACTGCTGTACAGTTGATGGAAACCTTCTACAGCTGGAGAGGAGGAAAGGCCCTTTAATCCTACCCTTCTTCCCATGTAGTCCAGGCAAAAAACAACTTATGTTGTAGCTGGTCCCCACTGCCACTGCCTGCCCAAGCAGCATGTCCAAACCAACTGGCCCACCAGAGGAAAGTAGAGGAGAAAACTTTTGGAGCCCCAATTGGAAGCCTTTTTCACAGTGGGGTTATGAAAGGAGTTCTCTTCTTTATCCAAGTGCAGACACTTTGTGACACTTGCATTACTACCTGGGAAACCTCTACTGCTTTGCTAAGTAGAGTTGATATCAGCAAAGCAATTCAAGATTCAGTTGA
Organism: Ibidorhyncha struthersii; assembly: GCA_013398815.1. NCBI lineage: Eukaryota > Metazoa > Chordata > Aves > Charadriiformes > Charadriidae > Ibidorhyncha > Ibidorhyncha struthersii. The sequence goes on from VZSZ01007841.1 coordinate 691, forward strand.
AATACAGGCTAAAAAAGGCATCATCGCATAAACCTCACTTGCTTAGGCCAATAAGTTGCTTTGAGATTAGAGAGGGTTTGAAAACATCCTTGCAAAATGAGACAAAGTTTTGGAGCAAAATAAAATTAGGAAACTTTTAAGAAGAGATGTTTTGATTCTACAACTGTAGCCAAACAAACAAACAAACAAAAAACCATCTTAAGCATGAAAGGGATTTTATACAATATGGAGTAAAACACATGAAGACAATATAAGATACAGTTGATTCTGGAAACAACCAAAAGTCAAAATAAAGAGCTTCACAAAGCTTTTACAGCACTGGAATTCAGGCTCCCCCAGGAGAAAAGAGTTGCGGACTCTGAGAATGGATGACTCATTCAGCAGTTTACAGTCCCACACAAACGTACAGTCCATTGGTCATTTCCATTTATGCTACTGTAGTGAAATATAAACGTTCTGGTAACTCAGAAGTGGATATATATTCTGTTTGGGCATTTTTACTTGCAGGGGCAATAGTTTCAACAGAAGAGCATGCAAGACAGCTAAGGGCAGTAACTGCATCTGGCTTCCCAGATAAATTTACTTGCCATCATAAATGGAAATTTTTACTTTTAACTTGAGCTATAGCACTAAGTCAGAGCATTACATATTCCTTGATTGATTTGTATGAAGAAAGAATACTAGTAAGAAAGATGGTGGCAGATGGATACCCTGTAAGCTGTGCAATGACAGAGAGGAGTGTGGGAAAGCTACTACCAGGAAAGAAGTCAGAAACTGAAGAAAAAATGCTTGAATCCTCTTGTATACAAAGTTGTTGCTTTGAATACATTTTTTATAAACAAGTGTATTGAGTTTAAGAAAAAATGTCTGGCTCTAATGATTTTTTCCTTCCTAACAAGAAAAGTCTGTAAGAACCCAAAATACTGGCAAGCTGCTTGGGTCAAAAGGGGACCCAGCAGGAAGGTCATATAATTGATTACTGAGGACTGGGAGTCAGGACTCTGGCAGTGCCTTGCATAATTTTCAGAAACTTGCATGATTTTAGGAAGAGTTTCCTGTACTTACCTGTGTTTGAGACGTGGACAACACATAGACCTGGTCCAAAATTTTTCAGATGTTAAGTTCTTTTAATCAGAAAGTGGGTCATCTATTGAGTCAATGTGGTTCACTAGAAATACCTTGGGTTTGAAACATCTTCCCCCAAACATCCCAGCAGAATTCTCCCTAGACTCCTACCATCTTTGTCCCCGGCCAGAGGCTCGCTAGTGCTCATGACCACAGAAACTGTAAATTGCTGAAATAAATTTGTGTTAGTGGAATTAATATAAATGTGAATGGCAATTTAAAAACAAACAAACAAACAAACAAACAAAAAACAACAAACCACCCTGCAGGATCCAGGCGACTTATCTTTTATGTGAAATGTGGAGCTAGTTTGTTTGAGCCAAAATCATTTTGAAATAAAACTAAGACTTTCTGATTTTTTAGACACCTCTTCCTTTACTCACACAAGACAGTATGAAACTTCAGTTACTTCACAGCAGGTTATGGTCCTTCTTCCATCATCCCTTCCCTCTTTCAAACCAGAAAAAATAAGTACGTCATCCTTCTACCTACAAGAAGCTGTGGCCATGTCCCCACAAAGGAAGAAATCTCTTGAAGGGTTTCACATTCATGCTTATCAAGAAAATATACTTGCTTCTTACACATATTACGATGGAATCCATACAGCAAAACCAAGATCTAATCCTGCATCAGACACTATAAATAAATACATCAGCACTCTTCCTGCCCCAAGGAGTTTAGTTCCACATCTGTACATCACTTTGAACCCATCAGACTAAATAAATTATAATATAGATATTAAATTATTAAATTATTAAATTATTTTTAAAATATTAAAAGCAACTAAACCAGCAGGTTTTCTTCCATGTAAAGGAACACAACACAACACAAGCCATATGTTGGGTGGAAATCCAGGTTTTCCATGACTCAGTATGACACCTGGCCCAAAACGGAAAACAGCTACATTCTTCCTGTGTAAAGTTCTATTTATTTTTTGTTCATATTTTTAAAACAAGTTTTATTGTCCTGTATTTTTACTTTACTTTCATTGTTTAACAAGATCATTTTAATTGTGTTATTTCTTAGTGGCAAAATATACAGATATTTAGAGTGACCCTTCTCCTGCTAAAGTCAGAGGGAGAAGAGGAAAAAAATCACCCTAGAAGAGTAGAATAGAGAAAAGAAAATTATCACCTGTACAGGAGTGTTACAAGGAGTATGGGTAAAAAAATTTCCTTCTCGAAAAACTTGGATTGGTGAACAGAAGAGGTAAACACAACTTTTTTTTAAATGCATCTAATCTGTATCCAGGGCAATAATAGAAACTATGATCGTGGAAAGTGAAACTATGATCTTGGAAAGTGAAACAATGAGTTACAATACTAGAGAGTGAAAATATTCCCATGTGCTGTGCACAGAAAGTGATACAACACACTGTGCAAGCTGAGAAACTCAGAGGCAGCAAAATATTTCATCATCTGTTGCATTCCAGACTGTTATCAAAATGGAGACATGCCATTTTATAAATTCAGTTATCAAGCACTTGTACATAAAATAGAGATAGAAAATGTCAATTAGGTAGCAGCCACAGCTGTCAAACTTTAACCCTTAACCTATATATATAAACACACATAAAAACATATAAAAATCAAGGATCAAAGTACCAACACCCAACAAACACACACAAGCCATTCTGCATTGTCTTTGCGTTATTAAGCATTACCCAAGGTATTCTTAAGATTTGAAGAGAAATCCAGACACAGCCCTACTAAAGCATTTGAAAACCTAAAGAAAAAGAAAATTGCAGTTCTTTAGGCATTTCCCATATCACAGTAAGATTTTTCTCCCACTCTGGGACAGAAAAGCCTGAGCTCTTTGCAAAAGGCGTGAGCACACCAGATGTACATTTTTCTCAATCAAATCTGTTTCAATTTCTATTTTAAAAGGATATGTTTTTACGCTACAGCCTTCATACTGAAGTGCATCAAAGGGTTGTACAGAATAAAGAATTACCTTCAATTATGATCTGACTTTGTAGGCAAACCATATGAGCACAAAGGATCCACTGTGAACTCCAGCACTGTTTGGGACATTACAACTTGTTTTTTGTAACATTTAGCACTTTTGTTACATCCTTTATCAGGTCTCCACACATTTCACATATTTTTACTGAGCTGAACATCCCACAATTCTCTAAGAAGCTAGAATGAAATGTTACGATGATGAACATTACAGAGCAGGAACTGAACCACTGGCAATTAAAATACTGTGGAGGAATGTCTCCATGCAAAAGCCAGGAATAAATCCTAGAAATGTTGATTTGCAGTTCTTTTCTCTAGACAGTAGGTTCAGTCGGCCCTCTTTTCTCAGTAAAATCTAAGGTCTAAGTGCAAATGCTAACTTGGGAGCTGATTTCATGCCTCCTGAGCCCAGGGTCCTTCACCCTTAGAGTTTTTATCCACCTAGCTAATGTGTCAGCCAGACACAGTGAGGTAGGCAGCAAAGATCAGAGCATCCTTTTCTGCAGAGCTTCTGCCAACCATGAATCTTGAAAGAAGAGTGGGGTATAATCAGGAGAGCGCTTTGGTGTTCACTTAGAAAGGAAAAAGCACACAGCCCGTCCTCTTGGCTAGCATTTCCAGAAAATAATTGCACGCAAGGAAATAGAGTCCTTGAGGCACATTCCCAAAAGACCATGTCCTTTGGAACTGTGGTGAATGGACCAGGAAATCAGCAGCCCATCTCTCCCAGCTCACCAAACACTGTGATGAGATCCAGCCCTCCTGTTTGCACTGGGAGAGGGGTGTGTTTACACCACACTGACTGTCTTTTCACCACACGTTCACTAATCAGCCACATACACAGCTATTGTATATGACAGAACGGTTCCTCTATAAAATCTTGCAGAGCATTGTAAACATGCTCTCAGGAGTCAGCAGAGCAATATCTGGAAAGAGTTAGTCTGTTATTTTCTACTTAAACAGCAACACAAAACGAGAAACCCAAACCACCCAAATATAATAAACTGTGTAAAGACACATGTTCATTAAAAGCAAACACACAAGTATATATATATATACATGAAAAAAAAATACACCTTGCTTCCACCTATACAGTCTGACTCCATTCAAAGGCAAAACTGCAAGAAGCAGAACCAGTAAGCTTCACACACAAATTCAACATTGATATGAATAAGAATCACATCTGCAGTACACTGTTTAGAACAACAGCCAAATGGGCTCCTGGACCCTCAGCTTCTGGGCAGGATCTGCCCACTGATGGTGCTGTGTAATTCAGTGAGTTACAGGCAAGTCTGGGATTCCCCAAAGTGCCTGAAACTGTTTTTTTTTTTTTTTCAGATGTGATGTTGGTCTAGGCAGAGTTCTTTGATTTGTTCCTATAAGGGCCAACTAGGGGGATGTGAGAAGGCTACATCTGGCTCATACTACAGCACATCTGGCTTGTAATGGGAACAGCTGGCACACACAAGCATCAGGGCACTGGAAGAAACTGCTGCTCTGAGGAAAGTTAGTCTTGCTGACACAAAGCTGTAAAAATCTAGATTCTTTTCCTGGCTCAGTTAGTAACTCACCTGTACCTCGGTTTCTTCCTCTATATACTGAACGTAAAGGGTTCTGATTCTGTTACACTAAATACTACTGGTGCAGTGACTTCATATATTTAGCTAGCTCAGAAAAATGCTCAGTCTATTTCATTGGTATTTATAAAAGTGTTTTAGAAGTCCTGAAACAGGGGTTATAAAGCAGAACAGGGCATCAATACATTGAAAATAATTTTTAGTCACATTCAGAATAAAAATACAAACAAGAAGACATTCCTTGCCCGTAAGTTTATCCATCTAAAAGACTAGCAAATATTAAATCTTCTAGTGTGTCTGAAATATCTTGACAGCAATATAAAAAAAAGGGGCTTTGAGGTATTTTCAACACAACCAGAAAAAGGAAGGACCAGATTGCAGACCCATGAGGTTTAATTTGAATAGATAACTTCACTGCTTATCTGATCTACATCTGCAATCTGAACCTTTTGAGGTTCACCCAACCACCTCTAAACATGACACCAAGCTGAGAACACAGGAAAATTCAACTGATTTAGTCAAGAACTCATGTAGGCAACAAAAATGAGGTCATGCAATTCTTGCAGTTTAACACTGGCAAAAGGGAGAAGGGAGTAGAGAAGGAAGAGGGAGGAAGTCCGCTATCCCGTAAATGCAAGGCACTCCATAGCCAGTGATATTCTCATGTTTGTTTTCATCCACTTTCCTGTTCTACTTTTCCCTCTCCTCACAAGCTAATCAACAGTGCAACTAACATGAAATAACATGAAACTCAGACGTCCCATTGTCTTAATACCAGGAAATGCCTCGTTCTTTCCTAAATGATTCTGATATAAAGCAGCTTAAATTGTGCAATGCACACATCTAGAAATAGGATATTCTTTCATATTGCAGTTTTTAATGGATCTTGAGATAATGAACAGAATTTAGGTAGCTGACATGAGTTTTAACCAGACCAAATAAGAGACTTCACTGCTGTACACAGAAATAGCTTCCCCTATGCAATCAGCAAGCATGTAGAGCTGCCCTACACATATCAAAGGAGTCCGAGTGAATTCCCATCATCCATACTGAATACATCACTTTATCCAACCATGACAAAAAAGAAAAAAGCTGGCTCTTTTCTCATAAAACAGAAAATAGCAATACCCTGAAATCACATGTCTTCTAGGCAGCTTCCCAACCACACTTTGTTTTCATTGACAAAAATAATGCCTAACAATAGAAATTGAAAGCAGACTTTCCTACACTGTAAAAAGTCTTATTCTATTCAAAACCAGCAGATCTTAAATCGTGTTATTTAGCTAACATTCATCTCTGCATAGTGAAAGAACATAGGTCACCTAAATAGAGAAATATTAGTGACTTTCTCCACTCTTCCACTGTTTTAATGACTAGATTAGAGATGGAACTGGCCCAAAACACCGTTCTAAGCCCCAACAATCCACTTGGAAACATATGCCACATAGTCCTATTTATTGGTTCTCTCATGACCATTCTTATAAATAACCCCAAATATTACAAGGGCCATAGAGGCTGTTTAGGAGACCCAGTCTCAAAGCCCAATTAAAACATCCCCAGGCATTTCTGGGTATTCCCAAAGAACACCAAATTCTGGCCTCCTCTTTCTTCTTGTTGACATACAGCCAGCATTTGTCAGTCTGTTTGATCTGAATCACGAGGCGGCTAGTTTGGAAAGGGGAGTTGATAGGTGTAATCATGCTTTATTGCATTAGCTAATTTTGATTTGCCTGGTTTATACCATTAACAGAGTGGAGTCACAACTCAAACAGGTTTTATGCCAGTGCAACTCCATTTATTTCAAAAGATGGGCCCTAAATTAGACAAGTGGCAGTGAGATCAGAATTGGACTGAATATTGGTGCAATATTCTCCATGTACACAGCTCATACTTCATATAAAAATGAATATTTCTGCCTGTCTTATGACACTTATGCAAGTACTTGGTAAAACTTTCTCTGGCCCTATACTTCTGGAAACCATCCTAGCTCTATTGACCTTCACTGAAGCAATTGTCTATAGACATTAATTATTTGATCCTAAATCTCAAATTATTTTCTGAACTGATATTTTCTAGGAATGAAATATGGCTCTTTGAGTCCCAAGAATCATCTTCACTTTAAATGGAAGGAAGAAGACACGGCATAGTACTAGCAGTCATTCAGTAGCTGTTTTCAATCTTTTTTAAAGTTTCTTCTTTCTACTTGCTTCATGCATTTCATGCGAATTGCAGCCAGCTTTGTAGACCTGCTTTATTTATCACTCCTGTAAAAACTGATAGTTAAACAGAACCATACTCAGCACTATCATTCAACCTTAAAGGAAGAGACAAGGTCCCTTGTCTTTCCATCACTAAACTTACGTTTTAGTCTTTCATATTTTTTATCTACAAACAGAGGCTCTTGGCAAGTTTTCTGTCTTTCTCACAGTTCAAGAGGAAATCTGTCCAATTGTTTGACAAACAAAGCATACTGACAAAATTTTATAAAGTAATATGGAAGAATTTCTCAACCTAGAATGTGTATTGTGACCACATTCAATAGAATGGGATTTTTTTTTTAACAATCTGAAGGCAAGAAAATTCTGGGATTACTTCATCTATAATTTTTCCTTATAATTTTTACTGTCCTAAAATTTAAACTGGTCACCCTGCCTATGACATTTAAGTATTCATTATTTGTCATTCACTTTACAGATTGCTTTCTGCTGTGAGACAAACCTGCATTTCAATGCAGGAGATTGCAGTATCTCGCACTTCAAATATGACTAATGACAAGACTGCTCAACTTTAGCAATACCCAATCTAAGAGCCACCAGGAGGAGAGAGCCCACATTTCAGGAAGAGGTGAGTAGGAAGAGCGTAGGAAAACAGCTGAAATGAAGAGACAGGTGTCAGGAGGAGGATGATGTGATTCACTAATTTATCCAAATGAATGTGATGGTGTGTATCAGGAAGAATGATGGCTTTCCCCACTCTATGGCACTTAAAGCTTATTCTTGACTCAACGGTTTCCTGCTTTATTCAAGATGGACAATATTCCAAAGCCAGCAAACATTTGTCTTTCATTTTCTCTGTTTTTACCTCTGCCCAATCCAGACAATAGCAATCTTTTTTTTTTTTTTTTTTAAGTAACATTCTTGTCTTCTCTTCAATATTGATTGGAAACAATCTGACAGATGGAGTTTTCGGTCAGTTAACAATGAAATAGTATTTTTTTTTCATTTTTATGATCTAGTTAGTTACACTTCTTAAGCTTGTGAATATAATCAAAACAGGGCCAGATTTTCCCCATATGTTACAGGAGTAACCTACTGTAACATACAGACTATGTATGTAAATTGGCAAACCACTAATCAAACTTTCAGCAATTCATCCTTACATAACAACTGGGGAAAAAGCAAGCAAACAAACAAAAAACCAAACCCAACCAAATTAACACCACTACCAATCTCTGTCCAGTGAAATTCACTCTCTTTTCAGAATATTTGCTGCATGGCCAGAAATTAGGATACTGATAACTAACATGTTAAGTTTCCACTCTGCCTTTAATGCCAATAGCACATATTATTCAGCAGTCTCCAGTTAAAAAGCTGTGCGCAAATTCATGAAAACTGTTATATTAGAAACAATTGCTGCAATTTCATTTTATATTTCCTAGGAGAATGCATACATGAGAACAGTATTTTCCTAGCACAAAAGAAAGACATATATATGTTCTGAGCTTCACAAACTGAAGACACAACAGCCTTTATGGAGATTATTATACAGGATAATAAAGCAAATCTCTCTCATTTACTGTACCCACATTATTCCCTGAAACCTGAGCATATGAATGTCTGGTTCTGATCATTCACCGGTGTCAGAATGTGTAAACCGTACCTTATCCAGGAAAGGATGAGCAAAACCCCAAGAAATCTATCAGTATTACTTGCCTATAGATAGAGCCAACAGACTAAAAGTCAGAGAGCAAATATAGATATGAACTTCCCCTTCCTTCCATCAGGCTGGAAAAAGTCATGAGCAAAAAACGCTTGACTGGGTCCTGAAAAGGGGGACAAGAAAGGCCCCAGGACAGTCACCCTGCAGATCTGGAAAAGGACTTTTGAGCACTGCTGCTAGATTCCGGGAAGAAACTGAAAGAATCATCTCTTTCAAAATAGAAGGAACAAAAGGTAAATCAGAAGCTGACAGCAGGATACTGTGGATCAGCATTGTTTAGAAAACAACTGGTTTCTTTTGAAAGCTAAAGAACTCCAAAAGCCTTGGAGAGTGATGTGGCCAGGAAGACAAAGCTGTAAGAGAGGGAAGACCGGAAAGCCCAGAGCAGCAGATGGCACATGACAAAAGTGTAATACCAAGCATCACACTGCAGGATGAGGCACCTTCCACATCCACATGCAAACTTCACTGACACGGACAGCATCCTTCCTCTCACCTATGTCTGCAAAAACAAGAAGGCGGTTCAGTATCCTTGCTGTTATGAAATACACCGTTTCCTCTTTCCAACAGAAAAGTGATACCAACAGTTACTTTCACAAGGCAGATCTCCACCAAAACCAATCAAAACTGCATTTTCATTCAGAGGCAAAACAAGGTAGTGAATTATGCTGATGCTCTGGATTAACAGATCATTTGCACTGCTGCAGATGAAACCAAGACAAAAGGGAAAAAGTGATGGCAAAACCTGGTCAGTGATGTGGAAGAGGAAACACATAGGTATAAACCACCCAAACAAGGCACAACTAATGCAGAATTACCTTGGACACCTTAATGTTCTCACATCATGGATACAGTGTAAAAACTTTGTCCTACCTGAAAGAGAGGCATACAAACAAATAAAAAGTACAGACAATCTCACTCTTGAATAGCAATGCTCATACTTAGCCCTGGAAATAGGAATCCAGGTAACAAAAACAGACTACTGCTGAAGAACCTCAGTGTTTTTCACTTTTTCAAATTTTGAAAACTTTTTCAAAATTTGAAAGATTTCGTGTTTGAAGCCAGATGAACCCTTTCTTTCAGTAAATGGGGCTTAACTTCCACACTAGCCTCATGAAGTGCTGTAGGTTGGCAATGATACCAGTGCAAATCTTGGATCCTAATTTATTTGTGGTGTACACAAAGAAATACGGCATTTGTAGCTGACATTTGACATATTTTTTTTCTAACCTGTATTTACTTTTTTTTCATCCAACCACATATTGATCCAATTCCTATCTGTGAGAGTAAGAGCAGTACCAATTTGACCAGTTTCATACAATGTTAACCATCACCCTCAGCAGCCAGTACCCTCCCTCACACAATAAATAAATCATCTTTGGCAGCTGTTACTGTTTTAGTCCCATACCTTGCAAAGACTTATACATCTGCTTAATTTTATCCACATAAAGAGTTCCAGTGACATTAGCAAGAGCCCTCACATTGGTTAATTTAAACTTTGTAGAATCGGGGCATTGCCTAGAATTCTCACAAGGAAACAAATTCCAAGTCTGGAACAAATATGATAATAATTTCTTCACCTTATGTTTTCAGGTTCCCATTTTTCATGACTTCTCAAGGCCTTCTCAAGTGGCCTTAGATTCAAATAGTGTCTCCAAACCCAGAAAATCTTTCAAGGGCTCTTTTAGATGTCTGCCTCTCTGCGAGTGAAAGCCATCAAAAAGAACAGCACGATTCTTTGAAAAGAAAACACTTGAGTATCAGTTATGGTCGTTTGCCTCAACAGTTTTATAATCACACTGAAAAACAATCTACTTAGGTTATTTAAATTAAATGAACCAGAGGGTAAGGGTCTCACGGGCCAGTCTAGCATATTGCATATCTATTTTTGCTAATCTTGGTCTAATTCAATCACAAAATTCTATTTACTGGCCACATCCAGGTTGCCAGCACCTGCCTAAAAAAACAGCAATAAATCAATGTAATTAGTGCAAAGGATTCTGGAGAGAGCAAACACTGTAGTACAAGGACTGCTAGAGATGTCAGTTAAGACTGTCTGGTCTTCCTGATTGGAGAACATGTGGTTTTGAGTTGTAACTCTTTTCCTTGGCCATTTATTCTACTGCCCATTGTAGCTGCTACAACTAATAGCATATAAGCTAAAAGATCACACCTGCTTTGATGAAGTCTCACAACATGCAAAGGATGTTCCCCTGTGTGACGCCAAGGTGACGGGGCACAATTCTCAATTCCTCTGATATAGCAAAAATAGAAATGACCTAGCTGAAATGCAAAAATACCCAGTATAATTTAATGGCCCTCTGCATGTTAAAGTCCCAGGCCATTATACCTCCATGGACATGCCATTTGGCTCTCACCAGCTTCCATTTTCAAACATACTCGACTTACTTCCTCAGCATAAAGTTTATGCAATCTAAAGTTCACACACATAGTCGGTGAATTTCTGGTATAAAGAAAAATTCTGTAGTGAGTTTATCTGTGTAGTGCTATAGTACCCAACAAATAAACAACATCTTCAACAAGATTCAGCAAAGTTTCTGTTATTTTTATAATTTCAGCTTTCTTCAGCATTTCAGGCAATTCACACTGAGACCTTCTGATTCAACTGATATAAAATAGGCCTTTATCTCCTCTTTTACTGCTTCTGGAGGGCTATTAGCCTAAAATCCTGAAGAAACAAAGTAAATGCAATCCCACTCTCTTTCTTCCCCCTTCCTGCTCCACCCTGTGTGATTTCTGAACTTGAGTCACTCAAACCCATCAAACCCAACTGAGAAATTAACAGAGGTTACCAACATGCTGGGTTCCTACTACCTTCTGGAAAATCAGCAGACAATCAGAGATGGAATAAAACACCCCTACTAAGGAAAATTCATGAGCATAGCTCGTCTGCTACTTGCTTGGCTAGCTGCCCATCAGCTGATCAGGACCTACATGGCTTAAAACATGTTGCAGCCAGCCCCTTTTCCTGCCCAGCTAAGACAGCTAAGAGAGGAACGGTTCAGAGATGGTATTAGGGGAGACATTATAAGCAATGCCAAAAAAACCCAAACCAGCAGTAATTTTCAGGCAAAGAGGTGGGGATAAATAAGAGAGGTGTAAGGCACAGAACTCTGTAGTACCTTACAGACTTCAGGAGGTCTGCTGCCTATCAAACACGGTTTCACATCAAGTTCTCCAAGATTAGACAGTTTGGGTATATCAGAATGCTGTGCATTTAATTTTCATGATCACCACTAGCCAATCTACATGCCAATGTAACAGCAGTGGAAGGCAAGCTGCTGTTCATTACACTGTTCATTATCAGAGACATCATAAATTTATCAGTGGACAGAAGATTTAAAACCAAACGACCTTTGTGTTTTTAAATTCCCCTCTGAATAGACAGACAAGGGAAAAATACTTACTTTTAGACATAAAGATAGAGAAAGGGAAACAAGAAAAAGTAGTGGAGCCCTGGAAAAATCTCTGGAAGGAGGTGATAATTTAAATCACTTTGAAGCTGGACAAGACAGGTGAGGAAAGTTTGGTGGAATGGTTTTGTGAAGGTCTGACTTTCACACACACTTGAGCAGGAAACATTCCAAACTCGGGACCTAAATCCTCGCTAATCTTTATGGCCCGGTGGCAGAATACAAAATACCAGGGCTCCGCTCTGGAGCTGTGAGCCAGCGTCCCTGCAGCACTTGATATCCCAAACTCACGTGTTAAATGAACTTGAGATTGTTGAGTGTGGAGGCAAGTTATGCCACAACAGCTCAGGTTTAAATTCTCTATGTGGAAATGTTTATTAGCAGTTTTGGAGAGCATTCTGCTTCTTCCTTCACTTCTTATTTTTAAAATCTTAGGACTGCACAAGAACGTCAAGTCTCTGGTGTTTAAGGACCATGTGACTCCTCTGTACTTTGAACTCAGATAAACTTCTTACTGAATGAAGTCATGTGTAAAATGCTTTCCAACAGAGATTATTTTGAACCAAGCCGTACTAAGAAATGCAACAGAATTTCAACACTCATATTTCAGCAGCAAAAAAAGGAACCATTCTTGTACTGAGTGCAGCGCTTTGGGGGGGAAACTCCAGATCCTCTCACATAAACAGAACTACACTTATACTAGACTATGGAAGTAGATCACGTTTTAGTTAGGGGAATAAAAAAATCATCATACTTCCATATAATCAGATGTCAGAAAAAATAGCTTTTTCCTAATCAATGCATGCAACTTTGCTCCCAGAAGGCATCTTTATAAATCTCAGTGTCCCAAGTTTTAATCAGTAAAACCAGTATCGGGTCCAAACTAGCCACGTTGGGATGGATCAGAAGTGTTTTTAAGCCTGAGGAGATATCAGCTTTTTAGCTAATATTTGGATAAAACAATGCACAGCCCTGATCATTACGCTTTTTTTCCCTAGGAGCAGAACATATGGCTTGTATCCTGACTAACTTCCAACCTGAGCAATTACGTACTGGCCACGTAAGTTTCCCCTGCGGTTTTAATGTGAAAAAGCATTCCTCTCTAGTTTCTCCTGTGAACATTTATACCTTGGTGTGGAGCACTATTAAACAGCTACTGCCCTCTGCCCCAAAGATGCCTGCATTTTAGTAATAAGCAAAAAGATTTCTTGAAATTATTAATTACAGGGATATAGTTATAATTTTAAATATAACTGGGGGGACATTCATCTGTTTCATTCCTTAACACATTTTGAGTTCCTAATGATATCCATTAAACAGGATCTTCTACATCAGGATGATGTTTTCATGCAATGAAATTTATAGATGAAGATGGTAATTTCGCTAACAACTTCAAAAGTTAAAAGACTTACCCCAAGGTTCATACAGCATATTTAAAATCAAGCATTTCTTCTGAGTGTGTGGAACAACCTATAAGCTCAGGAAGGGCTGCATATTGAAAAAGATTAACATTAGAGAAGATGCAGGCAAGCTTTCTGCTCAAAAACATGGGACAACCAGACAAAGCAAAAGAACAGTTTGGATATCTTGCTTTTATACCAGGGCACTGACTATTTTTAAGGATATTTTGAAGGTGTAGTGTTTGAAGGATAAAGAGAATGAAACAGAATGAGCTATACACCACAGTCCACCACACATCTTGAAGATCTCAAAGCACTTTACAATTGATTAGTGCCAATAGGAGGTACTGGAGATAAGCATTAAGACAGCCATCTTATAATTAACTACAGAACCAAACTAGGTACCTGATTGGGTAAAATTCTTCCTCCCAATCAGGACTGCAAACACTGAAACCAAGATGAAAATTACTAAAAGGGAGAAGTCACTTTGTGTGCCTTCATTTTCTATTTCCCAGCCTGAAACCATCTGAAGTCCAAATTTCCAGCTGACATAAACTATTCACTTCAGCTAAAGTCTGCAGCATTTACTACCTCTGCAGATGCATCAGGATCACTGTGACAAATTTAGGCACCCTGAAAGTCAAAAGCCACTTTAAAAATTTCCCCCGTATAGGATCAAAGTCACACTAAGCAGCAGAAATAACAGGAAGAGAGCCATTTAGACCAGTCTACATTTTATCCACTTGGTCAGACTTACAAACTACTTTGAAGATGACAAATGCTACCAAGCTGTTCAGCGTTACAAAAGAAAATGGTGCATGGGACTAGATTTTTTTCTACAAGAGAGCTGAATGATGAGTGCTCCTATTAGCTGCTTAATCCACACACATGTATATGTATGTACATATATACATATCAGTTTAAAAGATTGTGTAACACATTTGCATCTTTTTTTTCTATTTTTGAAAAAAACATGCAAAAAGGGAAGAAAAAAACAACTTTCTGCTTTCTCATAAACCAGAATGGTCTGAGAACATGATGAGTGGTCGGCTTTCTTCCATTTTGCTTGGCTTGCACTTTTTGCAAACATCCTCCCTCTTTGCACCCCCAAAACAATCGGTTACAGGACTGATGTCCCGATAAGAAGCCCCTGTCATTTATATTCACGGATTCCCATCCCTCTCTGCTCACCAGAGCCGGCAGAGGATTCAGACTGGTCGGAAGGCTGGAGCCAACAGAGGCAGAGTGAGCAGCCTTTGTCACTGTGAGCCCCAGCAGGCTCACAGGGACGGTGCTGGCAAAGGAGCCAAAGGCTGGTGCACACGGAAATTCACTCGGGTTGTAGGAACACTGTTCCAATTAATCCATCAAACTGGGTACTTTGGTATTTGACTCCCATCCTGTAAGGCTGCGACACTATTAATTGAGAAAACCCAATATTTGCTGGGTTTTGGTCAAGCCAAACCACCACCAAACAAGCAAAATAAGGCACGTTTTAGAGGGAGATACAAAATTTTAAGTGTCTCTGGTGGCATCCCTTTAAACACACTGAAACAGAGCTCAAGCCATTGCCTCCATCAACAAGCATAAAATGGGACAGATCTCTGGTGTGCAACATTGCCATCATGTGGCCATTCCAGCTCTGCAAAAATAGCAGCGGTGACAGAAGGAATCGGATATTGCCCCCCATTTGCAGCTTTTTAAATGGTCTTTGTTATTGGCAACCTACAGGACAACTGGCAAGGTGGTGACAAGTCTCATAACATCCCTCTACAATGAAAAAGATTGCCTTCTTCAGGCCTGCTGGTTTTTATGTTAGGTAGCAAACACATTTTTCATTCTCTGAGACACACCACTGCCACGATTATGTTGCGATGCATAGTACGGAGTATAACTGAACATCAAAAATGTACAGAAAGATCAAAAATGACAAATGGAGCATGCTTGATGTCAGGAAGGCAATCTTTAGAAGTAATCTGAATGAGAACAGCACAACAGCCTCGATCAGGAAAGAGCTCCAACACAGGAAAATACATGGAAGTTGGCATAGAGTCAGGAGTGGAAAACAAAGTGAATTAATTAAATTAGTAATTTAAAAAGAAAACAAATTACTGACAGTGAGAGGGCAAAAAACATGGAATGCAGAATCAAGCTGTAATAAAATATGCAGATAGAAAAGTTGTTCATCATCAGAAAAATAATAACAGAATTAAGCGGGATCCAGGGATGATAAGTGGCTCAATTGGAGCAACAGTGAAGAAAAATAACTATCTGCCTCAGTGCTTGAGCCAAAAGCTGTTAATCTACACAAAACTTGTGTTTGCACTCATCTGGAATCCTGCCCAAGCAAAGCAGGCATGATTTAGCTTACTTACGGAACGGCTCACTCCTTGCTTGAATTACAGCCTCAGTGACAGACATACACGAACTTCTTAAAGAAGGGACAAACTTGTTGCCTGTGTTTGAGAGCAGAAGTATACAACAGGAGCTTTCTGCCCAGCTGGCACAATAGACAGATACACACAGAAATAACACTCACCTGGAAACAAATTCAGGAACATATTTTTTAAAACAACATCAATCTTTCAGCTATAAAAACCTTGTATCAAAACAGCATTAAAGAAACAAAGCAAAGTTAATCAAGATAGGAAACAAATATTGACAGGCAAAGAGCTTAACTACCACAGATGGCTGGCTGTACAGAAGAAAATCCTGTTTGTATTCTCGTCTCCTAGCACTTGGCACCTGTAAACACCTAAAGGATCCTGCCTGCCGTCACCATTACAACTGGAGCAAAGTTACCACTCTTGGGAGAGATCCTTCTACGCCTGAACCACCAAAACCAGGGAGGCAACAGTAACTTTCCTCTTCACCTTATAATTTTGAAAAGAAAGCTTGCAGTGTCACTAAAGTGGAAAGTCTGAACCAACCCCAAAAAGCCAGTGAAGGAAATCAGATAAATGTTTACTATTACCCTGAGCCAGAGCTGCTGAGATGGTAATTATACCTTTATTTTTTGGTGGTGTTTACTTATTTTGCCAGATTGCATAAGGCTCCTCTGCTAATCAGTTCCTGAAAAGCATGGCTGGTTTTATTATGCAGTTTCTCCTGTCTAGGGTAAGAGGGTAGAAGCCAGAGAGATGTTTCTTACTCATGTTTTTAGCAAAAAAGGCTAGTTTGTGAAAACTAAAAATGCTCCCAGGCTACAAGAGAGCTTTGTTCTCTGTGTCATCGACCAAGTTTCTGTATGCTGCTACGAGTCTCAGTACATTTGTGAAGAGATTGTCCCCTATTATGTTTGGAGTTTAAGTACAAAACAATTTGAAGAGTTGAATTAAAATATTACTTTCCTTTTTCATTCAGGACTGTCAGCTATATAGCACATAAAGAGGGCGATTTTTCAACAGAACATGAATCCAGGAGAGAAAACAATTTTCCAAGAGTATCTGACAAATCAGGGGACTCTGGTAAAGCCCTATTGCTGGCAGAGACAGAACCACATCTGTGCTAAGTGTCCCTACCACATACGGACTGGTGAAGAAGCAAGAATCCCTCATGCAGAATTTCACAGGGTCTTTGGCTTCCCATACAGATCAACAGCAACTCTCCAAAACAAACACCTTCTCTTCTATGAACTGAGGAATTTCTCAGGCACAGTAGTCCAAAAAGGCCATGCTACAAACTGTACTGACCAAGACAGCCATCCAGAATCTATGCTGTTTGAGGTGGGCGGTTATCTGGATGCAGTTACAGATGCCTATGAAAACATCAGATGCATTACCCTCTATTCAAATTACTCTCCTTGTAATGAGGCTTACCACTGTTGCATAAGTAAAATCTACAATTTCTTGCTGAGTTATCCAGAAATCATGCTCTGCATCTATTTCTCTCAGCTTTATCACACTGAGGACGGTTTCCCCACTGCTGTGTGGAACCGTGAAGCTTTGCGGAGCCTCTCCAGCCTGTGGCCTCAGGTGACTCTGCAGAGACTGCCTGGGGGGGCATGGCATTACCTCCTCTGCAATTTCGTGTACGGCATCCCAGGGTCAACCCTTTATCACCCAACTCCACCATCAAGAACCTTAGCAGATGGACAAAATCCATATCAAATTAACAACTTAAAAGGAATGAAAACGAATTTTAGGAAAGCCTTTCCACAAGCAATGCAGGGAACACCTGCTGCACAGCAGAACTTAAAGGTCTTCTCTTCTCATAACCTAGCCTCCCAACAGCCTTTCCAAGCGGTGAAAGGCAGCCTGCTACCTCTGATGTCTCAAAGCCACTTGGTCCTTTTCCCAGGCATATTTCTGCCCTTTGAGAAGGAACATCTATACCCCAGACCTAAAAATATCATAAGACGCTTAAAAATGCCAAAGGAATAATTCCATTGAACTCATAATTCTGAATTTTTTTCAAGCGGCAGACACCTACTCAGAAGATGATAGAAATTGAACTGCTTTCAGACTGTAAAACTGAGATCACAGATGGCAAAAAACCCCAAACTACCAATAAAGTCACCTCCTACAAAAGTTAACCCACAGAATAACTGTGGGTTTCAAATAACTGATTATGAAGATAACAGGCTTTTATTTTAGTCCTATACCTTTGAAACATAAACCCATAGCAGTAAAACCAAAACCTCAGTATCTTCAGATTACCTCCTGAGATTTATTTATTTGTTGCCCTTAAGCCAATTTCTACCAGAAAAATGTAAACAGTCCACAAGCTACAACCACAACTACATCTGGACTGTAGCTTCCCAGCTGAGGCAACTTTGGTGGAACAGATGACATATCCTAAATTTCTCCTCTATCAAGAAGGCGGTTCTGCAGATAGGGCTGATACATGAATAAAGATTTCCCATGAGCAGTTTCCTTAATGATAGGTTTTATATACACATATATATATGTTGGAGAGGGTGCAGAGAAGGGCAATGAAGCTGGTGAAGGGTCTTGAGAATGAGTCTTATGAGGAGCGGCTGAGGAACTTGGGGTTGTTTAGGCTGAAGAAAAGGCTGAGGGGAGACATTATTGCTCTCTACAACTACCTGAAAGGAGGTTGTAGAGAGGTGGGCGTTGCTCTCTTCTCAGAAGTTACAACGGATAGGACAAGAGGAAATGACGTCAAGTTGTGCCAGGGGAGGTTTTGGTTAGACCTTAGGAAAAACTTCTGCACTTAAAGGGTTATCAAAGACTGGAGCAGGCTGCCCAGGGAAGTGGTTAAACTGCCATCCTTGGATGTATTTAAAAGCCGTCTGGATATGGTGCTCAGGGACATGGTTTAGAAGTGGGCCTGGTAGAGTTAGATAATGGTTGGACTTGATGAGCTCAAAGCTGTTTTCCAGCCATAACAATTCTATGATTCTATATGTGTATGTGTACATATATCGTTTTTCTACAGCTGCTGCCTTCCATTAAAAGGAACGTCACAAAGCTGTGTTAAATTCTAATTGGTAAGATATATCTAATAGGATATTGCAGATAACATATCTACACAGTTGAAGCATAACCTGAAAAAGAAAAAATGTTCCTATCGCTTAGAGCAGTGTTTTCACTTTGTGATTCAATATATTTGTTATTGTACTAAAGGTATATACTAAAGGAACAGGACAACTGAAGTCAAGAGCATGTTTTTTTGCCAGCAAACCGGGATTCCTTCCCAGACACTGGCTAATTTTGTAGAAGTCAGTGCTTCTGCTCTTTTTTTTTTTTACTTTTTTTTTTTTTTTTTTTTTTAA
>VZSZ01007841.1:20968-95615 GCA_013398815.1 Ibidorhyncha struthersii
TGACAGGAGGGCGGAAAGAAGCTGACGGGGGGCCGGGGCTGACGGGGGAAGGGCGACCAGGGCTGACAGGAGGAAGGCGGCCCCGCTTCCTCTCCCTCACGGCAGAGGCGGCGGTGTCTCGCGGCTGCAGTATCTGGGAGGTGTCTTTTGGGGGCGAGAGGAATGGAGGAAGGGGGTTTCCTGTGGCGGAAAGGAGAGCTCCGTGTGTGTGCTCCCACTGCCGGCTTCCCCGGCTGCCTGGCTCATGGAGTAGCCGCTGCTGGGTTGCTGTCCCGGCAGCTGTTGGTGGTGGATATGCTGAGCTGAGGCCTGTTCTCGAGGGCTCCAAATTGCAGAAGTGACAGAGAATAAATTCTTTTACTTGGATCCCCATTCAGTGAAGGGCCTAAGAAGTATTCTCCAGTACTGGAACTGTACAGTTTCTTGTTGGTGCTGCTCCTTCCTCAAATGACCTAATAATTGCTACCTTGCATTGTAATATCTGCAATCTGTTGAGGAAATCGTTGCACTGCTGAACCTTAAGTATCTTCAGTCATGCACAAGCCAGCTACCAGTATCACTGTCCTGGAGCTGGTTCTGTTGCTTTTGTTACTTGGTGTTTGGTCCTTAACTGTCTGGCACAGGGAACATGATGGCCGCACTACAGGCGGCTCTGAAGAACCCTCCTATCAACACAAAGAACCAGGCAGTAAAGGTGAGATAATAAATAACTCGTTCATGGGTTACTTCTTAAAAATCCTTTCCTCTTTCTATAACCCCTACCCCACCAATGCTGCCAGGGGTGCTTTAAGGAAGCCAAAGAAGCTGTTTTTAGGGTGTTCCGCGATGTCAAAATATCCATGACCTCTGCTGTTTTAATTTTGTTCAAAATGGTATAGCTCAGATGTCATCGGTCCATGTACCTTTAACATGGTGCTGGCTCAGGTTTTGTGTGTTCCCCTTCCTGTGCTGGTTGTATATTGTATGCCCTGGCTAACTCCACACATCACCAGGTGCCCATGTCTGATCCAGACCTGGCAGCACATAAAAGTAGTCAGTACTGAACGATCAAGGAACCATAACCATAGTAGTCACCTCTGACTAATGAAACTGCTAGCACAGCCAGACCATGAACATACATAAAAGGAAGAACTGATGGTTATTGCATCCAATCAAAATTAAGCCATTAAAACCTCAGAAAACGCAAGCACTCCCCCTGTGACAGAATACAGGAGGCTGCTGCGTGCATGTATTTCTGAATCTCACCAGAATAAACCTTGAATAGCTCATGATTGCAGCAGCGAGAGGAAGAGGCAGTTATAGATGTGGAACTGCCCAGACAGTGAGCACCTGCAGAGGTCTATTCTCCCTGCTTGAGGAGAGTCCCATGGGCACATTTCTGTGCTGCTCTGACATCAGGCTGTCCTCAGCAGGCCACCAGTGGAGATTTTTTCACCTAGCCCCCCCCGGTTTCCTGACAGGTTTCACAGGGATTTGAGAAGTAGCTGTTTGTTACAGATAGTGCTGTATAAGAGATTGAACAGCTCTGTCCTCACAGTAATGACTTGTTTCCATTAGGTCTGTATTGATGGATTTAAGAATACACTGTGAAAGCACTGGAATTGAAGAGGGCAGAGTGACTGAATTTTAATGTTTGGCTTCTTTTTTAGTTGATCTCATGGAACTTTTATGTTTTTATATATAGTTCTTGATGTGAGAAGGCCTGGTAAGCCAAGCAGCTATGGGATATTAAATTGAACAAGAAGACTAACATCCATAATTTCTGAAGAAGAAAGCTGCTTGAAGTATTTGTGCAATGGAATTATTCAAAAGTCCAACAAACCCGAGACCTTTTCCTTTCATCCTCCCTCAGTTAGTGATGGAGGAACAGGAAGAGCTGCATTTTGCTGATTACATGGCTAATCTGCTGCTGTAATCATGCCACACACATTCCTGGGCCTGAAGTGACATCCAGATGAAGTTGCAAATGATTATTAATGCAAAATATTAGTGCTGTCAGTTTGCATCCTGTGTGCCTGGGACACAAGTTGACTTTTTTGAAAATGCGTGGCTTCTTGCAGTCACCTTTTCCAGTCTGGCCAATGGCATTTCCATGGAATATAATGTATCTCATTAAACAGTACAAAGGTGTGGAAAAGGCTCTAGTGGCAAGGGAGGCCAGACAAATACTTAATTCTTACAATTCTTTTTGAACTTGGCAGATCTTGAGATATAAAAATTGATTATTTAGCTGTAGCCTCATTTAATAGGTGGAGAACTGCAAACACAAGCAGCAAGGCAGAAAACCTAGAGCAGGACAAATGCATTAAACTCTTTTATGCTGTTTGTCATTGGGAGGACATATGTGTCATACATTATCATCACAAGATTTGTGCATAAACAGCCCTATTCAAACAGAATTGTTTAAAAAAAAATCTAGTTTTGTTTATTGGAGAGATGAGTAATGTTTGGATGCACCTTATATGAGAATGAATGTGTAATTGCTTTCCTTATTTGTTGACAGGATCGTGCAGAAAGTATTGTCCTGAAAGTCCTCATCTCTTTCAAAGCCAATGATATTGAGAAGGCGGTGCAGTCGCTGGACAAGAATGGTGTTGACCTGCTAATGAAGTACATCTACAAAGGCTTTGAGAGCCCCTCTGACAATAGCAGCGCTGTGCTGCTGCAGTGGCACGAGAAGGTGTGTTTATAGGGCGTGCTCTAGCCTAGGTTGTCCGTGGTAGCAGGTTTTTGGGTCTGAGGCACACTCACTGAGCCCGGGATGAACCACTTTTCTGTCTGGTAAAAGTGAAATGCTGTATTTCACGCCGTGAGGAGGGTATGGTCCTGCAAGCTCACAGCTGAGTTATACCCTGTGCCTACTTATTCTGATTCCTTGGGTAAAGATTCTACAGTTAAAATTTGATTTTCTGTTAGATTGAGGCAAACAAAATGGTTCAATCCAGTGATTCAAGCAGGTGGAAGTAGAATTTTCTTCCTAGAGGGAAGCAAAGTTTGCAACTTGGTTATGCAGGGAAATAAAAGCTCATTAAATAGCTGTCTTTAAAGTGAACGCAATCATCCATTCCTAGCACCCTGAGTGCCAGTGTTTCATCATTTGAAATAGAGTCAGGAAGCCTTTCGAGCAGCAGTTGTTTTGGCCTGTAGCTACCTTGACCTGTTGTTAATTGCCGTGTTTCTCTTCTCAGGCCCTGGCTGCTGGAGGAGTGGGGTCCATTGTCCGTGTTTTGACTGCCAGGAAAACGGTTTAAGTCCAGAGGCGAGTGGTTGTCTGCTATCTACAGCATGGGAAATGCTGGTACAAAAAGGAACCAACCAAATGCCATTGCTGCCCTGTGGGCAGCACCTGTCTCTCAGCTTGCCTTCTCGCTGCTTCTTTCATACCTGACAAATAATGCATATCGTGATCTCTTTTTTTTAAATTCTGGAAAATTATGAAGGTGCAATCTTATTTCTAACAGGAATATTTGGTACTCGTGAACATTTCAGTGACGCGTATAGCGACATATACAACTTCATGTTTAGGATGATTTGCATTTGTGTATAATTGTGGCAGATTTGGACCTGACTTTCCGAGCAAATGCTGAGGGACGTAGAGCAATGTCTTAATTCTTTTCGGTAGCCAAGCGGTGTTTTGATGAAAGATCTATATTTGAGAAGTGGGGCAGCTATTAATATAGGTAACTGGACCATGTTTCCTTTGGTCACCTCTGAACCTACAGCTGTGAATAGGACAGAAAGCAAAGGCTCCCTTCTGACCCCAATTATCATTCCAGAGAGCTGAGCATTTTCCTTAACCTCACATCTCATGGCCTGTTCCAGTTCCTTGTGATGAGTCAAATGCTGCGTATGCAGCGGGAAAGCCGCAACGGGATGAAGTTGTCCATCATGCAGTTTGGATGGTAGAATTTAAAAGGTTGATGGTCCATTTACACTGGAGCCCAGCCCAGTGAACTGTTTTGATCCTGAAGAGAAGAAGAAAAAGCAGCTGTCATACAACAAATCACATTTCAGCAACTTGAAAGTGATTTGATTTTGTCGAGCACAACATAGTGGCTGCCTGGGGTAATCAGAGAAATGCATACTGGTATCCATGCCATCCTTGCAAAGCTCCCATATTTTGTTTTCTAGATGTATAGGGTCTTAAAGGATATGAGACAGATCACATTCCTGTTGCGTTGTGCCACAGTGTGCTAGCTAGTGCACAAATTGGGTTCCAAAAGAGAATTAGGAAAGCCCAGGGCATCCCAGCACAGATCACCGTTGAAGGTTTAGGGCCAGGACTAAAATACACGTGTTTTTACATTTACCACTTTACTGCAGTTCAGTTGTGTAAAACTGTTGGGGAACTTGTGAAATCTTTGCTGTTTTTTGATATCTGCTTTTTTTTGTAATAATAATAAAGGCCAGACAATAAATCGCCACTGAATATTTACTCGGTGTCTGAAATGCCTTGAAGTTTCAGCAGACTGCTATTCCAGATGGACAACAGTAAAAAAGCAAGCCTTAAAACTTTTTCCCTCTGTTATTTTTCTTGATAGGCTTGTGTCGTGGTTTCTAGCAGTTATTTGTACCTGTATGTAATGGCAGTACCTGTGCAGCTTCATCCAACTAGAAAATCTGAGATTTCAGTTGAGATTTCAGTGAGATACTTAAACAAGAAGAAATGTTCCAAACCAGGACTACTAGAGATGTCTCTGCCTATGCTAAAATTGTAGCCAGAGGGTGAGATCTTCACAACCATGTTAGATGCTTTCCTGAGAACAAAAGAAGGAAAAGGGTAATGGCCTCGCAGCATTGTTGTGTGGAGCAACCCTCCTGATTTCACAGTTGGGCTTTTGTTTGTCTCTGCCTGCCCCAGCTCCAAGAGATTAAACATGTAGTCGTTGGTTTTAATAATGTTTTAAGCACAGATATGGTCCTGGGCTTGTCCTGTGGGTGGGATGTTTGTGTGTGTCTACATCATCACTAATGGCACACGTACTTGGCTTAAACTTCTGAAGGGCCTGCACCAACAAACCTGATGTTGCGCACTCCAACAGCTGAAGGACTTCTCCAGTTGGTTACCCAAGTCACCACTTTGGAAAAGTGGACCTAGTGCCTTCAGATGGCTCAAACCAAAGCGTTCCTGGTGCACCACGTTCACTCAGGAATCAGTAAGAAGACAGCTTCAGTAATAAGCTTTTTTCCTTCCATCCCACCTCTTCCCACCTCATTTTCCCCAGGACAGTCTAAGACCCACACAGCCACAGCTGCCCCGTGTTGCGGACGCAGGCAGGCATGGGCAGCCAGCCCCGCATCGTGGCCGGAGCAGTGATGCCTTTCTGAGCAGGGCAGCAGAGCCCGGGCACCCAGCCTGTTTCACCCCACCGCCCGCTCCCCCACAAGAGGCACAGCACCTCATGTCCTCAGGGCTTCAACGCAGACAGGAACCAGCTTGGTTACGCCTCAACCATTTGGTGCCTTCCCTACCTTCCTAGGATCCTTTTTCTTGCTTAACTTCTTCAGAAGAACATAGGCACAACAACAGGAGGCACTGGCCACGCAAAGTGGAAGACCTGGCCCTGTTGCAAAGACCAAAGAAAACATCTGGGTTTCAATGACACATGCAGAAGCCTCAGCCTCCTGGGCACATGCCTCTGACCTTACAGCTCTCCCAGGGACTCTGTTTGGCTTCTCTGTTTCATTCTATTTGTCCAAGTTTAGTTAAGACAGCAATTAATCCTCGTTTAAAAAAAAAATTAAGAAAAAGCCATAATCCCAGGTAAGTGAAAAATATTTTCCAAAACAGCTGATATCAAAGCAGTTCAGCTACCTCTAGGTGGCATTAGATAAACGAGGGCAACAAGAAGTGTGATCTTAAGATTCTCCACAGTCCCCTCGGGCTAGGCTATGCTGTAATTTAGAAACATTTACATAAAAACATAGATCTTCTGCATCTGCGTTCAGGGATGCCCTAAAAGACATACACCAATGTGGGGGTAGTAGCACAAGATTTGCAGGAAAGCATCTCTTCTGTTAACTGATTGATGGGAAGGTAAAAAGTGGGTCTAGTTTAAAAAACAATAATTACCTCTCTCCTCCAACTCCTGCCTTGCTTGATTTCATGGATCACATAAATACCACAACACGGAGCTGTGTCCAACAGCAACCTGTATCTGGATGCTGCATTCACCTTACGCAGTGGCTGCCGCCAGCTGAGCGAGTCCAGAGCAGCGTTAAATCCTTGGGCACCAGCTCTGCAGGAGGAGTCACGCACTCCCACCACCCTGCCGGCAAAGCAGAGCCTGAGCTTGGTGTCCCCGGCAGGCACATGTTGGAGGGCACCAAGTGCTTCTGGCACAGCCAAAATCCACTAGCATGGCGTTAACAAGACCTCCAACACTGCAGCCCAGGGGTGGGACCAGTCCGTAAGATAGAGAGGAGCTCACCAAAGGAGTCACCACCAGCTAGCAGCCAGCTCACAGCAGCAGGGGCCAGTGGAGGCTGTCCTCAGCTCCTAGCCCCAAACCTCGCTCATTCCCACTCGCACTGGCAGTTTGCACACACTCAGACAGAGGGGGTGTTAGAAACCCATTGTGCCATCTTACTCAAAGGATTAAAAGACGAAAACAGAGAAAGATGGGCAAGGAAGAAAAATATCCCTAAACAATTTAATTATGCAAAACTCATTTCCCTTCCTATTTTGAGAAGGAAGCCTTCAATGAAAAATCCTCTATGTGTAGATCGGACCTACTAGAAGAGGGATGGCATTTGCAGAGCTCTGCGAGGAAGGATCAGCACTTTTGAGGCTCGCTTGCAAACCTCCCACTGCTGCCTTTAGCTCTGGCCAGAGCGTGTGGCAATGGCACTTTATCAGTCACATCCTGCTTTTGTAACAGCTGAGGGAAACTGCTGTCCTCCTGCTGCCCAGAGCTGCAGTCCCTGTCAAGCCCTGGGCTCTGTCAACCGTCATCCGTCACTTGGCCAAAGAGTTCCCGCTGGCTCCTGCCTCCCTCCCTGCCACTGCTTAGGGACCGAGCCAAAAAAATCAGGTGCTGTGCAGAGAGAGAGCTCAGACCTGCCTTCCAGGGAAGTAGCTGAACACTCTTGGTCTCCTCTGCTCCTCCTGCATTATAGATCTTCTCCCAAACAAGGTCAATCCCCTCATTTTTTCCTCATATGTAATGTTTTCTAGTGCCTGGATCAGTCTTTTTTTTTTTTTTTTTTTTTNTTTTTTTTTGTCTCCTCCCCAGAAATGATGATAAACTCGTGCATCCTGTTGCTGTACAAACTTAAAAATGACTGCTGCACCCTAGCTGGATTTTGGGCATTTCTACATATTTGTTACCCATCTCTTGGAGATCTGCATTTGTGCTGGATTCCAAGAATTTCCCATGGGAGATGGCACCACCTCTTTTACTCACTTCCTCTTGGACATTATCATAGAAGAAACAAGTTTGCCTGCTAAATCAGCTTGGTAAGAGAAAAGGGAACAAGAGGCTCACTTCTTACTAGAAGGGGTGTGTTTATCACAGTTTTGAAGTTCCTTGAATGTTACATTAAAAATAACCAAACAGAAGGATAGTTGCTCCGAGCATTTGCTGTGCTCGCACCTTTGAGATCCCATCTTTCTGGGAAACGCAAGAAAGAAAACACCAACACTTGTCACAGGGGTGATCTCGCATCATCCTCCAGCTCCCTTTGTACCAGTTTTGGGATCAAGCTGGCCCTACCAGTGTGCCAATTCAGATAATTAAATGACCAGAAAAGTATCCCTACGATAAGAAGAACCATTGAATGGGAGACTGGGTCTCCCATTCCTCAAAGGAATGAGAAAAGGCATCTCAGAGGGGTGTTTTCATGCTCACCATGTTGTAATTCCCACCCCTCTCCTTCAGCATCACTTTGACCGGTTGTGTTTCCCTCTGCTTTTCTGGAGGTCAAAGAGTCTCCTCCGTGCTCCTGTAGGAAGCCCACGGGAGTCACCTGGGCACAAAGGGGTGCCAAGGCACACTTACAATTGGAGAACCAAAGAGACACTGAGGTTCAGGGATGGGCTCGTTTCTACTTTTGGATGAAAACCAAGTCCTTGCTCTTTAGCAGCTCAGGTTTCTTCCTGAGCAGAAGTCTTCTCCACGGTCTCCCTCGTGTTGGCATTGTGTAATTTGCTGGGGAAGTGTGAGTAAACACACGAGGGACAAGTCTTGCTGACATATTTTAAGGTCTTACAAAATATGCATCTCATCATGGGTAGATGAGGCAGAGGCAAAGTAATTCCAAAACTACTTAGAAACCACGTGTGGAGCACCCAGATCCAAACCTTCTGAGTCAGCAGGTGAGACCCCTGATGTCACTGCCTTTGCAGCTGCCACATGCTCTATGTCCCCCTCTCCTTCCAGCAGCTCTCCGGAGCCAAGTTATGCTCTGTTGGTCATAAAACACCTCGACAGGAGTGATGTTGGGCTGAGTGTGAGTTAGCACCACTGCCGGGGCTCAGCACAGCTCAGCTCAGTCCACCGAAGCCCCATGCTTGGGCAGATCTGCACACCCCCAGCAGCAGAGCTCCTCACTGGGCCATCACTGTGGGGGGTGGGCAGGACAAAAGGTTTCCCAGGTGGTGCCTTGGGCTGCACTTTGCCTTCCTGCTTGGGCAGACAGGCAGGATAGCCCCAGCCCAGCTGCAGGCAGCTGTGCCTGCCAGGAGATGCCTGCAGGAACCATTTAGCAACTACCTCCATCGAAGGCCACACTTTGGAGGGCATAAGGGGCTCAGCTGCAGCGCAACCCTAAATTTGACCTGATCAACCACCCAGCCAACAAAATCCATGGCTTTTCATGAAGAACCCAGAGAAGCAAAACCCAAAGAGGTGAGGAGCGACTGCCAGAGAGGACCTGGCACACAAGCCATGTCAGCTCAGCCTGGAAATCTGCTGCAGCAGAGACAGCCTCTCCCCCACTTCCCCATCATGGGTGACGCGTTTCACTGACGTGAGGCCACTTCCTGCCAGGTTTGCGACATGGGCAGCAGGAAAGGCAGAAGTACAGGCAGAAGCGAGCCAGAGAGAGGCCAAGTAGCACCACAAGGAAGGACGAAGAGAGGAGCAAGACCCTCAACACGGGCAGGGACCTTACGTCCTGCTCCCACCACACCATGTCCCTGGTGGAGACAATCCGGCTGTGGCAAGAAGGGGTGTGTGCAGCAGACAGGAAGGAGTGGAGGGCAGCCCTGGATGCCTTCACAGCAGTCCAGAACCCCCCTGCCAAAATCTGCTTTAACATCGGCTGCATCCACCTTGTTCTGGGGAAGCTGGCAGAAGCGGAGGAGGTAAGGCACAGTCACTACTCCCACTTGAAGGCACAGGTGAGTTTGCACACAGACCTGCCAGACAGATAGACATAGTGGGAACAGGAGGAATTAAGGTCCAAGGTCTGACTAAGAGAAGGATTCAAGCTTTTCAAAGCTGGGATGAAGCGTGACACCCCTGGGCCGTTCCTGCTAAACCTGTTTTCTCCATGAATCAGAGGCAAAGAAGCAGAAGAGGTGCAGAGCTTGCTGCTTGCCCTCCCTCTCTCCCAAAAGTGACCATGGGGGCAGTAAGCTGCCGAGCAAGTGGTGGCAGATGGTTCCAACTCAAAAAAACTGGGAGCCTGATACAACCTCTACCATTCAGTGCCCAGCGCTGCAGTGAGACAGAGCCCACAGAGCTCAGCCTAGGCCCCTGAGCTAAAGCAGGATAGGTATAACCACTCTATTGCCTCATTTTTTTGAAGTTCTCCCTTTCTCATCCCCTTTTCACCCCACTCCTACCTCCATGCAGGCATTCACCCGGAGCATCGGCTGTGACAAGCACCTGGCCGTGGCTTATTTCCAGCGAGGGACCGTGTTTTACCGGAGGCAGGAGTGAGTGGAGGGCTTTAAAGTTTTGCTTTTGCCCTTTGCAGAGATGCCAGCCTTCAGCTGAAGACAACCCCAGGCAGGATGGTACCACAGGAGCCAAATTGCAGCCCCTTGAGGGAAAACAGGGGCTCCTGTTCATCAGCAGTGCAGTCTTGGGATTAAGACCAGACTTAGAGCATCTCTCCTCACCCAGAGTGTCTGAAAACACTGCAAGGAGATAGGGGAGACCCAACTAAACTCAAAAATTTTTAAGTAAAGACTTAGAGGCATCTGTGAGGGGTACCAGGCAGCCAGAATACCACCACGAGGAGGTGATGCCCTTGTCTTCTGCTCCACAGCCATGAAAAGGCCATCAAGGATTTCAAAGATGCGCTGGCCCAGCTGCGAGGCAACCAGCTCATCGACTACAAGATCCTGGGGCTGCGATACAAGCTCTTTGCTTGTGAGGTGAGAAAGACTTACCTGGCAGTTTTGATCCCAAAGGATCGTTCAGCATCTCAAGAAATCTAATGAGAAGACATCCAACTACTCTTTGTACCTTGCAAAAAAGCAAGCTGGTGTAGTGCTCTGTGCCATGCCACCACCCTACTGTCTTCACTGCGCTCCTGGCAAGGGTCTGGCTGCTCTAAGAGCTCATTTCCTTGCTCCCATCCCTCTGGCAGATACTTTATAACATTGCACTGGTGTATGCCACGATTGAGAACTGGAAGAACGCTGAGGAGCACCTGACACTGGCCATGAGCATGAAGAGCGAGCCCCAGCACAACAAGATTGACAAGGCAATGGAAGCCATCCTGGTAAGGAGGAGCAAGTCTTAGAGCCACCATCTTTGCTCACAGCGGCCCCACAGAGAGGAGGGAGAAAAATCCCAGCGACAGAGAAACCACCTTTTAGCTACAGCTTTAGCAGAGTAGGAGAAAAATGCAGTGGGCTGTGCAAAATGGGGGTGTTGTACTGTGGCAGGAGTTGGTGGGAAGAGCTTTAGGTCACTGGGGAGGCAGGATGAGAAGACCAGGCTAACCGGACTGTGTCAGAGCTGGGGTCAGGCTGTCACGGTGGTGTTTTGATTTTGCAAAGTGAGACCTTAACTCCAGAGGTAGAAAGAAGGGGACAGTAAAACAGTCCCTGCTCTCACCTCTGAAGAGCGCTATGACTTCTCTGTGCTACAGAAGCAGAACCTTTGCGAGCTGGTGGCTGTTCCTGCAGGAAAGCTGTTTAGACCAAATGAAAAGCAAGTGGCTCAGCTGGAGAAGAAGGACTACCTGGGGAAGGCTATGGTAAGAAAGAAATAACCTTATTTATTCAGGCCGAGCCTGCTGGTTGAGGAGAGCTGCTAACCATCCTCTCACCTCCCCTCTGAGCTGCTATCTGCTGCCTGGACGGCAGCCAAAGATATGGAGCCGGTCCATGCCTCAGGGTTCCTCCCAGGTGTGGTGGGAGAGATGGCATGGAGGGGTCTTGTGAGGAACAGGGAGTCTGCAGGAACAGAGGAGCTAAAAGCATGTTTCTGCAGAGCATGGCCTATTTTCAGTTTCTCTCCTTAGCAAGACATGAGGGACAGTCAGTCAACAACGAGCTAGAAAGGTCCCACTAGAGCTTCAATTTGAGCCAAGATTTTTTGGGGGAGGGGAAGAAGCTGTTTAAAATCTGATACCCACAAACAACCCCTAGTTCTTCCTCTGCTCCATTTGAGAGGGGCTTTTCAGCTCAGGTAAGCGAGCCAGCCTTTCTCTCATGAGTGTGCAAAATCCAGTCACTGGGATATCAGCCTTGGGCTCAGGTCCTGGGAGGCAGCACTCCTCCACAATGGGAACCATTGGTTGTCCAGGCACTAGAGAATCGGATGACTGAGAGGCAGGCAGTTCCTTGGGTGTCAGGGGATCCCCAGAAACTTGCACACAAACATTTATGAACTTTCTAAATGATGTTTAAGGGCTTGAGTTTGACTCTCTGGCTCCCTTCAACATTTGTGATTAAAATATAAATAGAAACTTTTAGGTTATAATGATGCTAACTGCAGTAATGGTGGGGCTAAGAACTGAGAACTTACCACAGCCGAGAGGTGAGTTTTGATGCCTTGAGCACTTAGCCTGTAGTCAAAGATGCTTTGCTTAAAATCACAGACCCTCTTGAACCTGAAGCATCTTGAGGAGCTCGGCTTGGCCAACAGCAAAGGAGGAGAGTGGACAGACATCTAAGAGAGGTCCACAAGCACCAAGTCACTACTTGTCTGTCTTTGGCTCTAGGTGGTGGCATCCGTGGTGGACAAGGATGATTTTTCAGGATTTGCTCCACTCCAACCACAGGTAAGACATCACCAGTGAACAGCATCCTCGGTGAAAGTTCAGGAGGACATGGGGATGGGTATCATCCCACAGCTTTCCGAGGGCTCTGGCTTACAAATAGCAGCATTGCCACCATGAACTTTCCACTACTGCCACAGGTGGGAGGCAGACACTGCCCCCACATCTCAGCTGCTCTCTCTGTCATCGCAGAGTGTAGCCCAAACCCACCTACTTATGCGGTTGAGGTCAAACTGGTTCCCTGAACAGGGAAGTAGTGGCCTGGCGGCACATCCTCTGCCCCCACTCTTGCTGTGGGGCAATGGCTTTCATCAGGGAACGGTCTCAGACCCTCCCCGTAAGATTCATTGAGTTCATCTGTCTCAGCTCAAGCTATCAGAGAAGCAAGAGCAGTTTTCCTTGCATTCTCCATCCTCCTCCCAGTTCCTGAAGCCCTCTGCATCTTCATTGCCATTTTCCTAATGACATAGCAGCATCTTTCCATCTCTAAAGGCACCTGAGAGTTTTTACAGGAGCTTTTTGAGAGGATATGGGGAAGTGCAGATGCTGCAGCCTACAGCACTGTGATGCAAGGTAAAATACACTCCTCAGTGCAGCCAAGCATTGATACCTTGCTGCAGGAGTCAGGACTATTTCAAGTAGCTTCTTCAGAGGGTTGATAAATCCACCAGAGACCTTGAACTACTTAGGCAGGAGAGACCATAAAGCACAACCACAGCAGCTGGGGATTTTACAAGCACGATAACAGGAAGCACAACTTAGTTTTAAATGAGCTGATCCTAAATCTGTGATCTAAACCCCCTGCAAGCTGAAATGAAAATCACAAGTGAAAAGAGGATTGTGCCTCTGAAAACCAGCTGCAGGTGGAAGAATTTCAAAACTGCTCCTTTGAAGGAATAAAGCCAATGATATTCCTTGTGACACTTAAGGCAGTTGTTTTACACATCAGGGTGGCAGAGAGCCAAAAACCTACTACAGCTGGCTGCAAAGCAGCAAAAAACTCCCTTTAGGTTGAAATTGTCTGACCTGACACCAGCATGGGGAGGAAGGAAACATGTAGGGGTGATGCAGGCATGGTAGAAGGCTGCAGGACATTTCTGCAAGGCAACTGAAGACCTCCAGATTACTGATAATTTTCTTTTTTGTCTTCTTGTTGGTAGGCCTCTGGTCCTCCACCCAGGCCCAAGACCCCAGAAATCCTCAGGTGAGTTGCATGAAGGATAGGTAATGCTGCTAACCCATGCAGCCAGGTCCAAGCCCATCCTGCCTCATCACAGCTGATTGTCCAGCGGGCACCCAAAACTCAGGGGGGGGCGGGAAACAGATCATAGAAACAAGGAGGCAGAGGTCTGGGTTCACCTTACAAAGTAAAACAATGATGTTGCCCACCTTCCTGACCTGGCTGCTGCTCCCGCACTCAGGGCCCTTGAAGGGCAGCCACACCGTGTCCTGTATGAGTTCACCCCTGAGACTGCTGAGGAGCTGCAGGTCCTGCCAGGAAACATTGTCTTTGTGCTGAAGAAAGAGAAGGACAACTGGGCTACGGTGGTGTTCAATGGAAAGGTACCAGGGGCATGCTTGGCAGGAGAGGGCAGACAATGGGGCTGATGCTGTGAGGTTCTGCAGAGGACTTGTAGGGCAAAGCCTTTCTGTCAGCAACCAAATGAGTTTCTGACTTAAGTCCCTTATGTCCACCCTGGCTTAGGCCACAGGGTTCAGTGAAAACCATCCAACCTGCAGAAACTAACCTTCAAGCCTCCGGGACTCACCTGGATTCAGGGCAGGGCAAGAACAAACTCAGTTGCATCCTTCAGCAACGGGTTGCCTCCTTGCCAAGCAATCCCCACTTGTCTCTCTTTCTCCCACAGAAAGGGATCGTCCCCTGCAACTACCTCGAGCCCGTGGAGCTTCAGAACAAGCTCCATATCCAGGTAAAGAGGCCCAGGAGGAGATGGTGTCCTGGGGAGGGCAGATCCCCACACATTCATCCACCACTTATTCTGGGCCTTCCAACAGAACCCATACGTGCAACTCCCTCTCCCTTGTAATTCTGGGATTGGTTCTTCGGACTCATGGTCACCTTAACATGAGCTCAGAGATTTGCAAAATCTGGGCAGATGATGTGTTGATGGCCCCCCAGGTGGTGGTTGGCAATGCCAGGTAGATAAGGGGTAGCGAAGTCACCCCTCCCCAGTTCAAGACCCCAAATAAACCCTGGGAAAACAGCAGATTGGAGGGGGCGCTCCACAGGGCAACAGCGCCCCAGCTCCCCTAGGAAGGGTGGGATTGACAACACTATTTTCTTCCCATCTGGCACAGGAAGAAACCCCTCTTGAAGCTGAGATCCCAGAGCCACCCAGCTCCCCTGCTCCAGAGAAGCCACGGCGGCCAGCACCAGGTCAGTGAGGGTGAGCTGAAGGGATGGGGGTGCCTTAGGGGCAAAGCCCCTGGCACCAGGTTTGAGACTGTCTCCTCTGTGCTGTGGCTCAGTCTTTGAGACCAGAGCTGGGGTTCATCTCCATCTCATTCATCACCCCATTTGCAGTCAAGGATGGAGAGGTATTAAAGCAGGAGGCAGAGATGGCAACTGCAGTGCTGAGGATGGAGTAAAATAGAGCGTGTGGGTCCCCTGGGAAAGTAAATCCCTCCATGCTCTTAATTAGCACAGCAACTAATGGGAAAAAGGGCCTGGGGATAGGACCAGGCCAAGTGACCCAGCTTGTCCAAGTCTTGGAGTAGAAGGTTTCTTACAGGCTTCTCCTTAGAGCAGGGCATCTGCGATGGCTTTAGTGCTGCTGTGAGCTGGGCTAGGTTTGAAGGAGCTGTAGTTGCCCTGGGAAGGGGAGTCCTGGCTAACGCTACCCGCTGTCCTATGTCCCAGGCCTGAGGCAAGGATGGTAGCACCAGGGCCACCACATCACTCCCAGCACAATTGGTTCAGCCTGCTGGAAATCTGAAACAGGGCTCTGCTGTCTGCATCTGCGCTGCTGCAGGAGTGCTCATGTGCACAGTCTGAAATTGCTGTTTAAAGCTGGGGAGCACATGTGTCACAGGCAGGTGAAGCAAAGAGCTGGGAGGAAGCGTTGTGAGTTGCTGTCTCTAGAAAACATCACACAGTGCTCAGAGCTAGGACCCTGCGGCTGAGCTGTGAGCTCCACACCGCTGCAGGAAAAACCCATCTGGGGTATAAAATATCACCGTGCAGAAACTGTCCCACATGGGTGTTAACCTGCTGCAGCTTATTCTGGCTATCAACGGCCAACCTGCCAAGAAAAGTAGGAATACATGGACAACCCGTTGCCAAGCCCCCTGCTCTGAGGTGGGCCTGAGCCAGTCAGTTGTGGAGAAAGGTGGACCAAAAGACTACTGACAGGACAGGGCTTTGGTCCCAACCAGAGCAGCCTCATAGGCAGTCCGGTGGTAAAGCTGATAGAGAAGATAGCTGTGGCTCATGGGAGTTAAGGGCAAACAGCTCAGGGATCCAACCACCTCAAAGAGCATCTTGATGGCACAGATCTAGCAGTGGGACTGCATTCAACAGTGTGCTGTGTCTCTTCCCATAATGAGCACAAACGTGTCAAAGCACTTACAAAATGTAGAGCAGATCCTTGTGAAGAGACTTCAACAAACCTGCATGAAATCACCCTACCTGGAGGTCTGAATTCAGCTTTACAATCCTGGTGAAGGACAGGGATTGCCTGCATTTTCGGTGTGGACCTAGGGAGACCAGAAGAGCAAAGACACTAAAACCAGCAGCTCATGTATTTATTTATTTATTTTTAAAATCCACCCCGGAAAGACATCCCACCCCTAAAGCTCCCATCCCTATAAAAGGGAAGGCACAGAGCCCAAATTTCTGCTTGGTGGTTATATCTAAATCTTTTGGATGAACCCTGTCGCAGCTGATGCTGCATCCGTTCAAGGGACCACCGCTGGCTCCAGGGTTGGTTGGTGTTGCTGCAGATAATGATGGGTGTCAAGGAGAAGGGCTGCAGGAGATCTGAACGTGTATTTAGGTGCAGAGCAGCAATGCTTTCCGTGTCCCACTTGCTGAGTGACCTCTTTCTTCCTCCACAGACTACGCTCCTGCTACTGTGACGCAGCCAAGAGATGAAGGAAAGGTAATATCTTGTGAATGTAGACCCTGAGGTCCTTTTGGTGTTACAAATCTGCATTTATTGCACACTGAAAGGTGCTGGCATGCCCAGCAAGCAGCATGGCCCTAGAAGTGTTTCAGGTTTTCATCATTCAGGAGCTTCTCCAAAGCATAATGACAGGGTTAGGGGCCAGCAGGTCATCAGGACCCAACCAGGTGACTAGGGCTGCTTTTTAGGAGTTCTCCTCCAGATCCACCCCCTGGTGGTCCTGGAGCTGTCAGCAGGGCCCTTATCTTGGTTCACCTGCAGCCAGGGGGTAGACACACCTCAAATTTGGTCACCCGAAAGCCACAATTTGGTTGCTAAGTGCCTAGTCTATTTCTGCACTATCTCCTGGGACAACCCCAGGGCTGCCAACCAGCTGAACATCCACCCATAGCCTGGGTGGCACAACCGCTGAGCTGCCCTCAGGGAAGTACCAAAGGCTGCACACGCTAGCAGGTGTCTCCCTGACCAGCAGCCAGCTGACACCCTGCAGCTCAGATTTGACTCAGGTAACCACAGTTTCCACATCCCAGTCCCTCTCCCTGCCCTCAGCAAGCCACACGAGCTCTGACATCCAGCTTACTGCCCACAGGAGGCCAAAGCAGCTGTCTCCAGCTCCCACATCCTCAAAGTGCATTACAAATACACAGTCGCCCTGCAAGTCGAGCCAACCCTCTCCTACACAGAGCTCCTGGACCTGGTTTGCAGGAAACTGGAGCTCCAGCCCAAGCACACGCAGCTGAGGTGACGCACTGCCCATGGCAGGGAGCTAGAGCCGTGTTTTCAGGGCTCCCACCCTTACCCCGCATCCTCTGCGCACCCAGGTACAAGCCTGCAGAGAGCCAAGCGCTGGTGATCCTGAGCACGAAGAACTTGGAGGCAGCTTGGAGCCAGAGCAAGGACAACTGTCTCACAGTCTGGTGCGACATCACAGAGGTCAGTGACAGCTAGCAGTGGCAGCCACCTCTTCTGCCTGTCCCTGGCAAAGTACCTAAGCAGACATTGCCTTTGCTTTCCTTGCTGTGAGTACAGGCTTACAGCTTCCAAAACAAGCCAGTGACCTCTTGAAAGGCAGAGGAGCAAAGAGTGGGAGAAGAGGAGAAGCAGAGCTTTTGGCTGCTCCTTTTTCTTTGTACCAGGGGAAGAGAGACAACCTCTGCTTACCAGCTTATTTCCTGCCCTAGGGAGAGGGGGTTTTACTGGACAGCAAGCCAGAGGAGTCACCACAGGAGGCAACGCCAGAGGAGACGGCGCCAACCCAAGTTGTAGCACAGTACAATTATGAAGCCACTCAACCTGAAGACCTGGAGTTTCAGGCAGGAGATGTGATACTTGTTTTATCCAAAGGTAATTGTGCTCCTTTTGTGACAGAGGAAAGGAGGGATGTTGTGCGTTCCCAAAATCTGCCAAAAATTCTCAGGTATTTTGTCAGACACTGGACACATGTTCTTCAGTGGAACCTACAAGCTTCACTAGGGACTTTGATCACTTTTCCCAAATCCTCCAGTCCTCCAAAGCAAACTGCTTCATGCTGGGGACCTGCAGAGCAACAGCCTGGCTGAGGCAGTCTTCACTGACAGCAAACTTCCGCTGCAAGTTGCAGATTGCCACCTTTAGATGGAAAGTAAGCTGCTCAGATTTCTGCCGCAGGGCAGTTCTGAGAAAGCTTGCACTGAATGCACCATACAAGACAGGTTAGAAAAGAAGCCTGCAGAGATTGCATGAGGTAGCAGGTGGAGGCCAGGGGAAAAGGACAACCTAAGGACACATATGAGTTGCTTTCCTTCGCATTACTAAAAGCTGTGTCACCAAGCTTCCAGTTTCCAGATTCACAAAGCAAATTTGCTTTATCCCCATGAAGGAAAAAGAAAAGAAAGTAAAATCCAACATACTGAGGCGTTTCCAGCTTCTGCTTTGCATGCTCCTGATGAAGGACAGGGTTTTCAACTTATCAGCCCATTCTCTGGAGCCACAAGACAAGCAGGACCTAAAGTCTGCAAGATTGCTTTCTACAAGTGCCTTCTTCCATGGCAACTGCCTTGTGCTATAGCGCAGGCAGAGCTCTTCCAGCTCTACCACAGCCTTCCCACCCAAGTCTCAGCATGATACACGCTTTCTCCAACATATTTTCATCACACTCCTGTTTCTGCAACCCCCTTGCTCAGTTTCAAGATGGGAGTTTCACTTGAGCTGTGTTTAACTTTACTGATCGCAGTTTAGTTTTTAAAGAAGATGCCTCATTTTGGCCACCACACCATGCCTTATGTTAGGAACGAAGGCAGTTACATCCCAGAATGCTATTTCTCCCGTTCTGCTCACCTGGCACCTTCCTTTGGCTAGTTTTCTTTTTAAGGGTACAATCTTCCATTAGCCTCCTCGATCCTCTTTAATATTAGACTTTAGTGTTTCTGTGAGAGTTGAGGCTTAAATACAGAATAAATCTCAGCAAGATCTAGTACGTTTTTAATTTATTGTGCTCCAGCAAAAGCTGCAGGTGAGCCCACATCAGGTGAAGAATTGGGTACAGGCCCTGTACAGGGCATCTGTTTCCCTCCTCAGCTGAGCCTCTGAGTGAAATGAGTGTTTTAATGGAAAAAAAAAAAAAATTATGATATTTTTTAAGATGCATCTTGAAGTATCTTGAAAAGGACAGTGCAAGGTTTCAGATCATTTCCTTGCTCTCCACACTCACTTTGTTTCCACTGTCTTGTATTCAAGGCAGTTTGTGAGCCCCTTGGTCTCTATTTTGATCTACTTTTCCCACTTTGGTTCAGCACTTTCTTACCTTACAACTTGACTCTCTACCTCATTCCCCCCTCAGGCCCTTTCCTCCCCATTCCTCTCTCTACCAGGCTTTAACATAGCTATTTAGCAGCAGAAAACCTTAGAATGGTGATCTCAGAGCTGTCTGTAGCACGTGGAGGTTATTATGCTCCTGTACATCCTGAGGGTGACAAAAATTGTATCAATTTTATCTTCCAGTGAATGAAGACTGGTTAGAAGGCCAGTGCAATGGGAAAATTGGCATCTTCCCATCCGCGTTTGTTCAGAACTCTAACACTAAAGACTTGGAGATGTGATTTCAGAAGAGCTTAAAGTTGTGGACATGGAAAGAAATTAAGAATTCATCTGTTGCAATTAAGAAGTTAGTCATTGCATTTGATAATTGATTTAAAATATTATTGCTACTTGTATTAAAAGCTTTATTTTTTATTTTACCCTTTTAATCAGTACCTGGTTTAGAGAACAACGCAGAAGTTGCTAATTGTCTTCCCCTTAGCAATACATTCAGTGCTAAAAACTGTGCTTACTAAGAGACTAGCTAGCAGTAGCTCTGTCCCACCTACCCTGTCCTTAGCAAAGCTTTTAGAGACAAGCCAGCAGCTGGGAAAACCCACAAGAGGGTGGCGCCACTTGCATTTACAGCTCTGCCAACAGATCCAGAAGAGGAACTGGCATTCAGGAAGCTGCAGACCAGGGAAGGCTGAACTCCCAACAGCATTTACTTCCTTAAAACGTTACTGCCAACCCCAAGAGCTTAAACAAGAGACACTGTGCAGCCTCGCCCTACTCCAATTGACAATTCACTTCATAACCACAGTCACTTTAAAAACACCCACCAATAAAAATATACACATTTTTTTTTTGCCTTTGGGAGCCATATCTCAAAGCTTTTTCTCAGCAGTCAGAAAAGACAGTAATTTAAAAAGACGCTGCCTGGAATCTCAGCTGGTCATACAGCAGCAAAGTCATCCCCTGTATAAAAGCCTACACAACTTTGATGCCGTCTTCCCTATCCAAGAGGTTTGCCCCCCTCTACCCTTGGCACTACTTCCACACTCTTTCACCTTCCCTGGCCGCTGGTCCTTAGGGCATTTTAAAATTATCTACACTGTGCCATCCTCAAAATATACGAGCTGTAGATAGAGCCAGCCACCTACAGAGTTGGGAGTGCTTTGCTTCAAAGAGGCTAAGGGCAGCAGTTTCCCCACTTTGGATCCTATCACGCAAGTTGTGGAGAACCCCACTCTCCCAATAACCTATATCTCGTATTTATTTTTAAAGGAACTTATTCTGAAGAATTGTTTGGATACAATAAACACCTGTCATTTAAAAAAAAAAAAAAAAGAGCATCTCCATGGTTTTCTTTGACACATTTAGAAGTATGCTGTTTAGAAACTGGCTGCAAACAGCCAACATCCTGATTTACAGACAGGTCAACAGAAGACAGATCTGTCTCCTCCAGCTGCATTGCCTGTGCTCTATAGGTTCAAGCCTGCAGCTGTAGGAGGCTACTCCTGTACCTGTTTTTGGTTCGGTACGTAAAACACATTGCACACGGGCAGCACAAAACAGCTGCAATTAGCTGCACTGAGCCCAAACCAGAATCTCTGTGATTTATTTAGTTCTCTTGCAAATGGGGGGGAAATCATCTTCAAACCTTCTTCTGACTTATCCAGAAAAATAACGCATTTTTTAAAAGCCTGCAGCTGAGTTACACAGGAAATAAATGCAACACACAGACCTGGATGGAGAGAACATGGTTTAATTAAAGGCAAAGCTGATTTCAGCAGCTGCAGTTCTTGCACAGACAGACAAAAAACACAAAAAAAGCTTACGACACAAACCAGTTTCTGTTGGGGGCCCCTTCCCTCGCTCCCCCGGGTGTCGGAGGGCAGGAAGGGAGTCCCAGCCAAGAGCCGGACGCATTCCCGAGGCCAGATGCTCATGCACAAGTGGAACGGTGCGGCTGGGACCCTGGAACTGCCGGGAGTGAGATGGCGAACCTGGTTAGCTCGTACAGGGTGCAAGAGTCAGTGACGGTTCAAACACTGGAATGTTGCAGCTGCCTGGGTACACAGCTCGATACACAAACCGGGAGGGCTGGAGAGAAGTACAGAGTGGTTTGGTTCATATTACCACCAGGTAGGAACTTCACTTTTTGGACTTTTTAAAGGAAATACAGCTTCGAAATGCAACAAAGAAAGTTGATGTTGCTAAGGTAGAGATCACGGGGGAGCTGCTCATACCCCTGGAGGGGTATTGTGTCTCCTCCATCTTCCCTTTTTGTATTCTTTGGGGCTGCCCAGGCTCCAGTGTCACTTCGGCTCCTGCATGTGCTTTGCTCTGCAGCTGACTTCCAGCTCAGAGATCCTGAATCATCACATAAACCCCTACTGCTAACACAGCAAATGGACATTGAGATTGTTTCCGTAACTTCCCTGGGAAACCTAACAAAAATGCTGTCCTTTTCTTTAACGAAGTTTCCAGTCTTCCTTCCCCCTAATAAATAGCAAATAAAATGTTTTCCTTTTCCCTTCTGCACCTTTTCATCTATGAACAGCACTATGCTTTCTTCCGTGTGGGTTACACACGTGTGTCCACGGCTGCCTTGAGTTTCATTCTGGATCTGAAAGTCTGGGGCTGCAGCTGGGGGCGGGGGGGCACGGGGGGACAGGTTTCTGCAGAGCTGATGTGTGCCTGTGGGGGTGCGTACACTCCACTGTCCAGGCTGACTGAAGGTTTTACCCAGCCCTGCTGGACCCCTGATTATTTTCTGTGAGATGTTGCACATTGGTAATGAAACTACTAGCATCCAGCAAAGATGGGAGGATGGAGAGAGAAAGAGAAAAAAAAAAAAAAAAAAAACCAAAAATCCCAAACNTTGAAAGCTTTCTACCTACCTATTAAAATGAGTCAGGCTGTGAATGCACAGACTAGCCTGCCCTTTGCGGGGCTAGCCACTATGCTACAGTAAAATGTACAGGAATCAAACATTAATTTAAAACCCCATAGCAGTTAACTTGCTTGTCCAGCAGAGTGCTGCAATGCCCCACGTCACCGATTATAGCTCAAACATCTAATGAAAGGAGGGCATTTCATGCTGGAGTCTCTAACCCACCCAGGGGCTAGCCAAAGCCTTTGGGTGAAGGGTGAAGTGGTGTCAAGTGCCAGACTCTCCTTCATGAAACTCCTTTGCCAGCCCAGGAGATAGAGCCCCACCTCGCCACCATGCACCTCTGACCGGAGCAGCAACTGGGGCTTTCATTGCTACACACTGACTACGAAGCACGTCTGTGTACGGAAGAATTCAGTGTGATCTTACTACTGAGACAGTAATAAAGATGTTTAGGAGTAATTTCAACTACATTCTCAGTCAGCAAAGCAATCATTAATGGATTCCTATTTTATCTCCCCAAAGAGAGGAAAAGGATTGAGAAGTTCTCATTGGCTTCTCCCATCTGCCCTTCATTCTCAGCTTTTACTTCCCATGTGGCTGGGGACATGCACGATGGAGAAGGTGAGAGGCGGTGATATCAGGTTACTGAGTGAGACAAACAGCAGTTCCTCTCTCCCTCCAGAGGGCCCAGGGATGGGAGAGTTCCTGATGTTGTTTTCTTGCACTGCAGTCGTTTTGTGCACACTCAGTGGGTTGGTGGAGCACTTACGCCCTCCTGACAGCTAGGAACAGAAGAGAGGGCTGCCACCTGCACAGGACTGTGTGGGACAGTCCTGCAAACCCAACATGCCATGGTTTATGGAGCCTTCATTTGCAAGGGTTGCCACCTCTGTCTCAATGCGGCGGGTTCATGGTGCCTTGTCCACGTTGCTGCTTCTGCTTCTGCTGCATTAACAGCTGCTCCAGGGCTGAGGGTCCAGGGTGCATCATGGAACTCGACCAGATAGACTAAAAACAAACAGCCAACACTAGCGCCAACTTGCGTTAGACAGCCCCCCTCTTACAGATAAGAAAGCAGAGACAGTTTTCTGTATTCTCCCTCTTCTCTTTATCGCTCATACCTGGCTTATCATGAAAGTTATCCAGACTTCAAAGAAGGCCTTCTAAAAAGAGGCTCCTTGGAAGAAACTTAATCTCCTCCAGAATCCTCCTTACCATCAAAATTCATCCCACATTAACGATTACTAATTTTAGACTAGTCAAAGCAAGTG
Source organism: Ibidorhyncha struthersii (assembly GCA_013398815.1). Lineage (NCBI taxonomy): Eukaryota > Metazoa > Chordata > Aves > Charadriiformes > Charadriidae > Ibidorhyncha > Ibidorhyncha struthersii. The sequence goes on from VZSZ01007841.1 coordinate 44,245, forward strand.
TTATAGTTTTTTCCAGTTCTTCCAGTCTGGTCTTGTTCTGCAAAATATTCTAGAACAGCAAGAACTGGAAAACTGTGACATCTTCCAGCACTGGTCACACCTCCCATATTGCCCATGTAAGTGAACCTGCACAAAAATCCTTTGGTTTCTGACACCGAACTCTGACACTTGCAATAGACTAATGCCCATCAGCGGATCTTCTGGCCCCATAGATAAGCACCCGATTGCTGAGCTGTCAGTCAAACATACCTTCAGGCTCTCCATAAGCACAGCTGAGGAGTCCTCCATAGCGGGAGGGCCTTGGGCTGCCCAGGTGCCACTGGGAGCACTGGACTGGTGCCAGCTGCTCTCTGAAGACGACGATGTTGCTGGGAGATAGTCCAGACCAAACCCTCCCATTGCTAAAATGGGAGAAAGACAAGTTCAAAGGAATGTAGCAAAACCACTGCAAAACAAATGCCACCAGCTGGCTTCATAAAAGCCTGGAACCCAGCACTTGCCTGGCTTATCTGTTTTCCAGCGGTCTGCGACTCTCCTGTCTCTGTTGTCTGGAGTCCCAATGGGTCCAAAGTTGGAGAAGGGAACAGAATTGTGGTTATGGGTTGGAGGGGAGCTTGGCAAGCTGCTGGGGTTGGAGGAGTGAGGAGACTGGCTGGCTGGTGTCGAATGATCTGGTGATTACAAGGCAAGAGGAAAAAGGTCAACAGAAATAGCAGGAGCCTCCTGATTTTAAGTTTCTTAGAGCTGCTGCAAATTCTGCCATCACCCAGTTTTCTCCAATGCTGAAGGTTAGTTTTTATTCCCTCCATTACACGAGCGTAATGCAAATTCTCAAGTTCTGAGTGAAAATTTTTGTGCCTATACAAGAACAGAATGCCTGTGTTTAATGCATACATGTGCTCACCAGAAAAATCAAAAACTAGTAAATCTCAAGAGGGCTGGCTAGCCAAAGTGAGTCCTCCCCAAGTTTCTTAAACTTTTCTCAAACTAAAAAAAAACAACCAAACATATCTGTATTCAAGCTTGACAAACCAATAATAAAAAAAAAAAAGACAAGACATTAGATCTTGAGGAGTTTGCAAGTTTACAGCTCCCAACTCCCAAGCCTGTGAATGTTTTACGCTTCTATGAGTCCTAAAGCAATTCAGACCAGAAACCAATACTGAGCAAAAGAGGAGAGCAAGCAGGCAGAAGACAACAATGCCCGAAGACAACACAGCATAGGAGGGTGGCAGGAGACTATGCAGTCTTGAGTGAAGAGGTGAAGGGAAAGCTGAAACCATGTGAGCCATAAACCCTGGTAGAATAAAAGCGCTTTGTAACTCCTTCCATTTCACCCACAACAGTTATTCCTGGTTGGTTGCAAAAGTCTCAGTGCAACCAAAAATCTCATCCAGTGCAGATGTTTTTTAAAACCCACTCATTTCTTCGATCCAACTAATTCCTCCCCTCACACTCTTCTGGATTTTTAATGAGAATAACGTCATGACATAGTAGTTGTGGTTTATGCCTTTAAGATAAATACTAAGGAAAAATCTGTTTGCTTTGTAGGCTGCTTAACAGTAAAAAAAAAAACCACCCAAACCCACACACAAACCAAAACCACTGTCAATATTTTTCTCCACGCTCTTCAGCCATACAGTTTCTTCCTCTTTCAAATATCTACATTATGAAATCCAGTTCTTCCTACTTTTTCCAAAGAAGCAACACTGAAAGTATACAGATGTTTGAGTTGAAGCCCTACTCCCAAATGCTTGTCAGGAATCTAAGTCAAAGAGATTTCAGGATTTAACACCTCCTACAACTTTTATCCTGCTCAACTACTTCAATTAAAATCCAGGTTCTTATGCTATATTAATTACAGAATCCCCTCATATTTCTGAGGATATATAAAGAAAAATAAACAGAAATCTTCAGACACCTTGTCAAGCACATAGGTTTTTTTAATTTCCAGTTACATTTAACTTGCAGTAGTTTCAGAATTAACTCAAATCCTCTTAAATTACTAGACACTAACCAGGATTACCTGAGCTGGCTGGAAGGGATGGAGACCACGGAGTCCCTTCGAAGAGAGAATATAGTGAAGTCTCCTGATGGGCAACTGAAGGGGTGACTTCTGTTTTTGTGCTGGTATTCATGTTTTTCCCATATACCTCATTGAACATGCTGTTATTTGGATATCTTTCCTGCAAAAATAATGAATTTAAGAGTTCTGTATTGGATTTATTTCAAACACTGAGACTGTACAAAGGAAACAATTACAGATCAAAATGTTTTCCTAACTCTTTTTTTACTCCCCAGCCCCCTTTTCTCTGACCATTTTATTCAAGATGATGTCCATGACATTCTGAATCAGAACAGATTTCTCTTGGCTGGACTGCGAAGCCTTCACAAAATCTTTAAATTATCAGTATTCAAAAAAAATTGTATCAAGACCCTCTTCAGTTGTCTGGAAGAAGTGGTAATCCATTGCTCAGGAATAAACAACTACACATAACAACACTTTGAGGTGCACCTTTTCAGTCAACTCCACAATTCTACTAAGAGCAAGTGGCCCATGAACTCAGCAAGATTCAACAGTATGTCTGCACAACTGTAGCTAGGATAAATTTGGGAAGACAACTGATAAAGGCAAAGATAATCTTGCTAATATAGACTGAAACTAGGCACCCATATGGATTTCCTTCAGGTTTTCCATTGGTTTGAACTAAAGGATATCCCCATATTTCTGCCACATTACCTAGTTTAATGGCAAGCTCAAACAGCAAAGAACTGCAGACAGCAAAGATCCTCACCTGATTAAGAGAAAAGCCACTGAGGGACAGGAAAGACGATGACTGAGACATCAGTTCTGATGGTTTTTCCAGCAGGGACTTCTTCAGAAACAAAAAAGGGGAAAACAGCAGTTAGCGTTCAGTGTAGTGAGTAGGAAGAAAGTATGCTATCAGAAACTGCCAAGGTTTTTTTGGTCACATTTAAAACCTTCCTTGTATTTTAGCTCCTGTACCTTGGACAACAGAAGGAGCAAACTAAGAAGTGCAGAAAATCAGTAGTTTCCCTACTAACTGTAATTAATATCTAAAAATTAACAATCACAACAAGAGTCTCAGACAAACCCTACTGCCAGAACAGCTTTGCAAATTGTAAGTGTAATACTCTGTCTGATACATCTAGAGGGGAGATTCCTGCCAAAAAAAAAACTATGGTTGTGCAGGATCTTGTACAAATGAGACAGGATCTTTCCCAGTGATCAGAGGACTCCTTCAAACATGTGTAGACTCCTGTACGTTGCTAATGACAGAATATTTTTTGGTTTTGAGAGCATCCCTGCTGTATAGACATTCTTCAACAGTAAGAGCAGCTAAGTGCTGTGATTTTTTAATTGGGTTAAAAAGTCCAAGTTTCATTTAATGCTCTCTCATTTTCATTACAAATGACTGTAGAGAGGAAGAAAAAAAACCCAGTGTTTATAACAGAGGTTCCAAAAGTCCCCTGGGGTTCCATGTTAAGATAGTGTGGATCATAACTTTTCCATCATCTACACCACCCCCTCTCATACAGTTATTTCCAGCATAATATTTCTCAGCTTTCTCTTTGGTTCTTACAATGACTAAGCAGTGAAAAATAGTGTCTCTGAAACAAGCCTATTTAGGGAAGAAATAGGATCAGTTATCATCAATACAGAAACCAAAGAAAAATTACAAAGCTCTGCTGGTGGACAACAAACACCACCAAACTTAGGATAGAATTAGTGAAGTCATATGTAAAACTGTGTGTGATCCAAAATTAAAGGTATAGTCCTCTTCCAAATAAAAGCCCTCTTGCACTCATACCATCTCAGCATGTCAGATGTTTTTAAATTTATTGTTCAAACAACAAAAACCTGAACTAGCGTCCCTCTCTCTTTAACATGGTCTCAATATCTGGAATATCTTTGCTTTTATCCTGTAAACTCAAGACAAACAGCCTCATTTTCTTGGCAAGCAGGTCCTAGCTTGTTAGATTTTCAAAGTGACAACTCATTACTTTGAAAGCACATTTTAAAAGGCAGACAAAATTCACACTCTGCATATCCACACAGCTTGCACAGAGAATTTCCTTCCATTTGTCAGCAGACAGAAACTGTAAGAGCTTCAAAGAAAGCTGCTGAAGAAGCAGCTATTAGTTTCTTAGCAAACATATCTAATGAGACAGAAATGGGTGTCTATTTTGCTAGTCGCTCCTTGGGATGGCATGTAAAATTGAGGAAAAGACTTAATCAGAGATTTCAGGTAGAGTCACAAATAACTCTTCTTTGTTACTGCTACTAATCTGGAATAGTAGTATTTAATGAACATGCTTGTAGCCATACTAGAAAGGCGTACTGCATTTTCGGAGGCAATTTACAAATTCAGCAGCTCAGAATCTCCAGCTAGTGAACTAGAAAGGTTTTAATACATAAATATAGAAAAAAAACCCAACCCCTCAGTCTGTCAAGAATTACAGTATTTCTGTAGCAGTTGCTGATTATTTAGCTAGTTGCTTGCAATTTTCTTCCAAAGCCATATTGTTCTTTTACAATCTCTTCTGCATTTAGTAGGGCAGTTTCCCCCTGCCTTTATTTAATTTTTATATGCAGATTATAATAAGCCACACTTGTTCTGACGACTTCCCACAACTGAACCTTCCACTGTGCTCCCTCCTCTCACCCTTATTACTAACCCCATACAACTGCAGAAGAGCGAGTGTGTTAAACAATGCATCAACATGTCTCCTGTGGACTGTACTTAGAAAAAAACCCACTGTTTCAACTTCTGAACCAACTTGCTGGCCTGGATTTGGCCCAAGAGCTATACTGAGGACCTTCAGCTGGTCTGAGCTCTTGTGCTAGGTCAAGGGTGAGGCAGGGAATTGGACAGGAGGGATGGGGGAGAGAAAGGAATTTCATATTTCTTATAAAATTTCACAGAAGAAAGAGATGCCAGTTAGCGTGAGAAGCAGCAGTATTACGTCAAATACATACAAAGAGGCTTCGTCCAGGAAGAGAGGCGAGAGGCCCCAGCAGAGCTGGGTAAAGATCAGGAGGATTAGAGAAAATCAGCTCTTCCTCCTCCTCCAAGGCAGCTAGACTCTTTAACAGGTCCGGAGGAAGCAGAGGGGAGCTCTTGGGGTCCTAGTGACAGAAATGAGCACAGTGAGACAAGAGAAGGCAGAAAGAGGAACAGCCAGAGACAGCAAGGAAGAGGCTAAACCACAGCAGGATGACAGAAAAGAGCAAGAGAAAGGCAGAAGACGGCATGCAGAAGTACAAGGTGAGAAAGTGGTGCAGCAGAAGTGTGTCGAGGTACACAGAGAGAAAATGCTGAGCAGAAGATAAAACTAACCATGTGGTCTAACGTGTACTGGAAGGAGCACTGCATCATCAAAATGATGGGCAGCTAGTTTTAACTAGTAGAGCGTGTGCATCCCATTGCAATCCATGCCAAATACTGAACCTGTTTTCACACTCGAGGACAAGGAACATGAAATCTTACAATTATTCTTCTACAGCTGACCTGTGAGTAATTTAGGTTTCAAGTAGAATCGCATTTGCATCTTCTTCCCTCCTCTGTTTCTGAGAGTTTAAATTCCATGAGACTTATTTCCATTGCTAATAGCTGCTACAAGAACGTACAGCTGACCAGACCGCTGGACGAGAAAACCCTGCAAAGTGCTGGTCAAACTTGACATCTTGAATTTTGTGAGGGATGCTTAAAACACAAGCATCACAGGCACAGCTTCTGTCCGTACTGCACTGTGCTTGCGACAAGACAGTGTTTCCCTTTTAGGGATTAGAACAAGGCTTTGACCTTGTCTCCATCTATAAACCACAACCTGACACCAGGGTAGAGGCAGACTCCTGTATATTGTCTGGCTTTTCTCTCTGAAGGGTTAGACAAGTGATCTCAGCTGGCCTTCTGAAAATCCTGAGTGCATTTACAGAGCTGTATCTGACCAAAGGTTTAAAGAGTTTAAACTGTTTAAGTTTCCCTATAAACATCACCAAAAGCACTCACAGACAACTCCAGGACTGCTAATAAATAACAAAGATTGCAGGGTTTATAAAAAGCAATGCAAAGCACAACTGCATGAACAGAAGCAAAGTATTCCAGTAGTGCAACCAAGAGCTAAGCAAGTCGTTCTGCTCTCTCATTGTGTGGTGGGATTTGCAGGAAAAAAAAAAATCCAAAACCAAGACTGCTCCTACCATCTTGGATTGACTACTGTAGCCTCAGCTGTTAAACACACTCAAGATATTATATGGGCATTAAGAATTCATCTAAAAGGTAATAATTCAACTGCAATTATCTGGATGGCTTTTATGGTTTTTATCAGTTGCCACACAAGAATTTTCTACAAAACTATCAGCTACCGTGTTTCTTGACCTGACAAGACACAGTGCAGAGATCAATGTCACATCTACACTGAACAAGACTTACAACTACTTGAAATCAAATCTTCAAGAGCCAGATCCCACACACAGCCAACCAAAGTGGAGAATTCATCACCGTTTGCTGGAATCCCATTTACTGATACCCTGCTCCCTATTAAATAAGCTCACATTGACCTGCTTGGGGCTACAGGGTGTTTCTGAAACAGGGAAACTCCTAGAGTTGTCAGGAATATCAGAGCCTCACTGGTTTTCACCACTTACAGCATGGATCTTTACCTCAAAGGTCATCCTGGAGACAGCATCCTGCTCTGGGCGGAAGACTCCTTGCCGTTTTCCCCTGCGGTCCATGTTAGACTGCTGTGCCATCACCCTATTGTCAGCCATGCCATAGGAAGAGTCCCAGTAATATTCTGGCACCTTTACTTCTGAGGGGTTTTGGTTATATGGCTCCATTGGGAAAGGCTTCATTTTTTTCTCCAAAGGTTGCTGTTGCATCACGGGAGGCTGTAATGACTGTTCAAATAATTTTAGAGGGTCCTGGGCCTGCAGGTAATAGGACTGCTTTACGGGCATGATCTTCCCCAGTGAGCCTTGAACTTGAGGTGGGTTCCAGAGCTGCTTTGATGAGTCTGTCTGTGGATACTGAGGCAGACACACATAATTTCACCAGCAGGTATGAACAATTAATATTAACTGAATACCTAACTCTATTAAAATTGTCAATCTGGCTCACTTGTTGTAGACATTTCCACGTGATTTGCTATGTTATTCACCAAAATGCACAGTCTCGATAGGCATCTAATACTCCCTAGTCAAGCTTTATGCCAACAGCCAAGTATAATCCTTACCTTATAAACACCTTTAGTAAAGTACTGAGCCAGCAGTTTGCTGCCCAGAATACCAGGAGGGTCTCACCATTGAGTCCAGACATGCCAGAAGGGAGATTTCTCCAGCACAATGTGCGCATAAAACTGAGAGCTGTGAGGGAACTGACACTGCAACCCAGTTAGCCAAAAAGAGGGTGTGCGTGAAGGTTCAGACTCAGTCTTCATTACTGACACAAGAAAATGAGAAAGGCCTAAGGCAGAAATACCTGATCAGAAGTATCACTTTCATACCTTGTTTATAAACAGAAACACACAGAAAACAGATGACCAGCACCTCATTCCAGTAGGTACCTTCCTCTCAGTTACAGAAACATTCAGTCATACTCATGAAACTTCAGCTCTTTTTCACATTTGCCCAGAAGTTCACAGATCAAAATTCCACACTAAGGTCTTTAACAACGGTTTTGAAAAGGTAATCCAGGAACATAAGTCTCGAATGTTGCCACTTATTTTTAAACTAAGCTGAGCACATCACATTAGTCAAGTTTACCTGCTGGAATCCGGAGTGGTGTGGCGGGCTCTTCCCCAGGCCCTGGACAGCTTTTGTAGGGGACTGTTGCTGCTGTTGCTGGGCCAGAGCTTGGACCTGTAACTGGCCAGCGGTCTGTGCTGTTGCCTGAGCTGGTAAAGATGAGAGGGGTTGCTGGGAAGGAGGCGGCGTTTGCTGAGGTCCCTGGGTCATTGGCCCTGGTCCAGAGGGCCGTTGCTGGCTGTAAGGAATGTGGGACTGTTTCCCACCTTGCACCTGGTTTCCTGCAGGTGAGTGAGCTGTGGGCTGGAGGAAGGTTCCTGGGACAGAAACACCACCTGGGAAGGTGTACCCCGTGCTCATGGAGAAAGCCACAGGAGGGGGGACAACATAGGTTGGAGGTGGAAACCCTGGAAAAGATAAAAATGCACCTCTAAAAGCAATTTGGCAGAGCAGATAGCTCCCTCCAGAAAACATTTAGGGGTCGGGGTTTTTTCTTCCTGTTTTGCTTGTTTAGACCATGACGACAGCAAATACCTAGTAAAATTTGCATAGGTACACTATAATGTCCTTTCTCACTCGTGCAAGGGGATTCAGAGTTTGCTCTCGAGTGTTCTTGCAATATTCCAGGCACTGATAAGCCAGTCAGGGCAGAATCTGGGAGAGTCACAGGTCTCCCACCTCAATTTCCCTTCCCCCTTTTTCCTTCACCATTCTGGGGATTTTGATGCTTTAACCCCAAGTTTCCACCCCTTCAAACACACACATTTTCAGGGACTAACTTCTGGAGCAATGGACAGAAGCAATCAATAAGTCTACTGCCTCCTCCCAGAGGATCACCAGTCTCAAGATCAATTTAGATAGAGAGAGATAGTAAGCAAACAAATCCTCATATCCACAAGATCAATTTCTTTCCTGTAGTTCACACTGAAAAGCCAGGTTTGGAACACAAGCTTTAACTCTGTGTCTCACATGCCAGATTTTATGCTGACTTTGGGACAGGGAAGATGTCCCTCTGTCTTATATTGAGCAACTACACGTAACAGCTGCAGGGAAGATGCAGCTTCCAGCTATTTTGTGAGCAAACATGGACAGCAAGGTACAACAGGAACACTCCACAACAAAATGGGAACATGCAATGTGGCAACAACAGGAAATAAGATGACACAAATTACAGCTTGAAACATGAGCACCACTACAAAGGAAACTAAGCTAAAAGAAGAAAGCAGTGTGATTGATCTTTTGTAATGGGAGTCCTATGCAGAAAGAATGCTTCCTCCCGAGCTAGCAGAACACTTTGTCATGTTTTGACTAACTACAGAAACAGCCTGTGAAGTTCCTTGATCTCGCACCCACTAACCAAGAAGGAAGGTGGCAGATCTCATGACAGACCTTGATTCCAAAGCAAAAGGAATCTTATCAAGTTTCAGTTCTGCTATGCCCCTTCTTTACTACTTTGTAAGATTCTCAACATGAGAATACATGTGCATTAAAACAGCTCCTACCTTCAGAGACTGTAACAACCACTACTACAGGATTTTCTTTGCAGTCAACAGTAAATCACACTTCAAAAGAACGACACAAATTACCTGGCCGGCTAGGAAGGGGAGGGAAGGCTCCTGGGTGATGAATAGGGATGAACTGAGAACTGCTGGCCTGACTTGGAGTCTGAGTTACGGGTGTTTTCCTGGCTTCCGACACTGGAGTCTTCCTCATCTCCGTCTGGGATTTCACCTAATGCAGAAGAAAGTGAAAAGAAATGAGATAAATTTTTCTGTAATCACCCGTGTCATGTCTCAAGCCAAAAAATGGAACTCCCAGATTGTCTGAGAGATTATTTTCTTTTCTCTAAGTAATTGGGAGAGGTTTGGAACACAGGAACCCAGTTCGCTCCTCACTGACCCCAGGCAGGTTACGCTGCCTGTTCTCAGGCACCCCTTGCCTCACAAAAGCACTCTAAGGATATCTACCCTGAAGACTGCAACAGGTTTCTTCTCTAGCAAGAGAGTGGGAAGTGGACATAACAATACCCTCAAACCATACAAAGAACTTACCATGCTGCTCATCTGCAGTGCCTTAAAAACAAAACGTGCAGATGCTATTATGCTTCTCCCAGGGCACTGCTTCAACCTAACTTCATGCTACTTACCTGCAGCACCTCAAAGATCAAACTCTACCATATTCTTCCTAAGCAACTCTCTCAGCCTAATCCATACAGTGATGTATATTCACAAACTCCTGCATAATATGAAATTCTTTTGACTGAGAGCATACAAGACAAATAGCAGAAGTGCTTAACCTCTTTTAGTTTACTGCGTAACTGCTGTATGTTCTGTTAAAAGAGCTGCACCAGTTAAAGGCAGAGAGAAGAATGTAATGTAATGTTTACCTGATTCTGAGTCTGCTGCAGTCTGGGTCTTCCTGGAGAGGAAGACAGAGGGGAAGACTACTTTCCCTTTCTGTTCAGCTCAGCAGAACTGCCTGGAATGCAAGATGGAGCAGGCAGGAAAAAGACAGCAAGCAAGGAACCTGGGCAATACAGAAAGGGCCCAGGAGCAGACCTGATGCCAAGCCTCAAAGGTGATTGAAAGAAAGGGGTTTTATCAGGGACTAAATTAAAAAAATCCAAACCAAACAAACCAAAACTATGTGGGGTTTATTTCAACATTTATTGCTGGCTGAGTTGAAAGGAGTTAGAGGGCAAGGTCTCTTCTGCCAAAATGCAGTGGTAAAGGGGTAGATGCATTCAAATTCTTTGAGTTATTTTTCAAATAAATCTGAATTTCCCCATTTAGAAATTATGAGAACGGTTTATTTCTTGTGTTTAATTAAACACAAGTCGATTTTAAGACTGGGAGGTTTGGGTGTATTTTTGATCTCCCGCTATAAAAAGTCAGGAGGAAACTCCACCTCAGGGTCCTGGCTGATGCTAAGCACCATGAATGATGCAGCCCCTGCTCATGCCGCATCTATTTGCTGCCCACCTTTGCCCTTCATCACATTCTGTATATTCAACTGATATTGCACTGTTCCTTTTTTCTCTACAATGAGCCAAACATTTTTGTAACCCATACTGAGATCTATGCATTCTTTTATAGCAATGTTGGAGAGTTCAAAGACACTCTTCCTGCCACGGGATTTCAAAACATGAGCTCTAGTTCATCATAAACTTAAAGCTGCTGTAACACGTTTCCAAAGGTGGCTTCCAAAAGATCGCCCACATGATTTATAATTAACTTTTAAAAGCTAAATAACCAAAATTGATTAACCAAGACAGACAAATTTCAGTTGCTTCTCTGCTTCTACTTGGCGTCACCTCAAAAGTGTCAATACTACCAAACATTTACCCCCCCAGTAGTCCTGAGGGTTCCTACACAGCACCTGAGAGAAGCACCATTTCAGCACAATGACCTCTTAAGAGTACATTACACCTTGAGTAAATCGGCATTAAACCTTCCTCAGCACCTAACATTTTCCCTAGAGACGGGAGATTCAGCCTATGTTACACTTTCATGATCCTATCTGACTGTGCAAGTTTTCCACTTATCTGTGAAACAGGACTAATTACTTTTGTATAACATTCTGAACATTTTTGCTAAGTAGGAGCTGCAACATTTGTAGCATTTAGACTTTTGAAGGCAATGAACTACAAAGGAGATAAAGCCTGAAATTTCCAGGAAAGCCAGAGCAGAGCACTAATAGACCACCAATCGGTACAAAACCTACACTGGTTTCTCAGTGGGGGGGAAGCAAACCCTCCCCATATTCTGGAGCAGGTCTGGATAAGTAAGTCCACCTATATAACAAAAGGCATTTCACTGGAATAGTTGCCATAACAAATACAGCTGATGGAACTAAAAAGTCAAAAATAATTTCTGTTCAATAAGAGATGAAGAGTGACCAACCACATTAGAACAGATTCCGCTACAGCTGGGTTTGAAGTAAGTTTCTCCTGGGTTTGTTATCTGTTAAGACTATGACAAGCGAAGTTCTGATAAATCAGATGGGTTAAGATTAAAATACCTTCCCTATCCAAAAAACTACACATACTTCTCAGAAGATCTGGTGGGTTTTATCAGCCTCAAGTCCTTATTTTGCAAGACAGGGGCACGAACACCTAAACTGGGAGTTGTGCTCAGGCCTGCGACATTCCAGACGCATTCAACAAATAAAGAAACCTGCTACTCCAACTCACCTACTATGTTGGTTTTCAGATACCAGAATCTTGTTCGGTGACTCACAAATGATTGCCACATAGTTTCTGTAGACTACTCCCTCTACCAATCTTGGTAGGACCCTCTACAAAACCAACTGAGCAACACCACCAGTTCACCTTCCATTTCATAACAATGTTGTTTAATAGCAAATAATCAGGAGGAGAACAAGAATGCTCCAAGGGTCCTAACAACACAAGCTGGAAAGACTGAAAGAGCTGGTTTGTCTAGCCTAGGGAAAACCAGACCTCAGTTACACAAACCTTCAGAGCAGTTGCAAAGAGGAAGACAAGTTATTCTGCAGACCTGTCCTGCGAAGGAGTAATAGGCTCACACAGAAGCAAGGGAGATGAAATGCATTAGGAAATAATTTCCACTTGCAAGAACAGTGAAGAACTGCCACAGTTTCTCTAGGGAAATAACAGAATCTCCACCACTATCATTAAATGCCTCCAGACTTCATCAGGGAATAACTGAGATGCAGCCAAACTATCCAGGTAAAGATCAGATCAACCCTGAAACTCTACACCCTTATTTACTACAACTCAGTGGAAGTCCAACCAGTAAATTCACTGTCTACTTACGAGGTCAGCATTTTTGTACATAATGCTCATAGAAATAGGGGAAGAGAGCATGCCTCAAAAACGTGACCGAGAAAAGAGTGGCTGATATGAAAACCAACAATTTTGAGCAAGCACCTGAGCACAGAATTACAGTTTAAACACAGTGTGGCTTTCCTTACTTCCACAGAGGGCCACCTGACTGCACGCACAGTACAGAGGATCCTACTCCACATAAACAACTGGGCACTTTTGTGATGTGTTTAATTTATTGAATGTGCACAAGTCAACTGAACCAAAAATGCAGAGTACTCAGTTTCTTCACAACAGACCAAGAGCATGACTAAGACCTGACCACTTGAACTGCCTTGGCAGCCTGAATAATTTGTGGAACAACAGGTAGAAGTCTGTTTTTTAAGGCAGTTAACACAGCAAAATCACCTTTCATTGCCCCCTACCTTATCCCCCCCAACAAATTCAGACAGCATCAAGGAAAAGGGCAGAGACCCAAAGATCACTAATACCTGGTCTTTGAGATAGATGTGTTTCTACTTTTTTTGTGCATTAACTGTACCTGCAGGGCCCACAGTGAGACCTCGACTCTACAGTAGTTTATACAAGCAGCAACAGACCTGACACAAGCATCATACTGCCTAAGATGCAGAATCCCTTTGATCCAAAGGCTTACCTGAACTGCCACGTTCTGCTTTCCTGCTTCCTGCATTTTATCCAAGCCGCATTTCTTGGTCTCGTTCTTTCTTTTATTGTTATCCTTCTTTCCATCATTCTTATTGGCTACTATCCCTTTGCTGTAGTCCCGTCTTTCCCTACCTACATCTTTAGGGGGATAAATTCGCCCTTGCTCTCTGTTAATTTCCCGTGGCTTGATGTTCTCTTTGAACGTGACCATTGGTTTTTCTCCCGCATCACAGTTGTTGTTCAGGCTTCTGCCAGAGGACAGAACTGATTTGAGTCCAGGGCTCCCATCTGTAGATAGTGGCTCTGCAATGGATGTTTCCTGCAAGGCGAGACTCTCTTTGGCTTCACTAGGGTCCTCTAGTAATAATTCTGGGATTTCCGTCAAAAACAACAGCTTTCCTACCTCATTTTCACACTGAATCAACCTGAAAAAGACAGAAAGGAACTGAAAAGCAAGTAGGAATAGTTTTTGACAGGGTAACCCACTTCCCCAAATTATAAAAGCAGGAAGTCAGCATATGCACCATGCATCTCTTCACCCCAGCAACAAGATGATGTTATATTACATCTCGCAGCTAAGGGCATTCTCTAGCATGATGTAAGCTTACATGCTAACACTCTTGTTACCACTTCAAATACTGTTTCTACTTAGCTGTGCTGCAGTATCACTAAAACGGACTCATCAAACATGATGCTTTACTCCAAATACATTCCCTATCATAATTTGTCTACGAAGCAATGGCATGCTGACCCACAGAACGTTATCAGTGCTGTCAGCATCTTGTATTCACATTACAGCTAATTGCTGTGTCAAATAGTGAGAAAAATAAAGCTTGACTGTGGCACCTGCATTACCTAACCTTATAGCAGCAACTGAAACGCAGAGATGCTACTTGCAATTACCTTGGCTGGTTGTCAGCAATCCATTTGCCTGTGAAAATCAGACGCTGTTGCCGTATCCGGCGTTGTTGCCCTTCCTTATCTCCTGTAATTGCCTGGTGGCCTTTGGAAAAATCCAAGTTCCTAGTATTGACATAGGAGAGGGGATGATATTAATTAGACAGCCTCTGCAACAGCATGTTTCTTTAGAAACACAACTGGGTCAGCATTACTCTATTATAAGCTGTGAAATTTCACCAGATCCTTTTCCACACATGACACTTATGGACGTCTGATTTGCATTTTGCCAGAGAGAATTGCATCTGTATCTATATTAAAGAGGTGCCTTTTTTTAAAAAAAAACAAAAAAACAAAGAGACAAAAGCTCATCTGTGTAATAACCAGAAATCACAAAAATAGCGGTTGAGTGAATGCATCTAATGTCAACATTTGTGCCTGATGTTAGGTACAGGGACACAGTAAAAACCAGTATAAAACCCAGCAAAGTAAAACCACATCAAACACTTCATGTAAAAGTATTCCTTTCCTTACTATTTTAATTTTTTTCTTCCAGTTTACAGAATAAAACCAAAAAAGTCATAAGAAATATTATAAGCTTATTACTTTCCCCAGAGTTTTACTGAAGGATACTCAAGTCCTGTACTGCCTGTTACCGTTCTTTTGTAAAGATACCTACATCAATCCATACATTAGTAAGTACTCATAAATAAGATATTGTAGGGAACAGCTCAACATCTATCAAAGTAGTGACATCAGCAAGAGCAGAGTTTCCTTGAGCTGTCACCCACCTGAACGAGGGCCTCAGAGCCAAGAATCCTTGCAACTCAAATTCTTCTGGAAGGGGGGTTGCTGTTGAATAGATGGTAAACAGCATAAGGGAAGCATGAATGCATTAAGTACAGTATCATAAGTAGATACCTCAGCAAGATTGCTACACATAGTAAAGCCATTTATTAACATGCTCAATTGTACTGGTCCACCCTGCAATCTGAGGAGCTCAGGAATGATAAAGTAGAGCAAAGTCTACTCAGCATGAGAAAGCAGTATTCGCAAAGTATTCATATGCACTAATACTAGAAGACAACTTGTTCCCTATTTGTTCACAATTCCCCACAATGTCAGAAAAAACTCCATGTGTCATTCCCAGTTCCTTACAGCACAGACTAGAAGCATCCTTACCGTTATTACTGGATAGATCTTCTTCATGAGGCTGGAAGCTGTTTAGAAGAGAAATCAGCCAGGGCCATATGCTACAAATCAGAAAACAGACAAACTAAGTGAAAACTACAGAACATGGAATCTATTCGCCTTACCAAGAAAACACTGAACTCTATTACACAGTCATATCTTCCATTAATCCTCTGATTCCCAAGAAAAAGTAAAGTCTCTCTCAAGTGTCAGGGAAAAGACCACTTTCTTGAAAAAATTAATATTTTTTAAAAGCCAATCTAAAGTTAACAAGGAAGCCAGGTTCTTGCAGCATAGTGCTCATTATCCAGCAAGTCAGAAAGCCTGCTATGAATTTAACAAGACAAACCTATCTCATGAGCAAACGTTCAGAGCACCTATTTGCAATTCATGTTTTTCCAGTCTAAAGCTGACTGCTCTCAAAGACGGTAGGTTAATCAGTTGGGAAGCAAAACAATTTATCAAGATACCACTGCGCAGAAGTACCTCTGTTCTGTGAACATTAACACCATACTGTAGCACTGAAACAGTTACCAAGAAGGTCTAAGTAAGGGTTGCACTGAGTAAGACCATTAAACTAGAGGTTACCTGGCAGTCTCCCTGCCTTGCACTGGCAATATCGGTACAAGCAACAACTGGAAATTCTTGACAAAGGCCCTGGAGCAATTAGTTTAAAAATCGCAACGATCACTGCATGTATAGGTGGTTAATATTTAACTGCCACCAACAGTCTGCTTTCTCCTATTTTTTTAAAAGCTCCAACCCAAAAGTCTAAGCATCCTGCTTCTACTTCAGTGACAGGCATGAAGTCCTTGGAGGCAACAGACGAACTATTTTAAGGTGCGCGCTGCGCTTCATGTTAGTGAAATGAATCTCCATCCTCCCTCAGCAAGGCTTTCAGCCATCATCCAGCACCTGGATTGCAGAATGAAACGTGCACACAAAAGCCTGAGGTCAGCCACTTTCATGCACCACCTCAGGGACTGGAAACATTATGTTTATGCTTATATTCTACAATAAACTAAGCTCCTTCCCATGACTGACAAGGAACAGAAGGAAAAAAGGGACAGTGCTACCAACAGTAAACTGCAATTTTCCCGTACCACACTTGAGATGAGATTTCATAATAAGAAATCTCTGACGAAGAGTGATGCAGTGCCATGTGTAAAAACCGAGACCTCACGTGGCTTCCACAGGGCAGGTTTGGAAAACTCATTTCCAAAGAACACACAGTAGTATTGTCATAGTAATTTCTGTACTCAGTACTTGCCTTCAGATTCATCTACTTTCCTAGGTAAACACGTTTCCTTCCTATTTTGAATGCTTGTTCAGGTTGGGGTAGGATTAATTATCCACAGGAAAATGATAAGCATAGAGTGGGAACAACTGATACTTTAAAAAGGAATAAGGATTATTTCTTCAACCAAGAGCACAATTAAGTATGAATTCAGAGTAAGGAAGATTTTTCAATATAAAACAGACAACAGGTTATTAAACAGGGGCCAATAAAGGCATGTACATAGATGTGTTTGTATAGTCCACAAAGAATGACACTTGTTAGGATCTTCCAATAGAAATAAAAAGAGAACTCTCATCTTACAAAGAATTGGGAAGGTGGACAGTCATATCGACTTTTTAGAGACAACAAATGTAATAGCTATTAATGCCCATTTTGACAAATCTTTGCAATACTTAGCGCTTTTTTTTTTTCCAACTTCACCTGTACAATTTACAGCTGTTTGCTGCCCACTTCGCAATTCCTTTCTACAGTGAGTACCTGAGAACATCATGCTATCACACCACAGATTTAAAAACCAGTCATGTTCTTTAAAAGAGAACTTGGTAGTTTTATGGGCAAAAGGACCTACTATGACTAAAATCAAAATATACATTCACACCTGAGGATTCATTTTGATACTCCATAAAGTATGCTTCCATCTGCTCTCTGCAAGGACTACTTTCTATCAAGTAGTAATCCTGCCTATTAAAATGCTGGTATAAAGTCTTCCTTCAGAACATGCATATAGGAATACTTATTACTGTCTCAAAACAATGTCAACTCTTATTTTGCTTAATCTTGCCTTTAGGAACTCTGGAATTGAAGTTCTTAAAGCTACAGGGCTTTAGGTTTTGCACACATTTGAGCTAGTCCTGATACTTATTTAGCAAATCCAGGTTATAGGGACCCCTGCTTCCCATACATCTACGTACAGAAAATGCAAGCCTTGGCTAGATTATCATCTTAGAGCACACACTATCAAGAGAGCGCTGAAACCACTGTGGCACATCGCACAAGATCAGCTAAGCAAGCTGTTTTCACACTGTTTCCCGTATAGTGGCCATTCTTGGAAAAATACTCATCTAACTGTATCAGTAACAGTCACTCTGATCTGAAAAAATATCTCACAGGTCAGAAACATTTTACTGAATTGGTGTAATTCATTAAAAGTTAACAGGCTATGAAAGAGCTGGTGAGTTTTGAACTATTTAAGTCTAAATTTACGAGATTAGAGGGAGAAGTGAAAAATCAGAGCAACAGTCCAGAACAGTAATGCCTGTGCCAACATTTAAAGACAACCTCTACTAAATTCAATTTAATTCCTGGATGATAAGCCAGGAAAACTGGATTTCAGCACTGCCTAAGAGATGGATTAATGTATGAAATTAAGGCAAATATTCTCCTGCCACCTACCTCAACAAATCTGAGAAATCGTTACAATACATTAGATTAAGGTTACACTCAGTAGTTATGCTCAGGCCAGTCATTATACAGTAGACCCCTCTGATCTTAAAAAAAAAAAGTTACATGCAAACCTAAAGCAAACTAAAACAGTGAATTTGCTCATATAGCCCACAAGTCTCATGTTTTGTTTTATGAACTTTTTGTAGCACATACACTATCATTTTGATGTTTGTAATAATGAGTTATATGATCACTTTTCCCATTACGAATTTGCATATCAGTTATTATTACTTTATGCAATTAAATGTATCAAAAGAAAGATTAACACTCACTACCGTCTTTCATCAACCACTGCCTCCTGGAAAACACTGGGCCTAAGTTTCAGCCAGTCCATTGAAACCTTCACAGCTGGAAGAGGATATGCAGCCCCAGAGTCTTCCTGATAGTCATTTTGTAAAGGACACTTGCACAGAACTCCAAGAAAGGACACTAGAAACAGAGCAGGAAGAAAACAAAACAAACAAACAAAAAAACCCCAGAAAAAACGATGCAGGAATGATACTTCAAATTTGACCAAATAACCTAATCAAACACATACCACCCATAAAAAAAAAACAACAGTATTTAAGAGCTAGTTCTTTAGAACAAAGCAGCACAATTACCTAATGTTAAAAAATGCACCAGCAGATCAGAACATCTTTTTTTCAATAAGAGTTTTCTAGCATGAAGCAGAATCTTGGTGTCTCCCCTACCCCCCATCCTCTTTCCTTTTTAAGTGTAATGGCAAATCATTTTGCTAAGTTAACAGAATCCAGTGAGACAAGCCCATGACAAAAATATTAATTCATTTATTTAGGAAAAAATATCAACTCAATTATCTGTCTGCATTTATCTGCTTTCCCAAGTCAGCTGGCACAGAAATCCACTGCAGCTAGCCCTGCAGGCAGGCACCCAGCTCAGATCCATCAGGGCACAAAGCTGAGAAATAGTAACCACAGCAGTGTAACCATGCGCTTTCAGAATCAACTCCAGGCTGGAATCTGGAGAAATTCAGCTATTCAGAAATTTAGGTGTTCACAAACAAGGCCAAGCTGATCACAGGCCAGATGTAGAGTTCTGTAAGGCTTCAAACAGAGTAAGTCCAGGGCACATAAATCCAGCATTAGTCAGCACTGCTAGACATAAACAATCCTGTGCAACCATCTCCTCTCTTAACTTTCTCCCATAACATCCCTTTTCTCATCACTTGTCTCACACAACCATTAAACTAGATGCTGACAGCAAATTACTAATGGATTCCATATAAAAATGAAAGAGAAATAAATAAAAAAAATAAATTAGTTTTCATACTCACTGAAGAGAGCCAGTAACTGTGTCCAGCAGAGCTGCTCATCCTGGCTGTAGCTGTGCTGCTCTGTTTCATTGCTGAAGTCTCGCAGGTGATGTAGTTGAAACAAATTGATAACAGTAATATGTACTAACTGTTGAGAATTGAAGGCCTTTTGGAATAACAACCTCTGCAACAAAGACATATGTACAATGTATGTATTTCCATATGGTAAAGCACACACTTGAAAGGATTAGTACTTGCTACTTCACTGCTTGACTAATGCTTCTGCCCTTAAGGCAACACTCATTCTAGATTTTATTTTCAGGTCATCCCTACTAGCACAGCACTGGGCTTCCCAGGAGGACATGGGCAGATGCCCGCTGTTAAGCCCAAGGTTTTTGCTCATACAGCGACTCATATGCACAACAAATCAACACTCCCGTGGATATGGTTCTCTCTGCATGCAAGTGTGACTTTAATGTGTGATGACAGCATTGCAATGCAACTGCAAAATTACAGAGAGATGTATATGCCCTGTATTTTTAAGTCTTTCGAAGAAACAGCACAAAGAAGGTGACATTTTTAAAAAATACCCCAGGAAAATTTAACTACTGTGTGGTTATGTATTAAAGACTAATTCCACATCTGACTTCATGGGTCCTGGAATGCCATGGTGCACTAAAATAGCATGAGCTATTTACAAATGCATTTCAGTAACTATGCTGTAAAAGACACCTTTCTCAGAAGAGGAAAAGAAACTTCAATGCTTTTTTTGGAGCACTGTGAAAAAAAGGAGATATCCTAAACCACAACCAACTTATCTTCAGACACAGCAGTCAGGGAAGGCTAGTGAATTAACCAGAGTAAGCATCAGGAAAAGGTTTGAGCTCCAAGTTCAACCTTGATTTTTAGCTAAGGGCACGAAGCACTCTACAGCCGGCAACTCAAACTGGCAGAGCTGTCAACAGCAGAATCACTGGCTGAACACTCTGAACCCTACGACTGCTCTCCTCATTCAGACACAGAATCAGCCCCACAGTTAAAGTGATTACCCACCATACAGCCAATTTCACATCCACATTCAACCCATTTAAATCAGAAGAGTTGCTCTCTAGCAAATTAAGCCTTATGTCATGTGATATAAACAAAAAAGTAATCTAAGCAACAAAGCGGGGCTCAATTAGCTCTCTTAAGACCCTGGATCAGTTCAGCAAAATAAGACTGTTCCACATGCCTGAGCAATGCTCATAATTATTGATTATAAGCATTGTGGAAAAAACAGTACTTGTTCAACAGCCAACATCACACACAAAAATAGAGATACAATTATTTAATTTTGAAACAGTGTTCAAGCAGCTCACATTCAAAGCTAATACAATTCACAAGTTTTGCCTTTTTAAAATTTATATTAAAGACAGGTTGGACCTAGTCGTAGTACCCCAATTCAATGCAAAAATGCAAAAAGACACTGTAAAGAACATTCGTAATTCTTCCACCTTCCCTTTTTTAATTTAGAAAAGCATTAATTGCTCTGTTGAACATATCCATGCTGCATTTTCCACAAAGGTGCTGAAGCAGAGCAGTTTCCAAAAGGCACCTAACAGTTAATACCATGTCCTCTGAAATTTTACTGCCTTGTATATATACCTTACAAGATTCTCTTTGTTTCAAATTTTGCTGTATTGTCCAACTTAATGAGCTGGCTACATAATTAACGGATACTCCTGGATTTTCCAGAGGAAATATCTTCTGAATAGTTATAGTCTGCACACAAACTAAGGTTGTACTGGAACACTGTTTTTAAAGGCAAACCACTGACAGGAGAGGCAACTTGTCTGAGGAAGATTAAAAGCAGCTTTAATAATCAGCTCGGTTTAATAACCGAATGAACACCATCCAAAAATGAAGCTCTCAAAATTCCTCAGGCAACTGAGCCAAGACTTCCCAGAAGGATCAAGTGCTTTTCACAGGTATCCAACAATCATCCAGATTAAAGAGCAGAGAATCAGCTGTGGTCATTGATTTCCCCTGTATGCCCACCAGTGACACACCACATGTCAAATAGGAAAAATCCCTACTATTTGCAGAAGTCAACAGAACTACCCAGTGTTAGCTGTGATGCAAACCTTCCGTAACTGACTACTTGAGCTTCCTGTATTTTAGCATGCAAAAAAGTTATTATTAGGCTGTAATTTCAGAACCCAGCTGCTAAAAATACTCTCCTCAACACACTAATTAATACGGTGTTAGAACTAACCTTGAACTGTTCTTCCAGCTTTTCTCGAAGAGGGCTCAGCTTCTCCAAGCTCTTACTCAGGTACACATGGCCATGGAATTTAATAAATGCCTTGATGAAGTCAGACACGCTCCATCGAGTCTTCACCTCATCACGACTACATTCAGAACAGAAATAGCAGACTTCAGTTTTTGGAATTAGACACAGCTGCACGTAACATTACATACTTTTTCTGTGAAGTTCACGGAAGGAGGAATGTCCATGCAAAGCTACTTTTTCACTTTGGCACAATATACTTATTTCCTGCATTCACTATTCACTCAGGAGCATCCCAGACGCAAACTAATCTTTGTTCCATACATGTGTAAGGATGCTCTGACTGGACAAAGGTCGAGGATCTTCTGATTCTACTATCAAATATGAATAACGTTTGGCAAGGGAGGTACACTTGGAAGAAGTCTCCTCTGTCTTACCTGAGCAGAAATACATTATGCTTTATCTTACCTTTCCAGTGCTTTAGAAAGTGCTTTTTGTAAGTTAGTGGAGGCAGCTGGGAAAGGAAACTTCACAGCAATGCTTCTGCAGTAGTAGAAAATTGTGGTCAAGTGGTCTCCTTTGGAGGAAGCTAGAATAGCCAACTGATTATAAGGCTGACCTAAGGGAGAAAAAGACAAGTTGTCCAACAAGTTGTCACGAACTGAAGCATGCTAGATTTCAGCCTAAGTATGGTCACCTTAAATGGGAGAACAAAGTCCTAAGATCTTCAGCATGCAAGGTTCAGATTCATCTGCTGACCCTGTTACTCCAGCCTTGTATCAGTACCACTCAAATGAAAAAGCTTCCAAACTTGCAGTAATTTTTTTCTTGTTTGTTGAGTTGTGGTTTTTTGGGTTTTGTTTTTGTTTTGGGTTGTTTTTTTTTCTTTTAAACACATGCTTTAGAACTGGACAACAAATGTGGTGTAAAGAACTAAGCCAGCTCTTAACTTGCATGAGCAACTTGAAAAGTCCAATTTTAGCTACTAAACTACAAACTGGCATGTGAACAAGCAATAAAAAAAAAATGCTGCTGGTAGGCAAGTTTTCATTAATTGTACTTTACAACATATGAATGTAATACAGTATCTATGACGTAGCAGTAGTGAAGCCTTGGAGTGAAGCTGTGCATTAACTTTTTTTTAAAAAAATCTTCACAAAAAGGAGACAAGCAACACAATCAGGCAAACACCTATTATCTAAGCGATTTACCAATGTGTCAGGCTTTGTCGCATGATTGTTTGGGGTATTTGGGGAGGAAGGTTTATATAAAATCCCAAGTTTTTAACTGCCACACAAGAAAAGCAATATCCCAAATCTTATTTTGGAATTGTGAAGCTAAAAGGTATCCCAGACTCACCATTAGAAGGGACAAGCTGAGCTGCATGTCTGTAGTAAGACTCTGCCTGGCTGGTCTGATTCCTATAGCGAGCTACAAAACCAACAAAAACCCCAAGTTGAGACAAAAAAAACCCAACTCTCCTGCACTTATTTTAATACAATGTAGTTTACCTGGAGAGCATTTTACTATTATTTTAGAAATATGCATCAGAACATACCATTACACCAAGCAGCATGAAGGTTCAAAACACTTAATTTTAAGGTGGTTGTTTTAACTCAGATCCTATTGTCACAGCTTACCAGTTCTTATTTAGAAAGATGTTGTGCCAACAGCATCACATCCAGACACCTAGAAGTGTTTTTCATATTTCTAAGCACAATCAGCAACTAGATCTAGTAGATCTACTTGTAGGTTGTTACAAAAGCAATTGCAGATTATTGTGAAAAGAGAACTTTCTGCAACACACAGTTCTACTCTAATCAACAAAGAAATAAACCTGTTGAAACTAATGTAAAAAAGAAACCTTGTTTATGAATGGCTGGATTTCTAACTGTTGTCTTTGTATACAAGATTTTAAAGTAATGTTCTGAAACTGAGAAGTATGCTGGCCTGCTGCAACAAGCTTTTGTAATAGTTACCAGTTTCAACATTTCACTACGCCTACCAGCTATAACATGATTAGTATGCTAGAAGACAGATTCTAGCAAATCACTAGAAAGCTAGTGATTAAATGTCTCCATGCGTTAATGTGTAACACACATTATAAAAGTGTAACAACATTGCTTTCCAGACCTTTCTCCCTGCAGCAACCAGCAAACATACAATCAGTTACTAGCTACTAATTTGGACCACACTTGGGCTAGTAGTTTCCCAGCGTATGTACAGATCCCTCTTCATGAAGGCTGAACACAGGTAGGACTCAAATGTCCCATCTCTTTTTGCTTCAGGAACTCACCAATATCTCCAAGGTGGACAAGGCAGTGCTGGCAGATGTAAGAGCAGGAGCTAGATTGGGGCTTCACTATGGCGCTGGTGTGCGTCTGTTTATTGCTAATGATTCCCAGCTGGGAAGACTTTACACGACATGGCAAGTCTACATTAAAAACTGTGCACAATTCCTGTAATAACTAGAAAAACAGGTCTAGTTTAGTAGCAGATAAGAGATAATAATCAGAAAAATATTGAAACAACAGTGTCCTGAGCACCACTCAGAGGAACGGGTTAGCTAAACATATTTGAAGTGAACAAGCCTAGGTTACTGAAAGTGAGGCTTTAAATTACATTCTCCATACGGAAGTCAGAGCTCTGCGTTGCATTATTCTGTCCAGAACCACAAAGAGAAGTTTTACTTCTCTTCTGTAAGAAAGAGCTGTGCATCCAAAACCAGCAAGCAATTCAATTCCCATGGTACTTAAGTTACCAAGTACACACCAGTGGATATTGACTATCAGAGGTCTAAAAATCTTGNCAAGCCACTCTTAAAAGCAACACAGGCTTTTTATACCTAGATGAAGTGACACCATTCTCTGAAAACAAAAGAAAGGAATGCCACTCCTCTGAAGAAGCAGCTTGTTCCAACATAAGAAATAGCACTATCCTGACTCAAACTTTAGAGAGAAGCCTGGACAAAACCAAGTTTGTAGGCAACTCAAGGCAATAGCAGCTAACAGTTCAGTGGCTGAGTAAATATTTGTGCTAAGCAAACAGTGAGACTCTTTCAAAGAACAAGGCATCAGCTGTTTGATCAAATATCTCAAAAGCTGATCCAAGGAAAACCTGAACTTTGCCATTCTAATCAGTGCTTTTGAAGTTTTTCCTAATGGAGTCCAGGAAATACTCTGGGAAGCAGTAGTCACCAGGTAGCGATGAGAAGTATTTATTCTATTGTGTAACAGCAATTTAACAGACTTTCTCCCAGCTGGGAACATACTCAAGCTCCAAATAAAACAGACCTGCAGCAGCGTTCCACTTCCAGATAAAGGCATAAAGAAAGCCCAGGGCTGACAGAGATACGCTCTCTGTCAACAGCTAAACATGTGATACGGTGCTTTTGCTTGCTGCAGAAAAAGGTTTGTGTTACACCTCCCTCCCCTTTTGCTCTGTCTTTTATAGAGCAGATAAAAATCCCCAAACAAGAGGAATCTCACAGATGAAAGCTGGATAAAAGTGAGAAACTTGACATCTTCCAACATGCTGAATTCGGAGAAATCACGCTCACTTTCAAAGATGTCATTTACACAGGCCTCGCAGTTGGAGAGCAGGTATCTTGCCTGAGCAAAATCTTTAGACTAAAAATGGGACAATTAGCATCACAGCAAACAGAGAAAGACAACCCAGTCTGTGGTGTCATCCACAAGAACAGCAAAATTCCCTGATACACCACAGGGAAGAACAAGGCTTTTGCCAGACAAACGGTATAGGTTGTAGGAAACCTTTGGCAACCACACCACAGCCTGTCAAACTGGTGGCTTCAAATAAGAAGCTTGCAGAAAAAAAAAAGCATGCAAGGGAAAAAGTAAAATCTCAGAGATTCTGGAAAAAAAAAAAAGGGCTTGCCTTGCAGATATTCAGAATCAAACTGGGAAATGATACAGTACAAATGCCCTACTATGTGTGTTGTAATCTGAAGCCGGTGCAAACTAGCCGATAGAAAGTTTTGTCAGACCACTACTTGAGATAGCTGGTTCAGCAGTGACAATGTTGCTGCAGCACACACCAAACAAGGGGAAAAAAGGAAAGAAAGGTAAGTTAACTTTATTAAGGCCATTATCACAAACCAGCTCTTATTCTCTGTAATCTACAAGCTGAAATCTAACATTGGAAAGAGAGTATGGGCAAAAAATTGGCAGTAAGGAACAAATACACAAACAGGAATCGCACCCCTTTTGCAATTAACTGAAAATTTCGCAAAAGATACTTAGCTTAAGAGAAAAGCTCCTGTAACTGCATTTAGCAATTCTAAATAATTGTTTACACAAATACCGAATTAAGACTGAAGATGTGCTTGTAAGCCTGGAAATTTATTTTTTAAAAAACAGCAAGACATTAAATGTTGTAAATGCTGCATAATACTCTTGGGGACAACCACTTTATTTAAATGCACAACCGTGGTGGGCACTAAATCCTAATTTTTATTCAGAAAAAAGCTGTAGTCAAATATGTATGTAGTATGTGCATAGACAGTTCTTGGAAAACATTAACTCAATATTGACCACTGGCATTAGGAGTTACAAAGAAGGGACACAGAACAAAGCACAAAACATCACACATATCCTCAGTGCATCTGCATTTTGGAATTCTACACATATTTCTGTTCTGGAATAACTGAAGCCAAAAACAAAACCAATTATCTTTGCTTATCCTTTGTTATATAGAGGAAGTCTCACGTTTTTCAAAACGAAAAGGATATATTACAATGGCCCATGAATTCATACATAGTAATGAGAAGGTGAATGGGAATTTTTAGAGAAATGGCAGAAAGAACAAACTAAGAGTACAATGAAATCATCAGTTAACATGTTTGTTGGGCTTGAAGTTTTTGTTGTTGCTTCTCTCAGACATCACAATTAAAATACAGAATTCTTCACCACAGATCACTGTAGAGACCAGAGTAAATGGCTTCAAGAGGGACTGGAGAGTCAATGAAGACTAGATCTCCTCATAGCTAAATGATTCAGATACAAACTAGCTCAAGAAGGCAACAAATGCACAGCTAGAAAGCAAGCGACTAGAGCAAGGAAGTATCGTTCTACATTTTCCTGCTGCTTAATGCTCACTCTGAGCAGTCACAGCAGACTACTGTAAGAGACATGATGCTAAGTGGATCTTTGATCTTACCCTAAGCAGCAGGTTTTAGGCTTTAAAGCAGATTCTGTTAGAAGGGAACTTAAATTGTTGCCATATTTTTATGGAGCACCAAAACAATTACCAGATTTGCAGAAGTTTCAGATCAACTCAAGGCTGTGGCTGATCAAGAGAAAGCACACCAGCTTTGTAGACATGTTCTACTGACAGCACTGGTGTTAGTACACTGTTTCATCCAGAACAGCAATAGCTTCCTACGCTAAGGGAAAAGAATAGATTTTACCCACCTAAAACTGATCCTCCTGCACTTCTTCAAAGACATTAACAATAGTTCTTCATGCTGGTATAACAGAGCTCATCTCTGCAGCAGCATAGAGATCTGACAGCCAAAGCTTTGCACAGGACCAGCACCCAAGCAGCATAAGGCTCAAGAATGCTTGCTTCCAGACTTCGCAAATATACCATGGCCAATGTATTTTTTGCAACTCACCTGTGTGTAGAAGCCACTAGCTGCCTCTAAGAACAGAGAAAGGTTCGCCTGAACTTCACTCCGATTTGGATTTGCTCTATTTTTCGCCTGACCCTGTAGCGTCGTGATCTGATTTTTAAAGGCATGATTCCAACTGAAAAAAACAAAATAAGTGTTTTCCTTACTGTTTCATTACATAGCAGCAGACATGAAAATGAAGTATATTCAAATTCAGGCAACATTCAAATTACAAATAACATTAAATACGGAAGAATTACCTTTTCCCACCTCTCCTAACTACAGAAACCAATCCTGATACTATAAAACTAGCACTATTACAGCATTAATATTTGCTTGCAATTGTTTTGTTTTAAGCAACATAGTGCTCTCTTTTGAAAACAGGATGTGGGGTATAGAAATCTCAGTTAAAAATCATTCAGCCTCTGGCGGCATGGACAGAACAACTCAACCAGCCAACTTAACTTGCTTCCCTCAGAGTGTCAGAAGAACCACATGCTTCACTTAACTAAACCTGTTACAACCCATGTCTGTCTCTTAAATAACAGGGAATGGACTCAGGGCATGAAGAAAACCCAACAGGATTTTCCCCTGATGCTGGGGTGCTCGTGGCACATTAAGAAAAGCTCTCCTGATAGTCTTCCCTCTGCCCAGCCCTACCCTCAGAGGGCTTAAAGTGAGGGTCTTTGGCAGCTACTCAACTCCTGTTAGACCTTGCTCAAAGCTGCAGGTGATTAAACATCAGGCAAATTTCCTCCTTTCTGGAAACTCTAAAGTCCAGTCCTTCCATGACAGCATAGAAGACTCTCTTCCCTTCCATCTGGCTCACCAAAACCCACTCCTGCATGACATGGCTACTGCTAATTGCCAGAGGTAAAATACTAACCAATTGAATGCGCTTCATTGACTCTGCAGTACATTCTCATGTTTCATGTTTCTCATTTTAAAGGAAATAAGACAACCATTTCATTGGATACAATTGCTTTTCTGGAATTCTCAGGGTTTCCTGCTCATCAGCCCAAATTACATATATACATACAAGTTTATCAAGGTACTTACAGGTCCTGCTCCACTTTTTTATCTAAAGCGTATTCCAAATCGGTCACTAGCATTTTCTGATATAAGTCCTGTAGAGCCTGTCTGGATGTCCAGACTTCTGCTGGACCCAGCTTCGAATCTAGGCAACAAAAAGAAAAAAAGAAAAAAAGGCACTACAGTTTTTGTAACACTTAAACTTATGGAGTTACTCCAACTGATTTTTTGCTCACCTAGCAAAGGAAAGAACATAGCACAGTGTAAGATATCCAATGCCGAACACCTGCCTTTATCACAAATTCATCAAAACAGTGAAATACAAGAACTACAGAGAGACTGGGGATTAACTGATCACTGATTAACTGATCAGTCTCCTACAACACCAGAACTAGGCACAAGCAAAGTCAGCAGCTGGCAAGTTAAAAAAAAAAAAAAAAAAACAAAGACAGAAGGAGGTGATTCTCCATAAGTCACTAAGCTGCAGAACTTCTTGCCACTGAATGAATTTAGAAAAATTTCCAGAGTAGCCTGAAAAAATTACCAGAAAAGAAATCCATCAAGGGATGCTAAATAAGACAGTCCCTGGAGCCAACACCGTTGGTCTTTAGAAGAACATTGTGGGCAAGTACTACTGCACACTTACCATTTTCTAACTCTTTGGTAGCTACCTGCTTTCCATTACTGAGGGTGAATGCAAACACTGCTCCGTGCTATCTCAAGTTACAGAGTCCAATTTCCCATGCCTTGTAAAATCACCTGAGGTCTGGGGGAGCACAAGAGATGGGCCTCACCCCTGGGAAACCATTTTGCTGATGGTGTAGCCACTCCTGCTGGGTCAGATGGATCCAGGCAGTTATAATGGGGACTACACCAACCTACTATGTGTACTACACCAAGCTGAGCATAGGTTCATTATGCAAGCTGCTTATACTGCGTGGCTGATACATTAATATAAACAATTTCCATTAATACATACAGCTTAAAACATAGCTGTAGCATTTTATAGCATCTACAGGATGCAATTTCATAACACATGTTGTAGCGTTCAGATCAACGTTTCCATCACCCAGGCTTCTCAAAACCATCCAGATCCTTGCTAATCCCAAGTACAGCAGTTCCTATGATATTCTGGACAGGAGTCTTTCTCATCCCCAAAAGGAGAACACAACGGGAGAGGAGTAGGAACGTGACCTCCATCTCCAAACATTTCAAAACACCCAAAGTCAACTTTAAAAATACATGTATTTTTAGATACAGGAGAGAGAGGCACAGTTGTTAAAATGCTATTTGTTTATATAGAGAGGACAAACCTTTAACATAACATCACACACTTTCCAGTGAATTCTTAGGAATGATAAGCATAAAGAACACAAAAGGAAAACAAAAAAAGGAATAAAGTATTAGCAACTAGATCAACTGTACAATAAAGGCAATTACCTGTCATGTCAGCCTTCAGGACTTCTGCCTGCCTATAAGAAAGCAATAGAACAATAAATTAGAAACAGACTGATCAAAATAATTGAATTATGCCAAAGCACATTCATGCAACAGTGAGAAAGTGGGGCCAGCTCCACAGAGGCTACCCTACAATCTACACTGCTATAGTCTATCTCATGCAGTATGGATTTGAGCTACTGTTGTTTAACAGTATGATTTCTTCTAATTTTTACCATCATAAGTCAGCTGTTTACTTTTCCCTGCTTAGCATAAGTCTCTTTCAGAAAAAATACAAACTAGAAAATGCTTACACTACATTTTAAGCTTTACCTGGCAGCAGTGTCCTGCCAACATCAGTGATACTTACTTACCTGTATCTGGGAATTTGATATTAAAATCAAGTTGTCACAAGTGAAATGCAGTAGCCAAGAGAGTCAGAGCAAAGCAAACTCCCATCGGTGCCTGTCAGCACATTGCTATAGCCCTCCTGCTCGTCTGTGCTGCACTAGCTTTCCTTAAGCAGATGCAGTAAAAAGACTATGGCTTCTGCAATTACCTGTCTTCCTTGAACTGGCTCCCTAAAGTCATGGTTTGATCAGGTTTTCAAGAAGAAAAAACATACAGAATGAATGGCAACTACAGGTGACCACTCCTTTGCTGAACATCATCTGTATATCCCCACTGCTGGTGGAGGCTGACAAATAGTTTCTTAGAGGAACACCAGGACACAGTCCTCACTAAATAAATATTTACAAACAGTCATCAATGGCTGGAAGGAACAAGCAGTGGAGATGCTATGCTTAAGCACTGTGTCAGCAGTACATAAAACTTCAAGGGGCAGTGCTGCTGGCCTGTCTGACTGACACAGAATTAACACAGGGCAGGCAGATGCAGAAAGGGACACAACGCTGCCTGGGTGGCTGGGTTTTTGAGGAACATGTTCCTTTGCTTTTCCTACACTCAAACATTTACATGTATTTGCAAAGATTGCAAGGTTTCCATACCAGACGTGGAATCCTCCTAGCACATGAAATACCCACTTCCACCTGCCTCTCTCAACAAAAAACCTAGATGGAACTAGTGATTAACATCAAAGTCATATGCCAGCTTACGAAAGAATGGAGAGCCAGGAGAGAGCATCACCTAATCCCCAAAGAGGCTTCAGAAGCAAGCACGTACTCTCGTTTGCCAATGTGAAGCTGTGGTGACTGTAAAAATAGTTTTTCAGGTTGTTTTGGGTTCTACCTTCTGGCCACGGATTACAGGGGAGGTTTTGAGATCCACATCAGGATTAAAAATATATCATAATAGTGCTAATGTTTCACTAGGAAGATGTATATTGGTAAGTCCCTTCACAATTTTTCTATTTATTAAATGCAAGAATTATCTATAACAACTCACCATAGTCACCACAGTGTACCATCCATGAAGCAATGGGATACTCCAAGGGCTTTAATTAAGTTAAGAATATCTTATCTGGTGCCAGAAGTAAATCTGTAGGTTCATCACCTGCTTCACAAATTTAGCCTATTTAAGATAACTTTTTTTGTTTACTTCTTTCAAAAAGGCATTAATACATTTTTTCAACTCCTAACAACAGGGAAGAGATAACCTATTATTACTGACACACAAACAAGGAAAATTTTAGATATTGTGTCATGTGAAAGCTGAAGGCCCAAGAAACATTTCTGCCGTGTCCACATGGAGATAATGAAAGGTGCCTCAGTGATGCCCTCCCCATCACTGCAGCTAGCAGGATGGGAAAGAGCAGATCTTTTCCCCCATAAAGCTAAGAAGAGCTGACAAAGGATAGCAATCTCCACTGCGTGCTGTGCCTCGGGAGCCTCTGCATTGCTGACCTGCAAATCTAGTCAAGCACGAAGCTGAGCCAATTCTGCGATGCTATGACTTAGCAGCTAGAAATGCCACTGCTCAGAAGGAAAAGCTGACTTGCTCAGGTGAAGTCTCTCTTTTTTGAACAGCCAGCTCACACTTTAAACACCTGCCAGTCATGCAAACTTTTTCTTTCAGCTAAGAACACAATCTGTGTTGCCAAAGTCATGAATCCTACCAAGAGCCTCAGCCTGACCAGGACATGCAGTACTGCTCCAGCAAACACAAGCCCAAAATTCTCCTCCAGGCAAAAAGGCTCTGCCCTTCAAAAGCCAAGAACTGATCCTCTAAAAATCACTTGTGCAAAACTAACTTCCTCTATGTTAAGTACTAATCTTTAAAGTGGAAAATACGAATAGCACCACTATAAGGGCTTTCTTTTCCTAAAGTTTTGACCAGCTGTTGCCTGGAGAATTTAGAAGAGAGCATTTAGAAGAGAGCATCAATCCCTACATCAGTGCAACTGCTGACAGATGCATAGCCCTAACAATATGGCTGGACCTGAACTTTTACCAAAAAGATTTATTTTTTTTTAGAACACCTTTTTTGGAAGACAATACTTATGGGCTTACAGAATGAGAGCCTTAGTGCCAGTCTCTTCACTAGCTGTAAAGCAAACTGCCTTTTATACTTTATAAGCTTGCAACAAGCTACACTAAGGGGATTATCACTATAATTTTTAATAAAGTGTATAGAACTTATTTCAATACTTCCTAGAGGCCAAAGGAATTAGTAAAGTAGGTCTAACATTGGCATGCTCTGTTTCTCATTTCCACCTAAACCCAACTTTTATTTACAACAGCTGCATCTACTGTCGCTAAGCCAAGATAGGAGAGGGCAGCCTGGGTACCAAACTTGTTCTGCATCAGTGGCAAAATACTAGCATCTCAAGAGGAAGATGCATTGCCTCTTCCTTTAATAGGCTTTACTGAAGAGCTTTGCTGGTGCTCAGAGACTCCTAGTGGGCACAAACCAGAGTTCACTGATAATAGCAAGAGCTTCTTCCAGTGCAAATGGCTCCTTATATTGTCAAACATCTTTTATAGCATCCATGTATTTTCTTGCACCACCTCATATTGAATTAGCATTCAAATTACTCATTCTGGTGCAAATACACTTTGCCTGCCAGCAAACCTGGTACAACTTGCTTACACATTTTATCATTTCAATTTCTCAAGTACCTCCTTGCCCAGTTGGACTCACCAGTTCAGTCTTCAAGTCAAGTTTCCCCGAGTTTGTTGGTCCAAAGCCAAATAAGCACAAACCAGAATTCAAAAACTTATATTTCAAGCACCTCCATTAGATGCTATATCATCTTGATATATCGTGATAGCTACTCTCTATAATTTTCTAACCAAATATAAGTTCAGCCCCGTGCTTTTGTTGAACTTGAAACTTAAATACAAAAGCCTTCCTCTCAATTCAGTAGAACAGCTTGACAGGTAAAGGAATTTTAATTTTATTCAAATACTTGAAAAGCTTCATTTAAAACACAGTAGTCAGAACGTCCTTTTGAAGTTCTGAAGGCATAACATATATTAAAATTTAAGTATCCACAGATGGCAAAGGAAACTTTTCTTCTCTTAAGAACCTGGTAGTATATAAAATCCTGTTTTGCTCTAACTCAGGGGTACTCAGACACTACTAGCCTGGAATGAACCACCAGACTTAGCAAAGGAAAACAAGACAGAGGCATTTTGGTTTTCCATTTTCAAGTGTTTACCGTTCTTGATCAATTGTTTTCCCTAAGCAGAAAAAGAAAACAAGCAGTTCCCCTTAGCTGGTAAACACCACAAAGGAAACCACCAAATATAGGGATGTCTCTCCTATACACCTTTTCAAGTGTTTAAACCATCATAATGAGATGCTGAAAGGTACATCAAAAGATCATGTGGTCCCAGTTACACTTTTACACTAGGCCAAGTTTGCTTAATTTGCTCTAAAAAACCTAGAAGATCATACAACCTCCCTGGTTAACTATTCTATCGTTCAGTGATAGCCCAAAAGTTGTTTTCTGAAACACCAACCTAAAACCCCTCTGCTACAAACCAAGTCCTTCCCACAGCACACCCAGCTGCCATGGGGAGCCTTTGTACAACAGCCACTTGGAAAACCAAAGACTTAAATGCATACTCTGAACCATCAGTTCTCTCTTGCAGGCTAAAATGTCAATCTTCATAAATTAAGTTTTCTAATCCTCTTATTGCCACCTGACTTCAAATTCTGTTCATGTATCACTAAACAAATGGATCTATTTTACTATTGCCCCCAAAACAGCTCATCTCTGTTTCAATATATATTCTTCAGTTCTGTTATAATTCAAAGCATGCATAATAACAAATTTTCAGTTCTGCATACACCACACAGCATCTGTAAGAGGGCAATATAAGTTCTACAGAAGCACAGTTTTGCTAACAACTTCATTATCAAGCACAAAAAAAAGCAAGTAAAATTAAGCCCAAGTTTTCAACAGCAGTCTTGTGTTACCCAGCTAACACCTGCTGTTTCTGAAAGTCCAACGGGTCAAAGTCAAGCTTCATTCACACCACACTCCTCTCATTTACACAGCAAGGACGAGCCAGGCATGATCTGCTATGGCATGACAAGTTCTACAAAAAACGTGGAAAAAACCCAACCTCACAAAAAAACCCACCACTGAACACAACACTCCTTTCCACCATGTCTAAAGGGGAACTCCACTTGGTTTTCCCCTGGCAGCCCTGAAGCATCAGCAACTGTATCAGTTCCCTTATCCAATCTCAGTAACACAAACCCCCTGATAAGGAACTGAGGATTTGCAGTACTAAAATGGGTAATGAGTCCAGGCAGCTGGGTTTATAACAGCAATCAGAATCCAATCACTTGTTCTGTGAATACAAACTAAAAACCATATTAAATAGTCAGGGTAGTTTCACTCCAAGCAGGAATTTATATTCCTGCACTTCTCTTCCCCGGAGGTACATGCAGAAATTGTACCACAATGAAAAGTGCCCACAGCCTAGCAAGCCTTAGCTGGAGATGATTGATCAGAAGGCTCATGAAGCACACTGCCAGAAAGTTCTCCTTCTTCTGAAGGGGAATAAAAAGGTACAGAACATATACAGAATGAACGTAGGAAATCTTCCTTTTGGGTAGGGAAGGTAAGTTTTCTATGCTAATATACTAAAAAGAAAGTTAAATACACTTAACACAAGTTATTATTCTATTTTAATCATTCCAACAGGTGTCAAGGCTTACACCCAGAAGGAACTCCAAAGCAACACCCAGCAATTACTATTTTAGTTTTTCCTCAAAATAATAGTTAACTTCAACAAAAATGTATAATGGCTTAATACCTCAGTGGGGGTTTTGTTTGTTTGCTTGTATTTAAGTATAACATCTAAATCTGCTGTAGAATATTCAGTACTGGTGCTATTAGTGTTTTCTACTGCTTTCCCTTGCCCTGAATCAGTATACTGATATTAGCAATTTTTAGAGATTTTACTTATTTGTGTATGGACTTTACCTACTCACTTGTGCATCAGATATGTACTGTTTAACAACTTTTTAAAAGCAGTTTTATCTTTATGGAACAAGTTCTAAATGTTCCAGACTTGCAAGTGTTGCCACGTAATTTAAACGACTGTAGTTTTCATAAAGTGCTGGAATCACTTTCTGTGGGAGCAGGCAGGTTTTGGTGATGTCAGCTCTTGCTGACATAGCAAGAGATCTTCAGGCTGTGAATCATCAAGTTAAATGTTCCAAGTGCCTTTTACACTGAAAGGACAATCTTCACAGATATGGTAATAAAAGACACCTTCAACAGTACCACCTTATGGTCAATTTTATGTGCTAACTAGTTTAAAGCTTATTATTCCTCTTACAGGCAGCTGAAGTCAGGGTACAGCTAATTTCTTTGACTAGTGGCTTTATCAGATTATAGCCGCAGATCACAGCCACGCAAACAATTAATTCAGCAGCAGTGTAACTGTGCAAGTAAAAATCCCACCTCTGCAAGCAGATGCCAAAGCAAGGCAACTACCACCTGAATCCAAAACCTCTCCACAGGGAATCCTGCTCTATTGCGTTCTTGTTCTGACCTCAGCTGAGAGAGATGGTGAGAAATGGGGACCCAGAACAGGATTTTTAAAATCCCATCTTCCCCTTTTCCCCTAGTTCAGGCTCTATTAGAGGCAAGTCATAATAATCATCCTCAAAAAGCAACCACCAAAAGCAACTCTCTCCAAGTTTGATCAGAAATGACAATCCTCCTCCCTGGATAAGAGTAAAACTACCCTTGTAGTCAGCTTCATTCAAACTCACTTCCCCCCTCCCTCCAGTTTCATGGAAGTCAGTTCCTTTGTCTCAAGATTTGAAAAAGATGTGCCCAACAGGTAAAAGCTACCCTGTGGGAAGTTGGTATGTGCTTACTCTCCAATTGAATCTACAGGGAGGGAAATACAAGTCTTCCTACCCTGCTAAGGTTTCTAGTGTTCAACTGACTCCATCAAAGTCTCCGCTCTCCCTCTCATTACAGCCTAGAGCTCATGTCAAACACAGGAAGAAGTCTGAGCCTTGTTAGAAAAGCAGTGTTGCAAATGTGAGTTAAATGCCTCAGAAACTAGATCCGGTCCATAGGCAGTCATTCAGGATCAGCAATATCATAGGCAAGTTCCACTAATTTTCTCATTTTATTCCTCCTTTGGCTTTCTAGCTTTCCTATGACTGTGTCTATTCCATAGAGTTCTAAAATGTAAGTCAGGAGAGAAACCTGCAAACTAAATACCCAACAATATGTATTTTTCAATTCAAACAAAAATAGCTTGGAATAAATGTAAAGTATTAAGACTAGCTCGGGAAAGCTCAGCTGCATTTTCCACAGTTGCTGTTTGTAAAGATATTTGTAAAACACTGGCTATGCTGTTCTTTAACTTTCCATCTTGACCCACTACTTACCCGGAATTTTACTGGAGCCATAAAGGAGAAAACTAACCCCTAAATAGATGTTGCCCATAATAGAAAAGCACAAGAACTCCAGTCACCTTTACTTTGTTTACCTTCCAGGAGGTAGCATAGCTCCACCGGTAACCCTGACAACATTTTCAGTACAGAAAAATTAAAAGCAAATTACCGAAGAATTAAAAAGAATTTAATAACTATAAAAAAGGCCCACTCAAGAAAGAACAAATGGATATTTAATATGTGTGGCACTTTAAGACATGGATATCTTTTCATATTCTAAGGAATACCTTTAAAGATCATGGAGCAGATCCTCCTGGAAACTACGCTAAGGCACACTGAAAATAAGGAGGTGAACGGTGACAGCCAACATGGCTTCACTAAAGGCAAATCACGCCTAACAAATTTGGTGGCCTTCCACAACAGCGTTACAGCATTAGCAGATATGGGAAAAGCAACTGACATCATCTATCTGGATTTGTGAAAGACATTTGACACTGTCCCACATGACATCCTTGTCTCTAAATTGGAGAGACGCGGATTTGATGGATGGACCACTCAGTGGATAAGGAATTGGCTGGATGGTCACACTCAAAGAGTTGTGGTCAACAGATCGATGTATAAGCGGAAACCAGTGATGTGTGGCATTCCTTAGGGGTCAGTACTGGGACCAGTGCTGTTCAGCAGATTTGCTGGTGACAAGGACTGTGGAATAGAGTGCACTCTCAGCAAGTTTGCTGATGACACCAAGCTGCATGGTGTGGTCGACACGCTGAACGGAAGGGATGTCGTCCAGAGGGACCTGAACAGGCTTGAGAGGTAGACCCATGCCAACCTCATGAAGTTCAACAGGACCAAGTGCAAGGTGCTGCATGTGGGTCAGGGCAATGTCATCCACAAATACAGGCTGGGCACAGAATGGATTGAGAGCAGCCCTGAGGAGAAGGACTTGAAGGTGTTGGTTGAGGAGAAGCTCAGCATGAACCAGCAATATGCGCTCGCAGCCCAGAAGGCCAACCGTATCGCAGGCTGCATCAAAAGAAGTGTGGCCAGAAGGTCAAGGGAGGTGATTCTGCCCTTCTACTCTGCTCTGGTGAGACCCCACCTGGAGTACTGCGTCCAGCTCTGGGCCCCCAACTTAAGAAGAACGTGGACCTGTCGGAGTAAGTCCAGAGGAAGGCCACAAAGATGATCAGAGGGCTGGAACACTTCTATGAAGATAGGCTGAGAGAGTTGGGGTTCAGCCTAGAGAAGAGAAGGCTCCAGGGAGACCTCATTGCAGCCTTCCAGGAGCTGAAGGGGGCCTACAGAAAAGATGGGAAAGGACTCTTTATCAGGGAGTGTAGTGATAGGACAAGGGGTAACAGTTTTAAACTGAAAGAAGGTAGATTTAGATTAGCTATTAGGAAGAAATTCTTTACTGTGAGGGCGGTGAGACACTGGAACAGGCTGGCTAGGGAAGCTGTGAATGCCCCATCCCTGGAAGTGTTCAAGGCCAGGCTGGATGGGGCTTTGAGCAACCTGGTGTAGTGGAAGGTGTCCCTGCCCATGGCAGGGGGGTTGGAACTAGATGATCTTTAAGGTCCCTTCCGAATCTAAGTATTCTATGAAATGAAAGTTTCCAATAGGAAACAGTCAACAAATGAATACACTTACAGAATACTGTTTCCTTGTAAGCATCCATACAGTAACACATTTACTGCATTGGCTGAGAACCTATCAGCTTTGCAGCTGACCTGAGAAAAAGTCAAAGGCAAAAGGTTTAAGATAGAATACATAATCTATCTGTACATCTCCTTAATCTTTATACTATCCATTCAACAAGCTAGTTTTTCAGATCTAAAGCAATCTTAAAGCTCGTTCACTACCCACAATGAGGAACTTTTGGTAAGCACACAGAAGGCTTATACTTATGACTATGGTGCTAAGCAAGATGTGAGAGCTTTGCACCTGAACTACCTTGCTTTCCACAGTAATTCCCACTAAGGGAATTTTCCCAAGGACAACCAACAGAATTACTTTCTGAACAAACAAACAAAAAAAAAAACCAAAACACACAAACAAAACAAAAAGACCCAACAAATTATGCCCTTGTAATACTACTATCTTTTGCTCTTTCAAATCCACCTTGATTACAGTGCACATAATATCAGGTTTCATTTGTGATAAATATATAGTAACACCAGTACTCATTTGTTATACTACAGTTCCTGACTTGGTAAAATCTTCACTTGTGTTAAGGGTGGGAAACTGTAGACAACAGACGTTAAAATAAGTGAGCATTATTTAACTTCTTTTAACAGCTTTTGCATTATGAAAACTATGTCCAGAATGATGGAAAATGCAGAAATCTGAGCACAGAGATCAGCTTCAGATGGATATCAGCAAATCAGTTTCAGCCTTGCAGAAGCCAGATCAGCTAAGGTGAGGCAGCAGATGCCAGCCCTCCCTGGATATTGTACAAGTTCTCCCAGGGTACAGTATTCAATTCAAAGGCCAGTCATCATTTAGTCAATTTAGTGCCATGCTCTTGCAACACAGGTAAAATCTGCCCTCTTGCCTGCCTGTGGAGCTGGAGAGCATAGCACCTGCAGGTAGGAGCTAGTTACAAAGGAGATATACATTCCACCCCACTTTGCATGAAGAAGGCAGTATTTGCAACCCTCTATGTCCTTACTTTTAGCTCCAGCAATTTCCTGCTGCCTCTAGCCTCCACTAATAGCTCCGGATATAAAGCAGAGATATCTTGCTGATTTTCAGTGTTTTCCTCTCAATCCCCAACTCTGAAATTACCCCTTGCCCAGTGGCAAATGCTGATCCTTACGCTCAGTAATGACTGAGAACGACACAGGAGGTAATTACCATTAAAGAGGAGTCAGTTATTGGGAATTCAAGATATTGTCCTCCTTGCTAAGCAGCTGATGGAGAAAAAGCAAAAAAGTTAGGTGTCACCATCAGCAGTAGCAAAAATAAAGCATGAGTAACCCCTCACCCTGTGCTGGTAGTAAGTTAACTACAATAGATATGGTAGAGTTCAGCATTTTTAACATGTGCTCTTCAAGCACTGATCTATGCCCAGATAGTCAAGACCTTCAAAAACATAAGGCCTAAAGCAAAATTACTGATATTTTAATTATTCACTGTGGTCACTCAACAATTGTATGAAGCTGGTTTTGGCCCATTCATTTTATAAACTCACAGTCATGTAAAGGTCACACAAAACACGTATCTGTGCACAAATGTGACATACCCAGAAGTTTTAAGACAGCTTTTCATAATTAAGAGATTTTTCAGTGTGAAAGGACACTGCACAGTTTAGACAAGCTATGACAAACAACACTTAGATTACATCTGAGTATGATCCTAATTGCAAGCTGCATCTTAAAAATTATTTTCAATTCTCCATCTTGAAACTAAATGCAAGCCACACTCAAAGCACAGCAATGGGGTGAAGGCTGACCTGTCAGGGAGAATTATATCATCCATTTACGATAGTTAAATGGGTACTCAGTACATCATTGCCAACAGTTTACAGGAGTCTCATTAGCTGCTCCCCATTCTCTATCAGAAACACACAGGCAACACTGTTCTGAAACATACTTTTCAACTACAGAATATCTGAAGAATTATTTTCCCCAAAGTACAGAAATAAGAACAAGAGGCGGAATCCTCTACCACCACAGGTTTGATGCATCTCTAGCAAATACAGTAATTTATAATGAAAAAAACCCCAAACTGCACGATCATTAACTTCACACCTCAAACCACTCAACCAGCAATATTTACTACATATTTCAGCAAAAGCGTGACCGTGACACAAGGTACAAAGGATACCCATTTGAGCTGCATGGAGCTATGGGAAGGAGTGTTTGTTACTGAACCTGAACCTCAAATTTTACTTCCAGTTTATCAACACATGACTCTCCTGTAGTCCTCTGCTCCTGGTTCTCCTCAGTTCGGGCATGGCTCATCCAGATGGCATGTCCTCTACAATACCCAAGAGTCCACCACCAACACACGTGTACTCCTGGAATATGTAAAGTTACTCTTTGCTCTGTGTTCAGCTGAAGGAGAAACCTATGACCAATCCAATCAGCTCAGACCTAGCAATTTTTATTAGCTCAGGAGTGAAGCAGCAAAGATATGCTACTTCAAGAACTAACCCTACTCTAGGAAGGGTGCAGCTTGAAGCTTTTGAGCCCTGTTGAACACAAACAGGTCCTGAGGAAAACCAGCCTGGCTGAAGCAATGCAGCTGACTTGGCCGAATCTAGCTGACCTCTGCAGGTCTGCTCGCAGCAGGTCAAAACTGCCTCCAAATGGAGCTGCCACCACCACAGCCATTGCCCTGCAGAGCAGTCTCTGGTACTGCCAGTTAACCAGTAACCTACCTTTCCCATTTTAAAAACTCATTAATTGGTTAGGAGCAAGCATCTGAGCAAATATATAACTTCCAAGGTTAATCCTTCTTTGGGGGATTAAACTTTTATAAAAATAATTTTATTTAAAATTTAAATCTCAATAACTTATCTGCAGAACTAAAAAGGTCTCTTATCTTAAGCAAGTTCACACAATGTTCAGCAAACTACAAATCAGTACGCTCTAGGAATCATGTACAGAAAAGTTCTTGGGTTTAGCAGGCCTTCACTAAAAACATATTCCGTAGAAAACAAAAATCTGAATGCAGTTTTCCAGTCCGCTGTCTCCCTTTCAGTAGTCAGACCCTTGTTCATTACATTCATTTTACCTTCTGCAACGGCTGAGGAACAGGCTCCACAGCAATGGAGCATCCATCCAGCCTGAAAGTCAAATCTTAGGGCTGTAAAGGACCTCAAAAGATTACGTAGCCCATTCCATCCCCCTAATGTTACTGGTGACACACATTTGTGTGGCTTGTTTTTGAAGTCCTCCAGAGGCAGACACCTCCATATTCCAAAGCAGCCTATTCCAGCCACGATAGCTTATCCCAGCTAAACCATTTCTGTATGGCTTTACATCTTGCCTTAAGGAATCATGGTAGACCTTCAGTTCACCCGCTCTGGCTCCTTCCCCTCACCAAATCCCTCAGCGAACATCACCAGCCTTGCTCAACACACTGCTACCTTTGTAAGGTGGTCAAGGGGCAAGGACTGTTCTCACTCAGACTGAGAAGACATTTTCTGAATCTTTGCTGCAAATTAAGCAAGAAGGGATGATGCTGGGAAAAGACTCAGCACGTGACTACACAATTACTGGTTATTAACTCAACACTTGTGCATTACTCAGGTTGCACAAGCCAACTCAGCCCTGGCATTTCACTTTGCAACCACAATAGCTTGGATCTCGTCATCAAATGTTTTGTGCAGTACACCACAGAAACTACACAAATCACACTGCTCTAACCCCAAAATCTCAAGTCCGTAAGTTCAACAGCATTTTCAACCATAAAAATAAAATTTCCTGCAGCTGAGTCTTTAGAGGCCCAAAGATCTTCATGTGTTTCTGATCTGTCATTTCTAAAGACAAGACACTCTTGGGCTGCATCTCTTAACACTCCAGCATAGCAGTTTCTAATTTTGTAGTCCTCAAAGAATTATTTCAGGAGTTAATAAAATCAGTTATACATGATAGAAAATATATTTTTATAACCGTCTTTAATGCAAAGTGTATAGAATTTTACCTGATTTTGAAAGAGTACCCAAAAATTCTGACTACATAACATAACATTACAGGCAGACACATAATTTTTAAGGGTTCACTTGCGCCTAGCCATCTATGATGGAAGCTACCAAAATAGTCTGTAGTTGTACAAGCAGGATCAGCAAGCATTTGATATATTCATTAGAAAGACACTAGAAATATCTTTCTGAATAGGTTCAAGCTTTAGAGGTTATTTTAGTCTTTGAAATCAAAACCAGAAGACTAGTTCTTCAGTTGAAGTTGGACTGCACACCTGGCAAGCCACAATCCCCTACAACTGTCTTTGCCCCCAGCCCCGTAACTCCTACAGTTTACCTCAAACCAAAATAAGTCTCTAAAATGCAATAGCATGGGTACATTCAAACTGGGTGGAAAAACTGCCAGAAGCTCATGCCCTAGCATAATCTACGCGACATGCTCTTAAATTAAGACCTTATTTTTAATGCCTAAATTAAGGCATTAATTCAAATAAATGTTGACAATGCATATTAGGCAGTTTATCACTTCTTTTCTAGTTAAAGATTTCACATATACGTTCAGCTTTGTGCAGACTGATGGTATTAAGACAAACTAAAACACCTTCTAGATTTTTATTGCAAGTTTACTTTCCATCTTTTAATAATTTAATTTATAATCACTAATCCATACAGAAAAGTAGCCTTCCTTGAATCTCGTATTTTTCTTCATATTGAAATAACATTTCCTCTCTTTTTACTAGCAACTGCTGGATATTGACACTCAAAGAGCTGCTACGTTTTTCATGGGTTTATACACTCTTGGTGGTTTTAGGTTTTTCTTTAATATTAAAAAACATGGCTTAAATCCGTTGGACGCTATTCTTACTGCCATTCACAAAAAACAGGCCCATTAGTAGATATTTTTTTTCCATGGAATAGCTGGTTAGATCAAGCCTCCGTGCTCAGAAGTTTTTGTCATGGCATTGCCTTTGACAAGTATTTACACTACCTTAAGACAGACAACTAGCATCTATTCAACAGACAGAAGTCTTGTCCCATCCTTATTTCTCCCCCTCTTCATAGATGCAGATGATTAGCATTTCTGGTTTTAGTTATTATTAGGCTAGCCTGGAAAGACTACCCTGAAGAACCCTCTTAATGGCTCACAGGTACCTCAAATTAAGCGTACAAATGCTCAAAGGCACTGCCAAAACCAGTACTGACTGCAGAAGGAACTGAAGCTGGAGTCTGTCAAAGGTTTCTTACTGGCTACAGGAAAGCCTGGTTTAAAAAAAGATTATCACAGTTGCAGCTGTTTGACACATAGCAATATCCACGTGCTTTCTTCAAATCATGGTGAGACCAAGACAGGACACAGCAAAGAAAATACTAAGAGACTTTCACTGCAACGGAAAATACAGTAGCAGAATTTATAGGATTATCATAAAACAAAAAATGGATTTCCCAACAGATTTATCAAAAATGCATTCCCTTCTATTCCTGACAACACCTGCAGGGAAGTCCAACTGTGATAAATAACAGACCACTGGGGAGTCTAGGGGGCCTAGAACAAGCTGGCTCCAAACAAACTGCCCTTTGCTGTAGCCTGATCAAACAGGAACAACTATCGAGCCATGTTAAATCAAGGCACCAAGAAACCAAAGTTAAGTCTTGAATAAAGACACTAAATGCCAAAAAGGTCTGGTTTACTGCATCCAAACAAAAAGTCTAATCTCTGCCTAAGGTTCTTCAAAGTAATTCAAGAAATTTTTCCCAAGTTTATTTAGCAGAACCAACCTTAAAGGTTTCACAAGAAAAACATTCAGAAATAACGTCTCGCTTCCTAACAGCTAGAGAGCAGCTCTCCAAGATAATTCAGCCATATGACAAGGGTGGCCCGCAGACTCAAAACAGACAATGCTTCAGAGCACAAGGGGGAGGAAATTAAATAAAAATTAGCTTACACATACCAGTATTAGATGAAGCAGAAAACTGTTCAATAGAGCTGAGCACTAGAGGATAGTGCAACACCACAGACAATGAAATTAAAATAGGAGAAACAGACTGCTGATGTGTTAGAGACATCATAAGCACTTTCAGAAAAATGACATTTCTTTTCCCTAAAGATGGAAGAGAAAATTAACTCTAGCAGGACTCCTAAGTACCTCAAGGGTATCTCTGATT
This sequence comes from Ibidorhyncha struthersii, assembly GCA_013398815.1. NCBI lineage: Eukaryota > Metazoa > Chordata > Aves > Charadriiformes > Charadriidae > Ibidorhyncha > Ibidorhyncha struthersii. The sequence continues at coordinate 88,613 of VZSZ01007841.1, forward strand.
TGAGTCCCATCAGTGAAATTCAGTCTGTCGCCCACGGCTGTGTAACAATCCCAAGAGACTCCTCAGCCTTCTGGTTCCTTATGATAATCCCTTGAGTGCAGAAGCCAGTGTGAATAATCCGAGAAAAGTCCTACTGGAATACAGAAAGAAGAGAAAGCAGGCCTCGTATTACTCAAAAAGCTCTTATTCCACCCCAACTCACAGCATTACATTGATCTGAACAGGTAGCTGCTGATTTAACACAGAGGAATTGAAATACGCAATATCAACACACCGCTTAAGCCACTTCCCCCTCATTTGGTTGTCTAGGAAGTCCCTGAGCTTATGATCAGAAGTTCTTCTTAAATTCAAATGGGAAGAAAAGCAGTGGCCAGACAAGTCTAGAAACGTGGCCTAAAGGCAGGACTCAGAGCATGGTTGTACAAGTGGAAGTTGGTGATGAAACCAGTACAACTGTAAAGCTACATTCAGCAAGATACTGCATGCAACAACATGAGTGCTCAAGAGGCACACACAAAAAAAAAAAAAAGAAAAAAAACACCACCCGCCCTCCCTCCTGGAGGAAATAGTGAGAAACTACAGTCCAGGAGTCAGCTCCATTATTCCTCATGTCACTCCACAGTAACCATTAAGCTAGCCTGTATTCTTTTCACTGCAGTAAGATGATGAAATAGAGGTAAGATGCAATACCCCTCCCTCAGCACAGGAAAAACTTATGTTTTACCAGACACCACTGAAATCTATGACCTCCCTAGTAATACATTAAAAAGATTAAGATGTACAGGACCAAAGTATGCAATTCTGCTAAGGATTTTAAGAAAACAAATCTGTAGTTTTATTCCCCTCCCGCTTGACAGCAGCTCTGCAGTTTTCAAGCAAGATGAGGACAAGCCTCAAGTTCACAATAACAAAAGCAATAACTAATGTCCTCCCACGTATACTCCTTATACATTATAGCTGCATTACTTAACTGCTCTTCCACCATTCCTTACTCTGAGGAGTCTGTTCCTGCTAGTGAATCTCTGCTGCTGTTCTGAAGATCCAATGGCAGCGATGAAGGACGCTTAAAACGCTATAACTGCCAGCAGCTCCTCATCCAACAAAATCAGATACCATACTACAGCAAACTACGCTCTCCTCCCTCTGAAGCCACCATGCACTTGATCTGCAATTACTCCTCTTCCATACTGTTTTTTGCTGGCTGAGCAGGGTAGGGAAGGTGCCAAGGCATCTATCCATCAAGCCACTGTCTTCTCCCATCAACCCAAGTGATCCTGAGCACTGACTGCAGCCAGCCTCTTCTTCTCAAGTGGGAAGCACCGAGACATCCGAAAACACATGCAATAGCCAATGTGGCAAAATGAAAAGCAGGGCAGCTTCACATTCCATACAGATTGATTTAAATAAAGCTTTTAAGTTGCTTGAGGTAAAAGTCAGTGATACAATTCAGTGCCCAGATCAGCTTATTTGGAGGCAAGAACACCTCACTGGAGCAAGCTAGGCTTACTTGTCATGAAACTGCTATACAGAAGATGCGCTGTCAGGACAGAAGAAACAGATGTTACAAGTAGCTTAAATATCACAGTATACTTTATATTGAGTCCTTAAATAAAATAGCTAAGCATTCACCAAGCAAATATATCTTCCTACCATGCACTGAAATGAAAAAACTCAGCAAAGAAACTCTAAACCCCTATATTCAGGGAAGGCAGCAGTTTTCTCAAAATGCTTTGGTGCAGAGTAAGTGCCCCATCAGAACTTCAGATAAGCATCGCCTGGTTTCACTGTCACAATAGAACCTCCTCCTTTTCAATAAAGATCAAACTATGCAGGAATATACAGGTTAGAACAAGAACTAATGGCTACAAGAATCATCCCTGTCATCAAAAATAAATAAATAAATACAGCTGTAACTTTACTTACACTAACCTGCACTTCTAGGTCACTGGAACACTGTTTTGCAAGTAACCTCAAAGCACAGCACAAAGCAAGCACAGTAACAGCATCCACAATAAGCTGTGTTCTGCAGCAAAAAAAAAAAAAAAGACTCTCAGCCCAGACTGAAAACAGGGGTACTAATTGTGACAGTGATACCAGCTATGCGAGGGTGTCAGGGGTTCATATATTCTAGGAAATGGAGCATTATTTACTAGTGTTATGGGTCAGTGAGCACTTTAATGGTAATGAACACTATCACTGGAAGCAGTCCCACCCTGCCCTTACTATTAGTGCATCATTCCTGTTGCACACAGCCTCACCCCTTTTGTCAGCACGTGTGGTAACATGATGAACGGGATCAGGAAACCAACTCCAGCTAAACTCCACAGGTAAAAAACAAAACAAAAGCAGCTCTAACCTAGCATAGTTCCCCAGTCAGTCCAGTTCGCTGAAGGCCTGGCTATGAACTTACACCACTGAATCAGGGCTGAGCAGAAAAGGGTGAAAGGAAGAGTGGGACATGTCTGTCGGGAGCAGCTCAAGTTTAAAACATATCCTTTGTCTATATGACCAAGCTTTTGCGAGTACTAAGCAAGAAGGGTCAAGTTCTCATATTACTGCAACCCTCTTCCCTCCAGCACATATTCATACATAGTCACCTTCCTGCCAGTCCCTCCAGCAGAAAAAGATTCCCACCACCTCCTAAACCGCACGTGCATTCAAAAGCTCACTACTAAGGACGTGTATCTATCCACTCTTCTAACATACTGCACCAACTGCACTCAAACTCCGTACAGAGGAGCAAACTCAAACTCAATGCACAGAAAAGAGCACATGCCGTGGCTGACATGAAGCTCTGCATGTGCTGATTTACACCAGCTGAGCTCTGTCTGCCTCTCAACAGACACACTTCATTTGGATTGCTCTTATAACCAGCTAACTTTCATAAAGTCAATGGCAACAATCAACTTTGAGTCTTCTATCCCTCTGTAGAAGAGGGTTAAAATTTGTCAAAGCCATTTGAGAAAGGGGAGCAACAAGTGATAAGCAGTACTATTCACACAAGCCTTGTTTCCTTTGGAATCTAGGCTTGGGGAAAAAAAAAAACAAGCATCAGAGCTATGATAGCACACCCAGCCAACTTGTGACTTTAGCACAAATTGTCCCTGGGTGGCAAGAAGATGCTCAATAATCCAAATCTCCATGACATTAGGAAGGAAGCAAGTAAGGGCTAGCCCTGCCTGGCTGACCCAGATACCACGCTGTCATGGCTGGGGTTGGTGAGAACCTGCCCAGAGACCTGAGGGGTACAGTGCATGTCTTGGGGCTCTCAGCAAGATGAATTTCCTCCAACAAAAATCTCAGAGGGGAATTGCTTAACACTTTTAAAATAGTAATTCTTTTTACTTCATAGGTCACCACAAAAAGCTTGTTGACCAGTACATCATCAATCTTATTTGCCTTTTATAAACCATTACCCTCACGCTTGAAGAGGCATAAGAATTGGTGCTCATACGAAATATTGGCAGCAATTCTCATTATCAAATGCTAGAAACACCTTGTATGGAGGAAAAAAAGAGAGAGAAGAAGGAGGAATGCTTTCCCTTTATGTTCCCCCAAAGAAAACACTGCACTAAGAGGTGTCTCCTGTCAGGCCACCACAGTATTTGATCTCTCCACTACTCCTCCCCTGTTTAAAATTCATGAGCGAACAATGTATGAAAGTAGCATTAATCATTTCAGAACATAGAAAAGCTGGAGGGAATACTTTCCAAGACTGACTGGTCTTGTTCAGATATCAAGACAAATCAAGAAAGATGTGGATCAACTGGAGTGAGGTCAGCAGAGGCCCCCAGGGTGGCTGGGGCTGGAGCCCTTGCATTCGGTGCTGGAGGAACCAGAATGAAGTTTGGTCAGCTTGGGGCAGGGAAGGCTTCGGGGCACCCAGAGCAGCTGCATGCCTGCAGGGAGGGGATTGAGAAAACGAAGCCAGGCTCTCCAAAGTGGCATGTGCAGGAGGCTGAGAGACAATGGGCATAAGTTAAAATATGAGAGGTTCAGACTTGATGTAAAGAAACTACAAGGACAGTCTGCCCCAAAATGCTGAGCTGTCTCCATCCTTGGAGGTTTTCAAGACCTGAGTGGACCAAGCCCTGAGCAACCTGGTCTGACCCCAGAGCTGCCCCTGCTTTCACCAGGTTGGACAGGGACCTCTCCTGAGGTCACCTCCAGCCCAAGTTACCTTGTGATCCTATGAACTCCAGGCCCACATTACAAGATTCTCTACTAATACTGAAGTTATATTTACTAACTTTTTTCTCCATATAACGTCAAGATAATAACTTACTCTGCCTGTTCTGTTAAGATTCATTCTGGATTTCAAACAGTATTCTGGTTTGTGCCTTTCCAGCACTGGTAAACATCAACTCTACATCATCCCAATCAGGAATCTGTACCAGAACATGCTCACACCCAGAGACTGCAGCACTAAATTACCTCCGCTCTACCATCCTCCATCAACAGTGAAGAAACACTGCAAGAGATGCGTCATGGACTGGCAGACAGCAAAGGAGCAACCATGAACAGACACGGCAGATGCAGAAGTTAATGGAGCTACTGATGAGTCTTTGAAAAGAGAGCCACAATTTAAATTATTAAAGCAGTCAAACCTTTAATGAAGTTGGTTATAGCCTCATCATAAGACTACAGGAAACTACCTACTGGTTTGTCAGCACTAGAATTTCTAAGCGGCGTTCAAGCCCTGTAATTCAAGTGCTTTTTATTCTATGTTTACAGAATGCTAAAAGCCACAATTTACCAGGGTAATGCCATATTTAAGTAGTAACCAGGGTTCACATCTTTGTGAAATGCAATTGAGACAGTAGTATCTCAGTCAAACTGCTAAACTTCTGAATCCAAGTTAACTACATTTAAACATTAACATGTAAAATTAGCAATGGAGATCATTTCCTTAAAGTGAACAAACACGGACTAAAGCTTGATACTGTCTTATAAAAAGGATGCGCTCAGAAGTTTCTGTGATAGTGTGTTAGAAATCCTATCAAAAGTGATATTTTGCGTAAAAGTGACTACTTCTGTACCTAGTAGGACACATGAAATGTTTACTGGAAGATGACTGCCCCACGAGACTAATTTGATTTATGGGGAGTACTTGTAGACTCCCAAAGCAGTGCAAATTTTTAACTGGATGAGACAAGCGTTTACCTGAACAGAAAGGTGTGAACCGTGCCTATTTTTCCCGAGAGCTCTTTGTAAGAACCTTCTGAAAGGTCTACTCACCTGACCAGATGTAAAGTAAGTCTTTGAGAAGTGACTCAAACAATGACCTGAGAAAAGTATCTAAGAAACTAGATTGGACAGAATACTCTCCAGTACTCTTGAAAGGTGACCTTGTAAAGGATAATAAGACTAGCAAAGCAAAAATCTAAACCCTCTCTTACAACATATGAAGATGACTTAAAAACAGACTCTCCTGCAACTTTTTAAGAGACTCAATACATGAAGTCTGACCTTTTTTGTTCATTCTGGAAGACTTCTGTAGGAATCTCAGGTGTTCCTCAGTTCTTCCACTTTCATCAAAGGGGCACAATCTTTTAAGGACAGCATTTTACAACAGTTGATTCATATACACTCATACAGAAAGTGAGAGACTGGTAGTGGAGGAGTTAAGGCAGTCCAGCTAGAAGTCCTTTCTTCCCTCCCCATTTTTTTTCAGAGTCTCGATTCTTGCAGAGTCATTATTTCACTAGTTATTCAACCATTACGTGGTCGCCTTAGAAATTCAGCTCTCTTCTGCCTAAACGGCAAATACACAGAGAAAGATTTCTCACAAAAACTGTTCTATCCCTCCTTAGTTTTAAGACAATAAAGACTAGCAGAGAGTAATTGCTCCACATCTTCATTTGGCACGATGTTTTGCTAAGTTGCCCTTTCATATCATTATACTTTTGTCTATTTACTCCTTCATCATTACACTCTGATTGAGCTTGTAATACTACAGTAAGGAGGAGGATGCCCCCCTCCTTAAGGCAAAGGACTAACAGAATTGGCTCAGAGTTCTCTTTATGAGCTTGTGCTGCAGTAATCTGCAGCTCAATTTCTGCCCTATGCAAATCAAACAATTTAAATATACACTCTGTGAATGTGAAAAACATTTCACAGCTGTTAAGGAAACTGTCCCTGAGCTTACCTTTTATACAGAGGAAGAAACACAAAAGTTCTTTAGAGGGAGAAGGTGAAGACTACCAACTACAAAGTGATTGAAAAGCTTGGGAGAGGGATTGTCCTGGTGTGGGGTTTTTTTAGGAGGAGGCAAAGTTCTTGGTGAAAGACAGAACTCATTACTTGTAATACATTAGTGCCCAGATGCATCAGTTCCATTCTATTAGGCACAATACAAACAAAGCAGTCAGGAAAAAGGCCCAGGATGAGCTATGGTGTTGGAGGAACAAACCTAGGAGAAACAGGCGATTACTGCCCACATGCTTGTAGGCAAGGAGGATCTCCAGCTCGGTGCAGCAGAACACTGAGTCTGGTGGTGCAGGAAGGTGACTGGGGCAGGACAAGCATGACTTCAGCAGTCCTGCCTTGTAACAATGCAAGGCAGCCAAAGACTCGCAGTCACGGGGAGGGAGGGGAGAGCAAGAGGTTACAATATCATTAAGACATATACTACAGTACAAAAGCAAGTCTTTCACCAGTAGAGAAGAGCTAAGAATAAGGCATTTAACATCTTTTTCCATAATGTAACGGGAAAGAAATAAGAAGTTTCTAAGACAGTATAGGTGAGCAACCTGGGAGAGGAAAAAGGCTCATACACTTGCTATTAGAGAAGATTTTTTTTTTTTTTTTAAAAAAAAAGACAAACTTGAGACAGGATCTGGACTACCAGAGTGAGGCAGAGATACATGACAAGATGAGGAGAAAGAGGAGGATTTGAATCTGTAAGGAAAGGCAGCTGAAGTGTTTCAGAACCCTGGATAGAAAGTGTTTTCAAGATGTAAAAACTTTCTTGAATTCACTCCTTAGAAATCCTTCTCAAGCC
>VZSZ01007841.1:116646-203271 GCA_013398815.1 Ibidorhyncha struthersii
GACAGGGATCTGCTGGAGAGGGTCCAGCAAAGGGCTACAAAGATGATTAGGGGATTGGAACATCTTTCATATGAGGAGAGGCTGAGGGATTTGGGTCTCTTTAGTCTGGAGAAAAGAAGATTGAGGGGGGATCTTGTTAATGCTTTCAAATACTTGAAGGGAGGATGCCAGGGGGATGGGAGCAGTCTTTTTTCAGTGGTGCCCATTGATAGGACGAGGGGTAATGGGCACAAACTTGAACATAGGAAGTTCCATCTTAACATGAGGAGGAACTTCTTTACTTTGAGGGTGGTGGAGCACTGGAACAGGCTGCCCAGAGAGGTTGTGGAGTCTCCCGCTCTGGAGACATTCAAAACCCGCCTGGACGCTGTCCTGTGCAACCTGTTGTAGGTGACCCTGCTCTGGCGGGGGGGTGGACTAGATGATCTCCAGAGGTCCCTTCCAACCCCGATGATTCTGTGATTCTGTGATTCTGTAATGTGCCGCCCTAACCCTAACTCTAACCTCCACTTGGGATCAGGGAGCCCGAAGCAGCTACAGAAAGACCCAACAACCTCTAAGACAGAAAAATCAGCCTAAGATGGAGATAAAGCCAGGGCGCCTCTGGACTTTGGGATAAGCATGTCCTCTCTGCTGCTTTTAACCCCTGACTCCAGCCGCTCCTGTGGTGCCACTGGTGCTCAGCCAAGCAGCACTGGATTTTTGGGGTGCCCTGCATGGAAAAAGCTGGGCAAAGTTTGTAGTGCCCATCACAGCCCTGAAAACAGACCAGGGCCAGGGCACAGGTCTTGTCCCCCTGAAGCAGCATTTCTTGCACATGTTGATGGTGTGCAGTCACACCTGGAGAAGACAACCTGGGTCAGGAGCACGTTTCATTTTTTCTCTCCCTTTCCAGCATCAACTAGTTTGCTTCAGTAAGCCTGAGCTGCTGGCTTGGTCGTGCCAGCAGAAAACTGCTATATCTATGTTTTGGGAACAGGAAAACCCTTAGAAATACATATTTTGAAAGGCCACTACAGGGCTTGCCCCAGAAGGAGGTGAACTGGGATATGTCTGTTTTGGAGCTGGAGTAAGAGACAAACGCAGAGGAGCTCCCCATGGGATGGGTGGAGAGCCCGTCTCTGAGCCAGGCACGGAAGGATTTGCTCAGCCCCTGCTCCACAAAGGTTTCTACTTTCATTGAAAATCCAACAGTCCCTAATTGAGTTTAAGCCTTCCCTGAGGAGATCACATTTTGCTAGGGCTTATTGGCAAGGGAAGTAAGAAAATCCATTTTTCCCAGAGAGATCTCGTGAGCTGGGTTGGGGATGCTGAAAGGCATAGCTTTGCTTCTGACACCTTTTCTTTGTGCAAAGACATCATTGATGCTTCTTTTGGGGGAAATGGGGGTCTTGGGAAAAGATCTGCAAAGAGAGAGGGTTTCGCTGAGCTGCGCAGCCAGGCAACACACAGCTGTGGCATCTGAAACATGACATCCCTTTGGTGTCACCATGAGGCTGAAGTCCTACCTTGGCTGCCTCTGCCACCCCATGCCATCACCAGCATCCCCCCAGTCTTTCTGCATCTCCATAGATGGGATGTTTTCTGCCTACACAGTCCTGGTTCAGCCAACGCAGCTCCCTGCCAGGGTCAGCATCTTCAGATGCTTTGTCAGTAAAGACAAGCCATGGGTCAGACTCATGGCACAGGGGTGAGCCCCACATAGAGGAAACCCAAGACCAGTAAAGAGTCATCAGACAAATGCTCCCCATCTCTGCTCCATGGGGAGTCAGGAACTGTAAACAGTCCGCTCATGGTAAGGTTGTGATCCTGCCGTGTGTCAGCCTGAAGGAGCAGCACAACACACGCCGGGGCGTACAAAGCACTGCCTTTGATGTGCTACAACGGCTGGGAAATGAAAACAAATGGAGCACTTGCACGGGGAAATTAGGGCAGTGGAAGTCAAGCGTGTAAATCTGTTNAAAAGGCACTGGGTGACACCAATTTCCCCGCCTGTGGCTGGCTGAGATGGGGACTGGGACCTCTCCAGAGATGAACATTCAGGTGCCTGTCCTACTTCAGCCATGCCACCCACATCCTGGTGGAAGCAAAATATAAGACCATGGCAGGATACTGAAAATATTCACCATGTACCTTTTGCTACTACCTTTGTCCCGTTTTACTCTATCCATGTGCCCAGGGTGATAAAAATTATTTCAAAACAGAGCAGTCAGGACTATCTGGAACACCCTCCCCTGTGCTTGCCAAACAGTTTATTTTTACTCCTGATATTTAGATTCTCATCGAAGCCGAGATACAGCCACAGAATACCAGCTCTGGGCCAGATTCATGCCTCAAATTGATGTTGCTTTACTGCGGGCAGCATGTTTACCTCGCTTTACACCAGCTGGAGAGCTGTCAGCCTTGAAAACCCTATAGGAGAGACAGATTTCAGCTGAAATCACTCCAACCGCTTCCTGCCCAGCCCAGCTGCATTGATGTTCACTCCCCTCGTTCGTACTTATGTAAGTCTTGGTAGAGGGGCATTTTAGACTGATCACTGGCAAATGAACATTTTGGCACCTTTGTCTCTAAAACCCAAGGAAAATACCACACTGGAAGAGGAAATCTCACTCCCTTCCACCATGCTACAGCGTGCACAGCCCATGCTGACTTATGGGGCAGCCAGGGAAAAGTGTATGACCTCTCACTTTTCACTTCAATACCATGTGTATAGAGAGTCTTCTTACCTAGGGATGCTTAATACTTCTCTGAGGGCTTCTAAGCAGGGTGTTTCAGTGCTGTCCTGCGGCAGGGAGCTCAAGAAATGTCGTTCTTTACATGAAGCCATCTTCTTCATCCATTTCTATCTGCTAAGAGCTGCTTTTACCATGTTAGATGCTTCCCCTCACCTCGCCAGCCCCAAGACCTCTAAGGCACCCAGGTGGCAGTTCTGGGTGTCAAATACCAGGTGGAGGGTGATCCACCTCGGCAGCATTCAGCTGCCCATCCTTCAGGTGAGACCCAGGAAGGTGCTGAGCACATTCCTCCTTTCCCTGTGATACCAGGATGGAGATCTCTGGGCAATAAATTATATCGCTTCTCCTTAGAAGTGGTGAGAGTGACAGCACCATGCTAATCACCTGCCTGACAGAAAAGTAGGTCCAGTTCCAACCTGGAGGAACTGGGGGCAGCTTCAACTTAAGAAACAGCTCCCTGTACTTATCCTCATGTTGCTCACCTGGTGGGCATTGCCTGTTCCCACCTGCTCCACCACAACAGGGCAGGATGCTCTAGGGGGGAAAAACACTTTGGCCTGGGCTGCTTTGTCAGGCTCTTCCTCAGATGCTTCTTCTCAAGCTCTGGGACCTGGAGGGTTTCTTCCTAGGCTCCTATGTGCCTTCTCACACTCACCACCCCTTGCAATACTCCAGTTCTGAAAAAAGAGGGAAAACCAAGATGCCTTCAGTTTCAATTTCAATGTTATCAAATAGGCTGTTCCTCTATGGCTTCATCTAAGAAACCCAGATCACCTGGGACCAGCCAGGTCCCCTGCCCAGGTCCTATCTTATTGGGTCTCCAGCAAATACTCTGCTATTTCTAGGTCAGCTTACTGTGACTCAGTCTTCAACCTTTTTTTTTTCTTTTTTCCAGTTTGTTTTAAACATTTAATTTCACTTTTCTGTCATGAAGCCACGTGTGGTCAACAGATGGTGGTAGCATGAGTCTCGTTAGTCACCACTCAGGTGGCTCACAGAGTTGGACACTGGTGCTGGGCCTGGGTGGGCTGGGAGGTGGGAGGGTCAGCTGCAGCAGCATCACTTCTTTGGAGCCTTTCATAGCCTCTGCTTCCACCGCTACTTTTGAGGTATTTGGTGGACGTTGCTTTTTTGTGCTTATGAAAAGTCATTAAAACAAATGTGCAGCAACGGCTGAAGCCATTAACATGGAAGTCCCTTCCAAATTTATTACTTCTACAATGCCTGGGTGCAGCTATGGACTAACGGGATAAGGAGGGAAGTGTGTAACAGAGCAATTAGCTCAGAGATGAAAATCATTAAGAATTAGTCAGCTTAATGGGATTTTTCTACCAACCAAAATTCTCCTGGGAATCTGAGTGAGATCATCTAAGGCACCGAGCTTGAGGCAGGACAGGCTGTTTGGGTCAGTGGGACACACTGGGATCTCCCCAGGCTTGCCTTGGGAAGGGTCAACCCCATGATGAAGAACCACTCTCTGCCCCTTCTCCTGCTCCTTCCCAAAAGAGAAACTTCCCTTGAAGAGCTGTCAGGGCTTGTTCTTCTAGTAGAAATGTCATCTTGTTCCTCCAGAAAGTCCAGGGAATGGAGGTGCCAATTGTTTCCCCAGGTCTAGCCGAGGTGTGGCTGTAGGCGATGAGTGAGTGAAGATGCTGTTTGAGACAGAGAAAGTGGCCCTGGGGCAAGCGGGAGAGCTGGGCTCTGAGATGAGTACAGGTCTAATGAATACATCCCTGATTTAGCCTTCAGAGTTGTTGTTGTTTGGGTTTTTTTTAAATATATATACACACACACACCACTCAATTAGACTGAGAATAACTGCTGGCTCCTTGCCCGAGTTGGGCTCAAGGTAGGAAGCAACATTTAGGTCCTGCAAGTGCTGCTAGCTCCAGAATAAAACAAAGTGTGCTGGCATATCTGGGTCACTCTCCCCTGCAGGAGAAGGTATTTTAGACAGCAGGAAAGTGCCTGCCTTGCCCTTGGCACCTCATGGCCGTGTCCCGCCTCCCATTCAAGGATGTCAGAGGCCAAATTGCTTGAAATGAAAATGAGATACCTGGGAAATGGTTTTGCGTTCTCCGTCACTCGTGGCTGTGCACCCTCCTCTGCCCTGGCTCTCAGGAAAGAGTGATTAAGACTGTGCAAAACTTTCTTGCCTCTCTGCTTCCTCATGTAGGTTTTTAGAGGGCTGGTGCAGAGCGTGAGCAAGGCTGCAGCTTCAACCCCCCCATGGGGAGAAAGGCATAAATCAGAGCTGGCCAGTGGCATTCCTCTGTAAAAAAAAAAAAAAAAAAAAAAGTCTTAACAGTGCGAATGAACCAGATGCAAAGGTAAAGCAAATACAATTTGAAATTACACCTTGAAAAATTGAACACGAGGAATATTTGATTTCATTAACATCAATTTAGGTGATGGAGCAGTGCCAGAGGAGCCAAAACGTTGTGATTAAATATACTCAGTGAAAACCACCAAAAAGAAACATCTCTTAAATGAGCACTGATTTCCTACTGGAGAAGCCCAGTGCTATTTTTTCAGTCAATCTGGACAAAAGAATCACTTATCATTTTTGTAGCCCCGGACTGTATCCTTTGATTGGTCTTTCCCCACCCTCATCTCACAGGAATGTGGTAGAGCCAGAGATATTTAAAGTGCATTTGCAGTGCAGGCGAGCAGAGCTGGGCAGGGACAGCAGGGAGGCATCACCAGTGCTTGGGAAGTGTCCAAGTGTCACCCCTGTCCATTCCTTCCCCAACATTGCAAGGCTAAGGTCAACCACCAGCCGCCACAGTGGGGTGTGCCGGGAGGCGTGGGGCCGGGAGCCACAGCTGGAAGCTCTCCACTGCACAAACATACTGCCAGTGGGCTAATGCACATCTTGGCAGGGTCCATCACTGGTAGTTTATTTACGTCAACAATGTTTAAAAGCCATGCAAGGCTGTCTGGAGCATTAAGGAAGATTTACACCAGAAAAGAAATGAGCTTTTCTTTTCCAGCCCGACATCTTTGCACTGGTGTTGCAGGCTACAAAGTGCTCAAAGAAAATGAAAATACCAGTGTTTTCTGGGGTACAGTGTGGTCTCTGGAGATCGCAGGTATTTAACAGGCAAGAAATGGGCTGAGAAAGGGCTGGCAAGCCGTGACAGAAGGCCAAGCTCAACGGCAATGAATGGGCCAGAAACCCAACAAAGCAGCAGAGGAGCAGGAGATTGCTTTTCAGACCAAAATCTACTCTTTATCAGGCAAAAATTTTTGCACAAGCTGGGAGGGAAGGTTGGGAGCTGCCCAGATGGCTGACCGTAAGGAAAGTGGATGAAAAGAGGAATGCAAAGCTACTGCAGTGTCTTTGATGTTAGCCATGTCTGCAGGGAGACCATGAACCTGGTCCCCACAAGCAGCTATTTTGCATGAAAGATGCAACAAATTTTGTAAAAAAAGGTCTTTTCTGAGAACATGGACCTGGGGGGTTGGAGGATGCACCACAACATCAGAGCAGCCACAGCTGTTCAAAGCGATGACCTACCAAACCCAGCATCCCATTTCCAGAAACCCAGAACTACCAGCGCCATGCTTGCGTGTGGAGCTCCTCAGCTTAGCCTCATGCCATGCACAACCCCACTCTCTTTGGTTTGGAAGACCCAAGGACAGCAGAAGACCCAAAAGCAGAAGGACACCCAAGGGCAGTAGAAGACTCACCCTCTTTGCCCTTTCTGTGCCAGTCATGACCTCTGTCCCATGTCCCTGCCCTTGCTGCCTAACTCCTAGTTGCTCCTTGCCTGGAGACACACCGCTGATCACCCATAGTTTCAAGATGCTGAGATCCACACCTCTCCTCCTGCACCTGTCAGGAGCACACACCGTGGCAGGAGGCACTGTGACCTCAGCCCAGAGGTGGAACAAACAACCAACAGCCCAGGCATCTCTTAGAAGAGCTAAAGCAGTTTTGTCTTGCCTTATACAGAGGATGAAACTCAAAGCACGATGAGCTAACGTGTTCTGACAGGCTTGGCTAAGGCTGCCTGTCACCCTCTTCATTTAGCCACTGAAGAATAAGTCAGTCTGAGAAGATTCAGTCTGTAAAAAAAAAATGCTTTAAATGCAGCATTGTGATTGCAGCACAGACACATCTAGATGTCGCAAACTGATGCCACAGTCTTGTGCCACCCCGAAGGCATGGTGCCACCTGGCCCAAGTCCTCTGCCACCATCCTGGCACCAGGGGTGGCTGCTCCTGCCACAGTGCCGGCCCTGCTGGCGTCATAGCTCCTCTCCAAACAGGATTTGAGACATCATTTAAGAAAACACAATCTTTTTAAAGGCTTTTGCTTTGAAGTGGGTGGCTGTGAAGGTCTGGCTTAGCTGACGGTTAGATGAACAAGGGAGCCAGCAGAGCCGCGAGCAAGCAGGCAGAGCTGCCGGATGGATGCAGCCCTGCAAGCAAATGGACATGCTCTGCCCCAAAACCAAGTGAGAATGGACCAGTCTGGGATGTGAACAGACACTCTGCGAGTTGTAGGCGAGGCAGGACCAGAAGGCAGGTCTTCCTGTTCCCAGCTCAGCCTTCCATTCGCTATACTGTGCTGATGCTTCATAGCTCGCGTGTCAGCCCAAATCCTTACCTTGCAGAGATTTACCAGTCAATAAATATTTTTTTTTCCATGCATATTTATGTTCTGTTTGGTATTTCTGAGGTAGACAAGCTCTTGAAACTTCAGATCCCAACTTTCATAGATATATACATATATTTTGGAGAGCAGCATCAATTTTACAGGTTTCTCTAAATAATAATGTGCAAATTAAAAAATAAATGAACAATTTTGATGGCAACACGGAGACCAACAACATCTATTCCCTCCCAGCAGCACACCCTTCCACAAACTCTGTGAGGCCAGTGGCACATCAGCATCCCATAGGATCTGTCCCACTGAAGCTATCGGCCTTGCTGTACAAACAGGCCAATACTTCTTCTACCTGCATTCACCAGAATTACAGGGGTTTGCTTGGGTTTCCAATCCTTTGCATGCATTTGTAGGAGATGAGCTATTTTCTGCTGTAAAAGGTGTTTTATTGAGGCAGGCAGTGGTGGTAGAGACTCGGCATGAGCTTCAGAGAGCCGGAGCTGAGATGACGTGCACCGGCATGGATCACATCCCCTGAAGACGCAGGCTTGGCACCAAGCTGTTTAAATACAGACCTTGAGAAACTGGTAGCCAGGAGAAATTGTTGGCTTTTGCCACCAAAAACTCAAGACAAATTAACACCACCAGCCACCCTTGAGAACACGAAGCAGAGGTTACGTGCAAGGAGTTCAGCTCATCTTAAGAGTGAAGTTTATAAAGGTGCCATATACGAAGGAGACTGTGGAGATGAACGAATTGGTGTTTTTAATTTTTTGGCAAGGAAAATAAAGTTGGGGCGAAGCAGGGAATAATGAGAGGGAATTACCTTTTTATTTTCATTTGCATTTTAAATTGCATTACGATATAAAGGTAGATGCTGGTCCATCAATCCTGGCTTCTCTGCACACCCAAAGCCCCAGCTCTCCTCAATGGCAGCATGTGTTGGGGAGGCTCTGCTTTGGCTTTTCCAAAAATCATGTCTGAATTTTGTCCCTGCATGGTGGCAACCGGTTCTGAGCGTTTCAGTTGTCTTCTTGTGTGTGCTTCCAAGGCAGTCAGGATAGCCTTCCAACGAACCTCCTCTGCTTCTAGGCTCATCCAAAACCATTTCTTTGCTCCTTTTAATTCCTCTTCCAACATCATGGCTCAATTTTTTGCCATAAATGTCTCTTGATACTGTTTTCTGTAACTTATACTCTATGCAGTCTCTTCTTTTTTTTTTTTTTTCGATCTAGAAGAGGTCTCAGGACATGGTTTCTGTGAAAGATGACAGAAACAGCAGAATCAGGAAAAAATGGCTTTTTTTTTCTCTCCCTTTTGATTGATTAACCTTGAAGGTACCAATGGGAAAGCTAGTAGCATCGATAAAGGTGAGCACAGAGCATTGGAGAGAGAGAAGTGCTGCTGGTATCCGCCGATTCCTCTTTTTAAAACACAGAATGGAGAAGAAAGAGGATTTTTTTTTACATTTGGCTTTCTGGGCAAGTGGTTATGGAAGGTTGTCGTGGCAGGCTGCAAAAGGAATCCCACCACGCATTGAGTTTTGTGCTTTAATTTCTGATGCTGGTTCAACTTCAAACCCCCTTGCCCATGTGAAAAAAAAACACCCTAGGAATATTATATTTTCCTGTGTGTGCTCCTCCATAGGGTGCTTCACCAAGTACCACTTGGAGCACAGATAGCCATAGTCATGCACAGGGCTGGGTTTGGTCCACTCACCTCCTTGGTGAAACTTGCTGGCGAATGGAAATGCTCCATGATTCCACATGATTCCTGGTGGATGAATAACCAGCAAAGATGAAAAAATATGATTCAAACCAAACAGCCAGTGTTAACCCCTTTGAGCCCAGGATTCTGAGGGCAGGGAGGGAAACTTATGGTAGATCTAATGCGGGCAATTGAATTTAACTCCCTGCACTGATCGAATGATTTAAGCCCGTTTTTCTCTCTCTGGGGGCTGGCGTGCCCAGGGCACAAGAACTGGGAAGGAAGCCAGGGAAAGGATTTCAGGTGAGTCCAGGGAAAAGGTTTTATTGAGACTGGCAAAACTCCCACAGGCTGTCATGAGGGCCTGGGGCTGGTCAACATACTCAGGGTGTGGGGTGGGGGGAAAACATCCATGGCAGTTGTAGTTTCTTAACTGGCTTTTAACTGACCAAATAGCTGAACAATATTTCCTAGTATAAATTTCAAAATTCACAGGAAAAAAATTATATCACCCAAGCAGTTCTTCAGCAAGGTCCCTGCCTCCACACCCTGCTCAGCCCCTCTTGCCTTACTCGACGTACAAGTGCTCCTTATCCATCACAAGCCATGGACCTAAGAGGTCCATGTCTGTCTTGTGCTGGGGACCCAGAGCTGGATGCAGAGAACAAGAAGAGAGTAGAGGGGAAGCATGGTCTCCATTGACCTTCTAGCCACATACTCGCAGCTTTCTGGGCTGCGAGTGCACATTGCACACGTCCAGTTTGTCACCCAGGTCCTTCTCTGTGGAGCTGCTCTTGATCCATTCATCCCCCAGTCTACATTGATATCCTCTGCAGGGATTTATGGCCAACCGCCAACACATGAAGCAACAAAGTTTCTGCTCATAAAACCACGGGGTTGTCCCCACAGCCTGGCCGGGGCAGAGGCAGCAGTTTTTGTTATAATCCTGTTTTTTTTTAATCTTGCCCATCTCCAAGGAGCCCTTGTCAGAATTGATGCTCAAGGTCAGGAGAGCTGTTGGTCACCTTTCAGCTGCCAAGAAAACTTTTAGCTAGTAGTCAGCAGCAAACCAGAGCAGGCAAGGAAGGGAGAAGTCATGGGGAGAGAAAGGGTGGACATAGTTTATAAGCAGAGAAAAACAGAAAGGAAAGGATTTGTCTGCAGGCCGTGAATGAACCAGCTTCATGCATCACCTCACAAGCCTGGTCTGGGTCATGCCAGACCATGCTGGTCTGCCGAAAGAGCCCGTCTCTGCCAAGTGGCTCTCATAGGTGGTGCAGGCTCTCAACTGCCCCACTAGTGCCCTGGTGAGGTGGCTGAAGGGGATTTGGGGTCTGAATGTGCTTTAGCTTTTGCTGAAGACCTGCCCTCTCCCCACCAAGTACTCCTTCCTGCAAGGCTTCTGGGTCCCTGGGAAGGTCCATGCTCAGCATCACCAAGGATGGTACTGAATGAGATGGACAGTAAAGGTGAAACCACCCCTTTCCTTGATCACCTTCCCCACCTGGCACTGCCTGAGCCAGGATGAGCCACTCCACAGGTGTTGCACAAAGCCAGTGGGCAGCAGTAGGGCGTTACAGTGTTCGGAGTGTCCAGCTGAAACCCCCTACAACCTTTTCCTTGTCGTCCTCCTTCAGAGCGAGCCCGGGATTACCTGCACAAGACTGGACGCTTCATCGTCATTGGTGGCATTGTCTCGCCTGTGCACGACTCCTATGGGAAGACGGTGGGTCGTCCCCATTTTCCCTTTCTGCATCATGTGTCTGATGGCATCTCAATACAGGGGCGAGCACAGGGCAGTGCTGCCTGCACTAGTGGTCCTTTCATGGACCTCCTCTACCCAAGGTAGCCCCTGAACATGGCAAAGCCTCCAAGAGGAGGGAGTGGATAAACCCACTTGTTCTTTAAACAAAAATTGCAGCGAGACCCTACAACCAGCCAAAGTACTATACAGCAAAGAGAAATGTTCTCACCCAAAATGGGGGTGGTCATCTTGTTGGGTTGGGTTTGGGGGCTTTTTGGTTTGTTTGGGTTTGTTTTTTTTTTATGATTTCAAAGCCAATTTTATTGTGGGGATGGCAACAATGCAAACAGGGACCATTAAAAGCATCTTCTGCTGAGGGGGAAAAATCTGAATTGGGAGAGGAGAGGATTTCATCTTCCCCTGAAAGATGGAGAAATTTCATTGAGAAACCACTGTCCCCAGGTCTGTCCCTACTGCAGCTGAGAGCGGCAGTGTTGAGCAAATCTCACCAATTGGTTTGTAACCAGGGCTGAAGCAAGGCAGGGACTCCTCTCCTCCACCAAACAGGAGCTTAAATAACTATTTGTGGGCAAGAATGACCTTCTGGCCTGTCTCATCTGAGCAAGCCCAATGCTCTGCCCCAGGAAGGTTTGCAAGCATAGGCTGGCCAGGGCATGACACTTGCCTCCTTCCCATAACTGCTGCTCCATCACCCTCTCTTGCAGGGTCTGGTCTCAAGCCGGCACCGCCTGACCATGTGCCAACTAGCTGTCCAGTCCTCTGACTGGATCAGGTGAGTGGCAGAGCCCATACTCACCGCTGCACCAGCAGCCCCGGCACCATAGTGGCAAAGTGCCACACGCAAGGTTCCTCTGCAGGTCCCCAAAGAGGAGATGCTACCTGCTGTCAGAGCTCCAGGATGGACTTTCTGCTCTCCAAAACAAAGCTTGATTAAAAACAGAGGCCTTCCTCTCCTAGGCCAGCAGAGAATTGATGAGGGGTGTTACACTGTCCTTCAAGGGGGCTCTTTGGCTTCATGGAGTCTTACAAGCCCCCTGCTGAGTCTGTGGTATCCAGGTGAAGCCCGTATTCACCCAGCCTTCCCCAGCCTTGTGCCATGGCACCTTCCCTTTCTACACCTGTAACACCAGCCCAGGGACTCCCCTCTTCCCAACATTGCTACGTGGTGTCTGGTGGCTGAGGTGGGACCAGAAACATCTCCAGGTTGCCCTCAGGAAGCAGAGTCATAACATATAGATGCATCCAAGCCAAATGAATGTTCGTTAGTTGGGTACCAAGAGTGGAAAGGTGTCCAGGAGCACATTCAGGTCCCCCAAACTATTACGGAGAGCTGGGTGGCAGGGTTGGAGAAAGGACATTGTCCATGGCAGAGCTGGGGGGGCGATGGTGGCTGTTCTCAGCACTGCTGGCCAACCCAGTGGGGAGGAGGTAACATGCCCAGGAGGTCTAGGCAGTGGCCAACACTGTTGCCTTGCTGTGCTCCCCACAGGGTGGACCCCTGGGAGTGCTACCAGGACACCTGGCAGACCACCTGCAGCGTGCTGGAGCACCACCGTGACCTGATGAAGGTGAGGCAGCCCCCATGCCGTGGGTGCACTTGGGGTGAGGGCACAGGGAGAGCACAGGCATGGAGTTGCTCTTGCACCAGCACGTGGACATCAACAACCAAAATATGGCTGGGACAGACAGAGAGAAGACTTGCAGGAAAGAGCCTGAAATCTTGACCTGGAAGAGTCTTGATCTTGACCTGGGATACAGAGTCTTGATATGGGTCATAAAGGTTTTGGGAGGTAGCTGGGGTGAAGGCATTGTTCCAGCTACATCTCTCTCTCATTGCAGAGAGTGACTGGCTGCATCCTCTCCAACGTCAACACCCCCTCCATCACCCCTGTGATTGGCCAGCCCCAGAATGAGTCCTCACAGACCATCTACCAGAACAACAACAACGTCTCCAACAAGCCCACTGCGGGTAGGTAGCAGCGGGATAGGGAAGAGGGGGACGACCACCTCACAGCCAGGACTGCTGAGCATTAGGAATAGTGCTCCATCATCTTATTTTTGGGTCAGGTCCACTCATCAGGCTCCATGCATCAAGCCCACAGTCAGGTGGGGACGTGATGCTGGGGAGGGGAGCAGATGTAGCATCTGCCACAGCAGGGGGGACAAAGAACAACTTAAAATGGCTGTGAAATTGCACTGGACTTTAGCTGGATGTTGTCCAGGCAGCAAGAGCAGCTAAGAGAAAGGGTACCTGGTGTCCACGGTGTGTGTGTGAGGGATGAGCTGGCAGGAAAAGTGGCATGGCTGGATCCCGCACAAGTCATCGGGATGTGGGACATGGAGGTATTAGCTAGGGAGAAGAGGAGAGATTACTTAAATCCCATAAAAACAAACATCTCGTGATTTTTTTCATGATTTTAGCTGTCCAGCTTGTCCCTTCCCACAGCGTAGCATTCTTGGGAGTTAAGACCAGAAGAGGCAGTGAGATGCTGAGAGTGGTTCCTGCACCCAGACACAGGAGTATCTCACAGGACCAGGGTGGCCAAAACGTTCGTACAGGTTGGTCACACAGCCTCTCTCCCATTAATTTTCCTCTTCTTCACCTTTAGCAAAGATCTTGGGGAAGGTGGGAGAAAGCCTGAGCAGGATTTGCTGCGTTCGCCCGCCCATGGAGCGCTTCACTTTTGTGGGTATGTAGAGGAAAGCCCCAGCATCACCTCAGCTTCAGCGCCAGCCCCTGGCCTTCCTCCCAGTCCCCTCTCCCAGGCCAGGCACCAGCATGTCTGTTTTGCTTCCTTTCCCCAGATGAAAATGCCAACTTGGGGACAGTGATGAGATATGAAGAGATTGGTGAGTATGCAACGCCCTTCATGTTGCTCCAGCTCCTCTGGGCTGCCACTACGTGGCTTGGGTGCAGCTGCATGACAGATCTGGTGGCAAGTGAAGGATGCTGGATCATCTCACCCTGGTGCCAGCTCTTGGGGCTCAGGGGTGAAACAGGAGCAGCACTAAACCAGCCTGAGTCCATTCCCATTGGCAGACAAGCAGCCTGAAATAAGGTAGAGAGCAGCAGGGACCCAGGTCCCAGTGCTGGCACAGACCAACTATAGCATTATGCTTTGAAAGTCACCCTAGGTGCCATCAAACTTGCCCTCCCATGGTGGTGTCACCCACAGCCACGCATTGCCTGCAGTCCTGCAGACCTTTGTGCACAGCAGCAGGAGGGATTTTGGCTGCCCGACCAGCCACGGTGCCCCTTTAGAGAAAACTCTTTAAGGTTTTTAGACCCATCGAGCTGCCACACACTTGGCACCACTGTACATCACCCAGGGCTTAGCATGGGGAGCTTGCTGGTGATTTTGAGACCCATTTCATGGGCTAGCTCACACACAGCCTGGCACAACACCCATCCTGGCACTGGCACCATGCAGAGCCCAAAGGCTTTGGCCACCTGGAAATGCCAACCGGGGAGGCACTTTCCCACACGCCTGCCTCTTCCCACCCCTCCAGGTGAGTTTATGGATTTTCTCTGCTGGTTGTGCAAATAAATTAATCTTTATGGGCCCATTGGAGCCTAAAGCTCCTTCCCACAGCACAACTTTCTTTCTAAGAAGCAAAGCCAACCCTCAAAGCAAGCTGTCAGTAAGCACCAGCCTCAGCCTGGGGAGAGAAAGGGAGGACTTGGAAGTCCTCCAAGATGAGCAAGGAAAACCTCTGGCATTTCCCCATCAGCTTTGCTAAAGCAAACACGGCCATGCCTGGGGCTCTGAGCAGTGCCCTGGGCTCTCCCCATTCCCCCGTGGCTGGAGCCCCTGCAGCAGATCACAAAGCGATTGTGGGTGCCCATAGCATGGAGAAATGACTCCCTTTGCTGGGGATACACCACCTCCAGGGCTGGAGCACAGCTGTAGTTAAACAGTATGTACCAATGCTGACAACAACCCAGGTGCATGGGAGAGGAGCTGAAATAAAGTAGGGTGGGGGCTGTTTGATGTTTGGCACCAGTAGGGATGTGAGAAGGACCACGGGATCTTTAGCGGGACTTGTTTTGGCAGGGGAGGTCTGTGCAGAACAGAGGTCAGTGCAGTGGAATGAGGGGGGAAGTGGTGCCTGCTCAGGCCCATTTGCTCCCACCTCTGAGCTCCTCTGCTTCTTTTCTGCAGAGCTTCGCATCTTACTGCTCTGTGGCAGTGACCTGCTGGAGTCTTTCTGCATCCCTGGTCTCTGGAACGAGGCAGATGTGAGTCACCACCAACGGGCACCTCTCCATCCTCCTCTTCCCTGGGCTTTCTTCCTCCTCCTCCTCTGCTTCCCACACCCAGTGCTCCAGGGAGCTGTTCAGGTCCCTTGAGATGGCAGGAGCTGTGACCACCATCCCTACTTGTCCTGGTTTGAGGCCTAAACCACGACACCACTGCCTCCTCCATCCCAACCTTTCCTTACACGTGGGCAGTCTGATGGACAGGGTCTTCTGCTCCCAAGTCACCAATGTTACCCAGCCTCCCCTTCCAGAGACCCAAGCCCTGCTCCCACTCACCATTCACACAGATGTCACCCAGGGTGCAGGCTAACCCTGTCCCAAGGGATTTCCAAAGGCTGCGCTCCCACTTCTCATCCCTTGGAAGGAGGCAGCATCAAGTAGATGCCAGTCACAGCAGAGTGAGGTGTGGAGGTAGGAAATAAGATATTTACAGAACTTGGCCAGACATTAGAAATTAAACACATTTACAGTAAAAGCAACAGCTTTCACTTAGCAAAAGGTATTTCCTGCAATGTGGGGTATCCAAGTACCCATCTTTACAAAGACCAAGAAGTAAAACCATCTTGACTTCTCAGCCAGATGGGTTGGCCTAATGCCAACCCACAGCTGCTATGAGCCTGTCTCAGCACCTTCATGCCACAGCTCAAACAGACAAAACCCACTGCCTACCTCTCTGTGCCCACGCACCACAACACCCCACTCCCCCCGCCCCCCACTACTGAAGGACTGCAGCAGGATACCTGGCACCCTGGGCACTGCGGTCCCTGCCTGAAGAAGCCACATTTTCATGGGAGGACACCAGCTCTAAAGAGGGACTGCATTACCAACATGCACGCTGCACCTGGCAGTCAGAGCGGTGCTGGCTGTGGGAGCTCACCTGGCTCTTTGCTGAAATTGGGAAATCAACATAGCACACGCACACACACACACACACCCCGCCTTGAACCTCTCAACCATTTCTAAAATCAGTTACCACGTCTTCAATCTGAAGTTCTTTAAAACAATTAGCTGGAAGCTATCTCCTCTGAAAGGCTGCAACAACTGAGATGAGGCAAGTCTTGAAGCCCAGCACAAAGGATGCAAAAATTGGATGCCAAAACACAGGCAGAGGGGGCATTCTGCACCAGCACCACCTCACGGGTTCCTGCTGCCTGAATTTGCTGACCCAGAGCTCTTTCAAATGAGCCTGGTATGTCTCAGCCAAGGTGCATATGAGCAGTGGGAGCCATCCCCACGTAGTGGCAAACTTGGTGACCAGCCTTGGAGCAAACAACCTACAAGACCTCTGTCAAGACCAACACATCCACCCTGATCATGAAGTCTTTCAGCAAGGCAGAGGCCGTGCTCGTCCTCAGGCAACCTCGTCTGCTGCCACCCTCCTCCTACCACAACAAGTCCTCCCTAAAGCCTAACCTCAACGTCTAGTAATAGGATTTAACCCTGTGCCTTTTTATTTCATCCACTGCAGGCCATTCACCACACCTTGATAAATCCAAGTTTCTGCCAAAGGCTGTTGATTGAGATAGCCTCAAATTCACTTTCTATCTCCATCCAGACCATGGCCCAGCTTTCATGGTGCAGGGGGATTGGCAGAGAGTCCAGGTTTTGCATGGGGTGGTTATAAAGCTCTCCCCATTTTGGATTGCTCCTAGATGGAGGTGATTGTTGGGGAGTTCGGGATCGTGGTGGTGCCCCGGGATGGAGCAGACCCTGACCGGATCATGAACCACTCCTCCATACTCCGCAAATACAAAGTAAGTGGATGCATGTGTGGCTGGCGAAGGCTGCGAGAGGACCCACAGCTCCCAGGGGTGCACTTCTGCTACAGGGCACAAAATGTCTGGAGGTCAGATGCTCTCAGCTGCTAGGTGGGATGAGCAATGGGGCCTCCATGCAGCAGTCCCCCAAGGCTGGCAGGGCAGACACACGCTTTCAGGCCATCCCTTTACTCCTTTCTTCCTCCTTCCTCTGCAGAACAACATCTTGGTGGTGAAGGACGACTCAAACCACCCCATGTCGGTTGTCAGCTCCACCAAAAGCAGGTGGGTGATGCAGGGGAGATTCCTGCTGCAGGATGGGGGGAGGGGTGTCCCCAGCCCACCCCTCCATTTGTGGGGACACCAAGGTGACACCCAACCCACCCAAGCAGGCTCTGACCCTTTCTCTCCCCCTGAACACCCAGACTGGCCCTGCAGCATGGGGATGGCCACGTCGTGGATTACCTCTGCCAGCCCGTCATTGACTACATCCTCAAGAGCCAGCTCTACATCAACGCCTCTGGCTAAGCATCAGAGGTCTTGCGGCGAGACAGCCCTCGTGTCCCGCCTGCCTACAGCTCTCCATCACTCCTCTCTCTCTCTCTCTCTCTCTCTCTCAGTTCGTGTCTCCATCTCTCTCCCCACTCCATGGCCTCCTGCCCATGTCTGCCTCTCACCCCCAGTGCCAGCGCTCCATCGTGCAGCAATGTCCAGGGAACCGTGGCACAGCCCTGAGGGGAACAGTTTGGTCTCTTTTTTCAGGGAACCACCCTCCCCCTCATAGGCAGGGAGGTAGAGGGGACCTGTAAAAGAGCAATGTGCTTGGTGCGCTCGAGGGGAGGCAGCGCCAGCACCCCCCTCCCAGCATGTCACTGGGAAGTGGTCCCCCTGGTCCATTCTCCCAGCATGCTCAGAGCAGGGGCTTCCTCTTCTGCATCATCTTAGGGTACTTAAGCTCAATAAATTTAGGTGGGCTCTTTTTTCTTAAATAGTTTTAGTGCGAGCCCCTTTGACCTCTCGACAGGATGACCAAACGAATCCTGGTTGGCAGCAGGCAGTTGTAACCCAACTGGATTGGTGCCCCACAGCAGGTGAACCTCCTCAGGCCGGCAGTAGGACAACCCAGCTAACAAAATCCTCCTCCTGGCCCTGAAAAATCATGACGAGGGCAATTCTGAAGGGGAGCAGAGGCACATTGCTGCCAAAGCGTTACTAGGGGGGATGCCATGTCTCACCTCTCCTTGGCTGCAAGTGAACCCAATCCACTCCCTAGCCAAGTGGAGTTGGGGTGATGCTCTACTCCGATCCACTGTCAGAGGGGGCAGCGCACAGCACCTAGAAAGGGACCTGACATTTATGAAGTCAAGAAACGAGGGAGGAAGAAACAAGTGGTGACCTAAAGCCTCTAGTGAGATTTTCCCCAAACCTGGCTGAGCTTTGTGGGGGCTGGGTCCATCCCCATCCTTCAGCCTCCAAATCTCCATTTCTGTCTGTAAATTTCCCCTTTTTTCCTCCACTCCTCCCCTCTTCCTCTCCTTAAAGAGTTTATTAAATGCATGATACTTTCCCCCTCCCAAACTGGCTGTGGCTATTTACACATCCCTTGGGACATGCCAGGCTCCTGCTCTCCTGCCTGTGATGTGCCCCCAGATGCTAGGGAAGGAGCCTAGTGGAGACACTCACATTAAAACCAGGGCAGGTAACATGGAGAAAAAGAGAAATGGAGAAATTAAAGTCTTGTGGAGACGAGGGTTGCTGAAGCAGGCCGCTGTCCTGCTCAGCTTCCCTAGGGGTGCAAGAACCCTGCACAGCACCTGGGAAAGGTCACAGCCACAAGGAGGTAGGTACAGTCCTACGTTACTCTTCACCTTTTCCTTTCCCTTTGCTCCATCTAACCTTGTATCGCTCCAGGTGTACCTCTGCTGCCTATAACTCCTGGGCATCTGCCCACTCCCCACAAATTTGGGTCAACTAGGCTCAGGCTAGAACCCCCCACCAAGGCACAACCACTGCCCATGCTGGCTTTGTGGCTTTCCTGGGGCAGCGCTGTGACTAGCTGCTGGTCCCCAGCACGGGACGCTGTAGCAATGAGACCCAAAGGCTGAGAGTCCTCCAGGGTGTTTCAGGGAAACATCTGAAATTACGTTTGGTTTTTTTTTTGAAATTACCTTTTATTTTCTTCTTGCTTAAACATCTGCAAAGGGTCATGAGCTGCTCTCATGTAAGCTCCAAAGACGAGACATTGCGCTCAGTTCGGTGACCTGCTGGATGCTGCTGGCATCTCTATAACAGCAAGCAACTTTGGACAAAACAAGGTAGTCTACAGCCACAGGCTCCTTACAGTGGGCAGGGTTTTACGGGCAGTAGCTAATGATTTCTTGAGAAGGGCACAGCCCTTCACAGAAGGGGAAAAGAGACAGAAGTGATGTGACTTGCCCAAAGGCCAGGAGAGGTCTTTCCTTGCCAGGGATTTCCCTCTGCATGGAGAGGCTTGTTTGGGAACTGTGGTAAATTCAGCAGCTGAATCCCTCAGCACCAGCTCTGGTATCTTCAGGCAGTATCCCATGGGGTGAGGAGATACAGAGAAGCCAAAGCAGAGAGGGTAGTGACAGTGTGCGGGACTCAGAGTGCAGGGATGCCTGTTCTCCCCGGACATCTTCAGCCAGTTCGAGCTGCTCACCAGCAGTCTACTGAGCCCCTTAGCTAACACTCTGGGCAGGTGCCCATGGCACATCTCATCCATGAGACACCCAATGTACCTAAGGCAGTAGCTAGACTCCTCTCCACCCGTTGTTCTCACATGTTCCATTTTTCAGTCTCTCCTCCCTCTCCAGACCGACACAGAAGTTATTTCAGACAGCAGCCTCCTGTCCTCGCCAGACATCACCCATGTTTCTTAGCTCCAAGCCAGAGGAGAAAGAGCAATGGTAGCAATCAGCCTCCAAAACACATACACAGACAGAGAGGGATTTTAACCTCCTGGGGAAGCAATGCTCCTTTGAAAGGGGAGGAAGCACAGTAGGTTTTAACTGAGGAAAAGACACAGGGAAATAAAACAAAGGAGATGGAGACGGAAGGCAGGCGGCATGTCCAAGAGCCATCTCAGATCCTCCCTCCCTCAGGTATGTGAGATGGGACGCAGGGGAAGCCAGGTGGTTTCCCATCCCATTGCGATTAGGACGGCATGCCTTAGAGATGTAGCGTTGTGGTACGGATGATGAGTATATTCTGTCTTACTAGTCTTACCTGCGCCTTCGTGTATCTGCTCAGTAAAACTCATGGTATGGGGGGGTGGGACAGGGGATTTGTAACAGGTTGATCAGCTCTGGAACTGGTTTGGAAAACGTCTTTGGGTGGGTAGGGGAAAAAAATAATAATCCCTGAAGAACCATGCAACCACCGGAGAGGTGAGGACCAGGGTTTCCAGGGTACAGGGGAGGGATGGGAGGAAGCTTGTGGGTTTTGGTCTTTGAACCTCCACTTTTAAACAGTGCGATTTTCTGAAAGAGAAATGAACTTCAAAATGTCTTTTGGAAAAAAAAAATAAAATGGGGGGAGGGGGGAAAGGGGTTGAAATTGCCATGCCACCGATTTCACCTTTGTCAAAAGTTTTGGAGCCTAATTTTTTTTTTCTTCTGTTGCTATATGGAAAAAAATGGTCATTGACAAAAAAAAAAAACTTTATCAGCAAAATGTTTAAATTATGTAATAAACAAAACAAAACAGAAAAAAAAGATGTTACTGGTGTCATTTTAAAACAGCCCCAAGATCAAATCAGCATAAAGAGCGCAAGCAGCTATGCTGCTGAAGAACCAATGGCCAAACTCACAGAAAATGGGGTGCTAGAGAAAACAAACCAGTAGGCAAGATCCATCCAAAAGTATTTGTTATTTATTGATATCCTCCCTTTCAAAAAACCCAACTTGTGTAACAATAAAGTCAGGTCTGTAACACCTCTCCCTGTGCTGTACAACAGGAGAAGGAAGACAAGCCAGAGGCAAGAATACATCTTGCTTAAATAAAAGTGTAAGGCAGACATAGTACTCGGTATATCCTTATCAAGCAAAAGCACAGGTGTTGCTTTATCAGAGAATCAGAGCTAATGAGGGGTGACCATGTCCCCCATAGCGGCGTCCTCCATCCAGGACCTCCCCTCCTTCACCACCACCCAGGTCAGGGAGCTTCAGCAGCTGACTTCCAGCACCTGCTAGCTCTTTTTTTCCCCCTGAAATGGCTTCTAAAAGAAGCTGGAGGCAGAGTTAGAAAAGAGACGGACCCATAGAAAAGCCACGTGTAGCTGAAGTGAGCACCATAGTCTTCCAAGCTCTGCTCAGATGTACAGTGGCAAATCCTGTGGACAACTACTTGAGCCTCTGAGAAACATCAAGCACCACGTGGGAGGGAGAAATGGATGGAGGGGGAAACGGGCAGCACCAAACGAGAGGTGGAGACACATTCAAGACATCATCAATATTTTTAAACGGATCAAATCAGGATGCTGACAGTCCAGCAGTATGGCACCAGGCTCTCAGACATGAGATCTTGTGGCTGCAAATCCCTGGAGAAAGCCCTCATTCCTGGGACAAGTGTTGCAGGGCCCTGAGTGCTGGTGCAGAGGGGACACCACCTTGCTTCTCCCAGGCTCTGGAAGACCCAGGAAGCTGCCTGGTACCACACTAGCTGGTCTTGGAATGAAAGGTTGTGCTTGACCATGTAAGGGGATGGTAGAGAGACCTGTGCTTGCCCAGGAGGAGCTTTGACAAGAAAGTCATCCCTCGGGCGCTTTGGGACTCCAAAAGAAGTGTGGGAGGAAGGCAGTCCTCTCCTCCTGGCTGAAGGGAGCAGGTGGAGCAGGAAAGACTTTCCATTTGAGAAGCCTCAGCAGTTCTCTCCTCCTCTGCTACCCTGCTAGCCTGGGATCCCCTTCCTCCTCCATCCAGCACATCACCCTGAGCTCAAAGGCAGCTGGCACTTTTTTCCCCCTTTAGAAAAACAGCAACCACCTCACTGGGAAGAATGGTGGAAGACCTGCAGCTTAATGAAAAGGATCATCAGCGGCATCTGATGCCAAATCTCTAAGCTACAACAAAACCACACCAGCACCACTCCCAGCAAGGTGAGGACTGGGCAGGTTGGGAGGAGAAAGCCATGTGTCACAGATCAAAACTCATCTCCCCCAGCTGCCACTTCACACTACTTACTCCCTGCCTCCTGAGCTACTGAAGGCAAGGAAGACTCCATGGAGAACATGAGTAGGAGGTGGTGGTGGCAGTGTCAAAGGAAGGACAGAGACTCTAGTCCTTCTGTGTGTGCCAGACCAGGATAGGGGATCCACAGGGGATGGAGAACCTCTCAGCTGTGAACTTCAGGCTCTGAACTGTGCAAATTCCGAAGGTTGACACTAAGAAACCCCCATCTGCACCTCAGAGAAATGTTGTAGGAATGGGCTGTTCTTCAGCCAGTAGCACCTTCATGCAACCAGACATCTCCCTCCCGTGACCAAGGGACGGACCACTTTGAAAAATCAGGGACTCTCCAGGGCCAGCATGATGATGTGAACCTTCAGCCACCATGCTGAACTTCAGGGTAAGGATCAGTTCAACACAATCAAACGCAGCCGGTCCTGCTGCATTTGGGGAGGGCAGCTGGACCAGGGTCTCCTGCATTCACAGCCTAGCAGGTGCTGCAGCCTTTCCAGAGCTTGCTTACGGTAATTCAATGGCTTTTGTATTGTAACAGCCCGGAGGAAGACTCCTCTGGATATCTTCCAGGTTCTTAATATCTGCCAGGATCTCGTCAATGCTGCTCTCCAGCGTCCGCACCCGCGCCTTCTGCAATGCAGCTGTCTGCTCCAGCTCCAACATCTCATCCTTCAGCTGGTTGCTTCTGGTTTTGGCTTTGCTAAAATTCATCTCGAGCTGCTTCAGGCCATCCTCATCCACAGCACCAGGCTGGTCTGTTGCACAGGAGGAAAACAAGGAAGAGGGAACCATGGATGGAGGATGAGAACTAGATCTTTTTAGATACTTCATCTCCATCCTGCTGCCCAGCCAGTTTACAGACATCATCCCACACAACTCCCAGCACACCTGCCTAGACCCCAACAAGGACCTGTACGCCCTGCAACAGCAGCTTAAAACCTACTCATGAGACGCAGCAGCTCTTCCAGGGTGCTCAATGTCTCCTGCACGACCACACCTGCCTGGCCAGCCTTGGCATGGACCCTCTGAGCTTCCTGAGATGTCTGAAGAAAGCAAGGTGGTAGCTGTAAGGTGAAGTCTCGCCCAAACATCAACAGGGAAGGGGGGCAAGGTGAGGGAGATGGGGACCCACCTCCTGTATCAC
This sequence comes from Ibidorhyncha struthersii, assembly GCA_013398815.1. Taxonomy (NCBI): domain Eukaryota; kingdom Metazoa; phylum Chordata; class Aves; order Charadriiformes; family Charadriidae; genus Ibidorhyncha; species Ibidorhyncha struthersii. Next base: position 139,835 of record VZSZ01007841.1, read on the forward strand.
AGCAGCATCCGCCTCAACCTCTGAGAGCTTCCTCTCAAATTCACCATCAACTTCCTTGGCCTCACGCTGCAGGGTGGCCACTGCCTTCTCCAGGGCAAGGACACCATCAGCAGTCTTGTTGGCTTCCAGCTTCAGCCGTGTGATCTCCTAGGGAATGCAAAGGGACTCTCAGAGGGGCAGAGCATGGCTGAAATTGATCTGGGTGCACCGGGGCGTGGACCTGGTGGAAACTGGTTCCTTCCACGGGGACCCAAAATTATTGCAGGCTTTCCTGCATCCTTCATGTGCTCCCACCAGCTGCTCCAGAGAGTTGTATCTATGATTATGGCTTAACCCTTCCTTCGGGCATCAGTGAATCCCTTGGGAATTACAACATACAGTCTGGGAGTCGAACTCACCCAACACCAAGTCTGGGAGCTCACAAGCCTACCAGCAACTCAGACTGTGGAAGTGAAAAATCCCCTAGGTCACCAAGAGGTGGCTACAGAGAGGTGCCACAGAGATCCTCACTGTACAAACATGCCTGCACAGATCCCCATGCACCCACTTATCTACAGCCAACTCTGTTTTCTCTGCAGGATCCACTATAGATGAACGTCAGCCAAAAAGTCAATGCATCAGGTCCGCTAGGAAGACCCACTGGAGTTGCCAACCATCTCCTCTTCTTCCATGGTTTTCCCTTCCAAACCCTTTTCTGCCAACAATAACACCAGGGCTTGCCCTCACCTGCTGGATCCCCATGGTGATCTCCTTCGCTTCGCCTGCGGTGCTGCTGGCCGCCTTAGATTCAGAAGCGGCGCTGCCCAGGATCGCTTCAGCTCGGCCCGTCTTCTCCCTGGCACTTGCGACCATGCTGCTGATAATCGGCAGCCTCCTCATGGCATCTTCGGCTTCCCTTCTCTTGTCATCTGCTTGCAGGTTAAACTCTGAAAGAAATGCACATGGAAATGAAGCTGCACTACCTTTGTGAGATCCCACAAGGGAGGGGAAGGGAAGGGTTTCTAGGACATTACCCCGGAGGCTTTTCAGGATCTGTTCCACCTCGTAGAAGGTGGCATTGCCAGCGCTCACGGCTTGCAGGGCTGTGCTCCTGGCAAGGTTGGCTCGGGACAGCAGCTGCGTCAGTGTCTGTGACAGGGCAAAGGGACACAACAGGAAGATGAAGGACATGGTACGAGAGCATTGGACAGTCCCTCAACCAGCTCCAGCAATCATGAGTCATCTTAGCTCTAATCTTTCCAGGAACAGGTCTTTAACCAGCCTGACATGGAGGAGGTGTGCTGGTGAGACCCTGCACCAGCAGCTCTGCGCACATGGCTCCAGAAGACCAGCCCCAAGTGGCTGTGTTTCTGAGGAAGACGAACAGGCTAAGACAGCATGTAGTAGCAGTGGTGCCACAGGCATCCCACTGGGGCTCCAGCTCACACTGAAGATGACTCAAGCTGCAGACCCCCAGCCAACCTCTTACCGCTCTCTCGCCCTCTCCCTTCCTCAGCAGCTGTTTGATTTCCTCCTCCCAGCGCCCTGTGCGGCTCTGCAGCTGCCTGTATTGTGCCATGTAGGTGTCCACCAGGCTCAGGAGAGCACTGGCGTCCTGCTTCAGCCGTGTTGCCTCCCCCTGAAACAGAGATACACGATGACAGCCTGGAGGTCCCGGCGTCTCCCCAGGAACCACAGCAAGCAGCACAGGATGCTTTTCTCTTGCTCCTTGTGCCCGTGGCCAGCTATGGGGGCAAAAGGACAGGAAGATGCATATCTGATGGCTCCCCAGTGGAGACAGAGCCCTGGGAAGGGCTGAGCTGCTGGCAGGGAGGGAGTAGTGGAAAGCGAAAGGAGATCTCCTGGTCCTGCAGGCACAAAGCCCTTACCTCAAAGGAGCCAATGTTGGTCTTCGTCAAGCGGGACAGGGAATTGAGGAGCACAAGGCTGCCCTGATAAGCCCTGTCTGCTTCAGAGGCCATCCCATCAGCATCAGCCTTCAGGCCTCCAACCAGTGACTTCAACTCCTCGTACCTGCACGGATGTGAGGTTGAAGACCACAGTACCAGACAAGCTACCAAACCTCACCACAGCATTAATGCTGCCTCCTGCATCGACTTGGTCACGCTACCCAAGTCTTCTCCAGGGCCCCACACAGATTTATCATGCTGGAAAAGCTTATTGCAAATATTGCCCTCATCCCAGCCCCTCTGCCAAGTGGGGCAGCTGCTGGCTCTGTGCTCATGCTCCAAAATCCAAAGGTGTTTCACACCAGCTGAACCCTCACAGGGTCTGCAGTGGATCTGCTATCCCTGCCACTGGATGTTTCCTCCTGCAATTCCCCATTCAGCTCCTTAACTTAATTTGGGCCGTTGCTCACACCCCACCAGTGGTGGGCTCTGGAAGAGGCACCACACCGACCAGACGTCGGTCTAAATCTACCCTTGGGCTAAACCCAGACCAGATTTTGCAACTGGGTGCAGAGTCACCCCTGGGAGCCTGTTCACACACATGGCATTAAACCCCTTCCTCCCCAGCTGTGGGAGGCCCCTGGGGAGCATCACGGTCTGGGGGATGGGAAGCAAATGCTCCACAGAGCTGCCGACCCTCCATCTCCACCACTCAGACGTGCCAACGACTGAAGTCCAGGCAAGTCCCTGTCTGCCCAGCCTCCAACCACACGTTTCTGCAACTCCTCTGGAGAGATAGGAAAGGAGGCATGGACACTTGTCCACCGTCCTTCTCCCTCCCACGTCCCCCAGGACACGCAGGTAGATGCAGCCGCAACTCACTTCCCAAGCAGCCCTCGCAGGGAGCTGGAGACAGCCTCCTTTCCACCAGCAGCCGCACGCACCAACTCCAGCACTTGCCGTGCGTCCTCCCGTGCCACCTTTGCAGCTTGCTCAATGATGTTGGCGGCTTGTGCATGGCTGCAAAGCACAGGAGGGGCCTCATGAGAAAGGTTTCCCACCCAAGTTTGCTCCACCAACTTTCTTTACTGTTGTATTCAGTAATACTAGATCAGACCCTCCCAGGAAACACAACGCGTTTGAGTAGAGAACTCGTATTTTGCTTGTCCCTCCTGCATCTTCTAAGGGGAGAGGAGCACCAGAAGGAGGAAGATGCTGCCTGTTGCATCTGGACATCCTCAGACCAAACTCTGACTCCGAAGTTACTTCTAAAATACATCCAGCACCACCCTCTAAGGCAACCGAGGACGGTTCTGCACGGCAGCGAAGCCAGCCCAGCAGACACATCATCCCCTGCTCCAGGACCGGCACAGAGGTCATGGCAGCTGTAGCCTGGGGGCAAGGCAAGAATCCCAAAAAAGGGACCTTCTGGGCACCCAGCAGGATCCCAGTCACCCTCCCCTTGGAGCAACTCACCTGTTGGCCAGTCTCAGAGCCTCCTGGGCCAGCATCAAGAACTGATTTGAGCCCCCGGGAAGGTTTGAAACAGGAATGGTCTGAGGAGGGAGGAAGAGAGGCATGAGTGCTCTTCCCTGCCCTCCATCCAATTCAGCAGCGCAAGAGGCAACTGCAGTATGTTAAACCTCCACAGCCCCCTAAAGATCCCTGCCAGCACTGCTCCAGCTTCCAGCGCTACAGAAAGGGCCACCAGAATATCTTCTGCACTCAAAATGAATGTAGTAACTAGAATATGTTAAACTCTTGCTCTCCCCATGGATTTTTTTTTCCAGCCCTGGTCTAGACTAGAAGAGAGTCACATAGGATGCTCTTACCACCCGACGCAGAGCAGCTCCGCTGCGGTCCAGGTCCAGCCTGGCTCTCTCCAGCAGCCGCCGTGTATCCTGCACCTGCCTCTCATACTGGCTCCCTAGAGACCTCAGCCTCTCCACTGTTGCCTTGATCTCGTCCAAGTGGCTCTGAGAGCTGGACACTTGCCCTTTCATGCTGGCCACGTGGCTTTCCAGAGATCTGTCAGAGACTGGTGAGAAAAAAACCAAGAGGTTGAAGAGAAACTCATTGCTGAGCAAAACACTCCCCTGATAGGGCACAGATGGCCCCACCTGAGGGCAGCAGGCGGGTGGTACCTTGAAGGCTCAGGGCTTCCCCGAGGATAGCCCGCAACATCTCCTCAGCCAGCTGCATCCTCCTCTCCAGCTCCTGGCTCTCAGCTCCACCACCAGCTTGCACCTCTGAGAACAGCAGCTCCAGCTCCACCAGCTGCTGCAGGTACAGGTCCACCTGCAACCACAGCAGACCAGGCCATCAGCCAGCGGGATGCTGAGCCCATGGTGGAAAGGTCAGAGAGGCCCATGGTCCAACCAGAGGATGGAGAGCAAAGCAAGGGCTCATTTTTGTATGGGGCACAGCAGGCCAGCAGTTCTAGGTCATCGTTTTATTTTATTTACCTGCCTGAATCAGGTACAAACCCAAACTTCAGGCACAGCCTGAAGAATCATTTCTCACTCACACCAGGAGATGGTTGAGGAGGCCAGGAGGAGATGCTTGCGTATGTCTGCACCCCTTGCTGCTCAGGGGCACTGGGGCTGGTAGAGATGCTCACCTGGGCTTTCACCTGGCTGTAGCAAGCTGGGCACTCACTTTCTTCACAGTTGGGACCCTCGAAGCCAGGCTTGCAGATGCAGCTCCCATCACTCCCACACTTCAGGGGCTCGGCGCCAGCTGAGTTGCAGGTGCAGGCTGTGGGTCAGAGTGGCATAGGTTGAAAAACACCTGTCCTTACCTCAAGTCTCAGCACATCCTTCCATCCACCCTCGACCCCAGCTTGCCTACCACCAAGTAGCCCAGTGCTCTGGTTCCTGCCCTCTGCTCTCACTTTTCAGCCTTGGCTTTTGCAGCATCGTCCTTCCCATCAAGCCACCCTACATGCCAGCATGGACTTTCCTACTCAGCCCCAGCTCAAACAGTGCCCCATTCTCACGTCTGCACTTGTCAGCAGGATCAGGGGCCAGGGGGTTCCCAAAGAAGCCATCTTTGCAGCGGTCGCAGTAGAAGCCAGTGGTGTTGTAGATGCACTTGAGGCACTCTCCCGTCCGGCGATCGCAGTTCCCAACAGCATTGGGTTCCACGTTGCCATTGCACCGGCATGGCTGGCAGGGCCGGGAAGCTGCTGGGTCTCCAAAATAGCCATCTGCACAGTACTCACAGTTGGACCCTGGGAAAGGAGAGATGAGAAGTTCATGCTCTTGCCCAGTAGGCAGAGGCTGCGTCACTGCTTTTACCCCACAGAAATGTGGGCGTTCAGACCACTCCACTCTCCTCACCACCACAGCCAATGCACAACAAACCAGGCAGATTCTCAGAAGATGGCCACGACAACTGACCTGGGGCAACTCATGTCCTCTTTGGTGGGTTTCTTTCCTGTTTTTCTATTCCACTCCCTCTCCACCCATCCTTTTTCCATACATGTTATCTGTTTACATGAGAACCTTTCCCGGGGCAGGGCAATGTGTGTTTACACAGTCCCTGGGGCTGAAACACCCCGTTACAGGCAGGAGTGGCAGTGCCACAGGCAAGCCGGCCTGAGAAGACGGGATGATCTGCCCGGGTCCGAGCATCCTGGGCCACTGATACCTGCATCTCCCTATACAGCATGTAGAAGCTCTGGAGAAAGGCAGAGCAGAAGCGACCTGGAGAAGGACATTACCAGCAGCTCCAAGAGGGCAGTGGTTACAGATGAGCTCCTCACTGCCCGGCACCACCGAGCAGCCTTGGCCATTGTCACAGGGGCATGCCCTGCAGCTCTGTGGCTGCCAAGGGTCTCGGTAGAAGCCGAAGGGGCAGCTGACAATATTGCCCACGTTTTCATCTCCCGAGTAGCATTCACCTGAATGAGGAAGGAAAGGGGGCAGTTTGCTTTCACCCCTGGTGGGACACCCTCCACCACTCCACATCCTCGCCAACCCTCGCTGGTGGCCATGCCATCCACTGCAGCACGAGCACCCATGGTCCAGCATCCTCCACCAGATCCCTCATAATCCCCACACCTGCCCATATGCACTTCATTTCTCTGCCCATCAGTCCATCACCATGTGTGAAAGACTGTGCCCTGCTCCTGCAACGGGAGCCCAGCGAGACCCCCATAGAGAAGCCCATCTCATGGCATGGAGGCTGGCCATCACCACCCAAAGGTGGCTGAATCTTATTTTTCACATCTCATATAGGTCCCAAGGAGCCACATGTTGCCTTCTGTGCCTTCTGATCAATGCTCACATATTTGGAAATTCAATTCCAATTCAGACTTGGAAAATAGCGACAGCTTAACTTTGCATTACTTTGACTTTACATGGCAACACTGTGGGATATTTTAGCAAGACAGGTAGTAAAACACTTTACATCATTGATATCTACTGACACCACAATTACTTTTAAAATAAAAAGTCAGAAGGAAAGTTTTTAATGCTATCCAAGCAGTACGAGATTTTTTTTTCTCTCTTCAACAAGGATCACCTAAGCCTGATTTGATCCCAATGCATCTTCCTTCCTGTATTTTCAGCCACAGCGCTTCTAGGCTTCAGGGAGTTTTACCTGTGATGTTCCCTGCACTCCAGCCCCCCCAAGCCAGGGATCTCACCTCACTCAGTGCCCCCCACACTCCCCTATAGCCCAATTCTCAGGACGCAGGTGGCCGCCCTGTGATCCCATAGGCCCTACAAGCACAATGCAGTCATGGCTTTTCTTACCGGTGTCAGGGTCACAAATTCCTCCCCCCTGGCAATTGCATGGCACACAGATGCTGAACGGCCCCAAGCCAGGGGCATCTCTGCGGTAGCCAGGGGCACACCTCTCGCAGAACTGCCCCTGGTACCCAACCGGGCACTCGCAGTGCTCAACCCAGGGAGCACGGACTCCAGCGACGGGCTGTGCTGACACCAGGGTGACGTTGTCAATGTAGCCAGTGCCTGAAGGGAGATACAGCTCGTCACCCACAGGGGCCAGCGTCTCCACCTGCAAGTCCCCCACCCCTGGGACCTGCACAGGTCACACATTTCATTACAACGTCCACAGGCAGATGGACTGGAGCCAAGGCACTGTTACCATCATGCTCAATCTCTTCATAACTTAATTTTGCCCATCTGAGAGCACTTTTTAAATTATTATTATTTTTTAATATCTTTTAGCAAAGGTGTCTCCATCCATGGAGACTTGGCATCTCCAGCAACGAGGAGAAGCCAACCTTATGCTACCCCCTCGCAGCTCTCCCCCCACTTACTGTACTCCCCAAAGGTGGCTCGGATCCAGAGAGCCGTCAGGTTTCCCAGCAGCCTTCGATATTCAAAGTGATTCAGCCTTGGGCTCCACTTGCTGCTCGGGTGCTCATCCAGCCTGCCCGTGGGAGGGAGGAGAAGTGGAACCAATTTCAAGAAAATGAGATGTCTCATCAAGAAAATGCAGCAGCCCTCGTCCATCTCCCTCCTGAATTCAAGGCTTTGGGGAACAACCTCCACTCACATGACTGACCCTGAACAAAGTACCCAGCCCAACCTCAAGCCAGATTTTCTACTGCCCCTCTTACAAAGTAACCTCCTCATCCAAAACAGAAGCACCCAAGATGCATGCAGCCCAAACCAGGCAACCATTTGCCACCTCCAAGGGATCACAGCTGAATATCCAGCAGCTCCTTGAAGCTGCAGCCTTTCTTGCTCACCCTGCCCCAAATGTCCCAGCATCCCCCTTTACCTGAACATGTACGTCTGGCTGACACCGCAGGGCAGGACCTTCCCCTGGGGCAAGAAGGGGGCAGTGACTCTCAGGCCACCTCCTTCCAGGACCACGTCATGAGGAGATGGTTGGCGTCCCCCTCGGTCCAAGCGGTAATCAAAGGAAAGTGTCTGGCCATAGCTCAGCTGCTGGTTCCCAAGAAATTTTGCTGCAAAGGGAAGGAAGGGAGAAAATTAAAGGCTAAAAATCTTGCCTTCCTCCTAAAGACTCGGTTCATGAGACATGACCAAGCAAAGGGGACACCATCACCTCTCCCCCTCACCGATCCCACACCTACCAGGCGCCACAAAGTATATTGGCTCCGATCTCCTCGCCGCTATGAAGGCATCCTGGTGGCGTGGGGACCATTGGAGCTGGGCTGGGGAGCCAGTTTCATGGACACCTCGCCAGCCTTCAGCACCTGGAGTACCAACAGGGAGCAGTCAGCAGGGACAGGGAAGGTGTTTAGAACTCCAGCAACTTTCTCAAGCTGTATCTTATCAAAACCCTGCAGCTTCCTACCCCTTGACCTCTGAGGGGGCAGCACAGATATCCCTGTGCCGATAGATCTGTAAATAAGCCAGGCTGGTTGTAGAGGTTTCCTCCAAACTGGCAGGAAAGACATGATGAAGCAAATCTACAGTTTCCCCCACCCTCACACCCTACTTCTGCCTGGGACCAAGCCATCCTGCCCATCAAAGCACCGGGAGTCCCAGCAAGGCTGCAAACCAGGTGGCTCCTCCAACACAAAGAGAAGGGATGGCAGACACTCCCATGAGCCATAAGGATGTCCTGCTTGGGCTTCACCTTGCTGGAAGGTGGAGGTGATGTTGTAGATGCTGTGGTTGTCTGCACTGACGCACGCAGCTGAGTGCCCGTAGCAAAAGCAGGGGGAGCATCCCACGGGGTTTCTGGCATCCAAGTTATAGAAGTGTCGCTTGCACCTGGGTAAATGCAAGAAGGTGACAATGTTCAAGTCCATTTTCTCCTCTTCCTGGTCAACACAATCAGCCCTCCAATGACAGCCATGCAACACAGCCATCGCCACGGTTCGAGGTCATCACCAGGCTGGGATGGCGAGATAGGTATATGCAACAGCCAGGGATGTGACTGTCAGGTAGATGGAGGACATGTCACACAGTGGTGTGGCAAGTCCTCCTGACACCCACCTCTCACACCGCTCTCCAGTAGTGCTCGCCTTGCAGACACAGCGGCCGGAGAGGCAGCCCCCCGTGCTGCCAGCTGGGTCACACTCACACTGCGGGCTCCTGCAAGAAGGACAACAGGAACCTCTACCTGGATTTCCAGCTCAGCCTGGGAGCCCAGTGCCCCCAGCTGTCGTACAAGACAGCGGAGAACCCCCCCAGCTACCAGTCCCATGCTAGAAGGAGAAAAATAATCAGCAGAGCCATTTCTCTAAGTAATCCAGCTGCAGCGGTATGGACGTCTGGCTGAGATGATGACCAGCACTACTGCTCCAGGAGATCCCAGAGCACCAGACCCACCTACAAGAGCAAAGCGAAGCTCTGCTGAGCTTGATAAACCCTGGCTGAGTTTAATAAACCCTGGCTGAGTTTAATAGACCCTGGCTGAGCCCCAACAGGCAGTGACACCCTGGGGAGGCTCGGGCCGGAGGCCAGGCATGGCAGCATGGCTGCAGGCAGCCTCCCCTCACCCCCACCCTTTGCCTGCTGGGAGCCCCAAAGGAGCAACAGCAGGGTGAAGCAAGGAAGAAGAGGACACAGTGCTGAGGAAGCCAAACCAGAAACACATCAAAAAGTGTTTAAATAGGGCTTTGTGCAAAGGAAGGGGTTGATTTTTACATGCACATCTTTGCATGGGGGCAGTCCTTGCGAGTGGCACCAACACCAGGCAGACCCACACGTGGGCATGTTCTATTTTACATCGGCTAGCCTGGCTGTTGCCTGTTTGGCATTATCTGGGTAATAAAGCAATTGCCTGGGAGTGTGGTTAAGGTCGACTTTTGACACTGTTGCAGGACAATGAGCTCTACAGGGTGGAATGGATATCCAGCCCAACTCAAGCCTGCTGTCTCCCAGTGAGGTTAGCTTAAGGCTATCACTGTGTTGCCACAAAATAAACTGCCTCTGCCCTTGCACAGGGTGTTTTCAGCTAGCACAGGCCCTTTACAGGGGCTGGGAGAGCTCTGGAGGCTGGCCCTCCAGCTGTCCCCATGCCTCCAATGGTTGCCAGCACTTACTGCCCACTCCTCCGGCACCCAGCCTCGGAGAGGGACTCAAAGCCTGGCTGGCACTGGTCACACCTCTTGCCCATCACACCAGGTTTGCAGCTACACCAGCCATCACTGTTGCACTGTGGGCTGAGGGCACCTGTGGAAAGAGGGGAAGGAGAGGTTCAGACGGGCACCTCCCAGCAATGCTGCTGGTGGAACAGGGGAGAAAAGCACCACACCATCATTGCAGCCACAACCCAACTCCAGCAGCAGGACCCTCCCTGAGATCCCAGCACAGGGCTGGGACACCGAGTCTGGCTGTTAAAGCTGCTCCAGCCTCCCCGACTGATGCAGGAGACAAGGAGGAGATAAATCCCAGCAGGCATTGACCAAATGCCCAGGACAAGGACCCTCTTCCCTACCATAAAGGGCATTGTGAAGGACAAGACAGACTCCAGGGTATGAAAATGAGCAGAGAATTTTTTCTTCTTTGCCAGACCCTCTGCTAGTAGACATGAGTAGAACTTGATTTTGGTCCCTCTACAAGGATCCCACGGGACTTAGGGCCATGGCAGGATCTTTGGTTTCTGACCTACTGCTGTGCATATGCAGGCCCTGAGGGAAGAGGATGCCAGAGCCAAGGGAAGCCATCCTGCCACAGGGCCCTCCCTGCAGGCCAGTGTGAGGGGCAGCCAAGGGGATAGTCACCCTCCCACCACCTTAAAGCCTATTGCTCTGTCATCTTGCCACCTGTTTTTCATCTTCAGGTGGCGCTTCTAGTGATCTTCCTGCATCAACAGAGACCAACAGGCATTTCAGTGTGTACAGAACCTCAGTGCAAGATGTACAAGCTACCTACATGCAGAGCAAGCTGAAACCTGAAGAGGATGAAGGAGCCATCACATCTACTGTGTAACCACCACAAGACCCATGGAAAACACCCCAGAGCTAGAAATCCTATCTCATAGCCCTACAGCCTGCAAAAAGTTGCTGGAGGAGCTGGAGAGGCTGAAGCCTCCTGTCCATATCCAAGCGCCGCAGCAGTTTGCACTACCTCCCCTCCCGAGGCACAACACCATGAACTCAGGAATTATCCTTTTGCTTTTACAGTGCAATTAAAGCCTTTGCAGAGCCCGCCAAACATTACGACACTCGGGAAGCATCAGCCTGACTCACAAAGCCGGCAAAAGCCGCCGCTCCCCACGTTGGGGTTTGGCCGCCATCCTCAAGATAAGGATGGCAGCTGGGAGGGGCAAGCAAGTCCCCACAGGGCAGCTCCTGGCAGGCATCAGCGGGTTCATGGCCACCTGCCAAATTCAGGGCAGAGCAGAGCAGGATCCGTATCTGTCAGGCAGGGATTGTTGATGGAGATGTGGGAGGGAAGGGATGCCATCCAGAGGGAGGCTGGAGTAGTGGGCCCCTGTGAACCTCATGAAGTTCAATCAGGTCAAGTGGAAGGTCTTGCACTTGGGTCAAGACAACCTCCAATATCAGCACAGACTGAGGGATGGATGAAGAGCAGCTCTGAGGAGAAGGACGTGGGGGTACTGGTAGATGAAAAGTTGGACGTGAGCTGGCAATGTGCGCTCGCAGCCCGGAAAGCCAATCGTGTCCTGGGTCCATCACCAGCAGCGTGGCCAGCAGGTTGAGGGGGTTGATGTTCCCCCTCTACTCTGCTCTCATGAGACCCCAGCTGGAGCACTGCATCCAGATCTGGGTTTCCCAGCACAAGGCATGGACTTGTTGGAGTGGGTCCAGATGGGGCCATGAAAATGATCCGAGAGCTGGAACACCTCTGCTATGGAGAAAGGTTGAGAGAGTTGAGGTTGTTCAGCTTGGAGAAGGCTCAGGGAGACCTTATTGAAGCCTTTCAATAGATAAAGGTGGCTCAATATATAAAGGTGAGCTTCACAATGGCTTTTAATTGCATCATAAAAGTGAAAGGAAAATTCCTGAGTTCACAGCGTTGTGCTTTGGGAGGGGAGGTGATACAAAGACTTTTTACCAGACCTTGTAGTGACAGAACAAGGTGAAAAGGTTTTAAACTGAAAGAGGAGGTTTAGGTTGGACAGAATGTGGTGTTGGCAGATATGGTGTAGGGGAGAACTTTGTAGAGTAGGGTAGATGGTTGGACTCGATGATCCCAAGGGTCTCTTCCAACCTAGACAATTCTATGATTCTATGATGAGGGTGGTGGGACACTGGAACAGGTCACCCAGAGGAGTTGTGGATGCCCTATCATTGGAAGTGTTCAAAGTCAGGTTGGACGGGAGTCTCAGCAACCTGATCTTGTGGATGATGTCCCTGCCCATGGCAAGAGGATTGAATGAAGTGATCTTTGAAGGTCCCTTCCAACCCAAACCATTCTGTGAGTCTGCGATTATTTTGGGTGGCAGGTGTGTCTTGAAGCCTGGATACAGCCTGGAGCTGCTGAGGGGTTTGAAACTACTAGCACCAAGTAGTGAAGCACCTAGAAGGAGGAGCAGCTCCTACATCTCATGGTGCAGCAACACAGTGCTGGGCCCTGGCACCTCCCCAGACAATCCCACCTGGAGCCAAGCTGGCCCCACTCACGCCTCCTGCGACGCTCTGGTCTGGGGTGTAGGGACCCGGAGCCTGACCTAGCCCATGTGCTCAGCAGGGCCTAGGGACACACACAGCGGCAGACACTTTAAGCCCCGCTCCATCCTTGACCCAACACCATCCCCTCCCAGCAGGCAGTCACGTACCCTGGGGGTGGCAGTGGCAGGGCAGGCAGCAGTCCTCCTCCTGCTGGCGGAAGAAGCCCTCCTTGCAGCGCTCGCAGTGGGCACCCTCCGTGTTGCCCAGACAGCCAAGGCAGCGGTACCCATTCCCCGTCTCCCTCAGAAGGTGCCAGTCGAAGATGCACTGCCTGGACATCCCATTGCAGTCGCATACTGGGGAGAGGAAAGAGACATCTCAAGTGATGCTTAGAGATGAGGGCACCAGCTACGAAGCTGTAAACCCACCCTGATGGCCAAGGAACAAGCCCAGGCAATACAAACCTCCCTTTCTTGCTCTGCTAAAAACAAGCCTTGTCCCCACGTCTCTGTGATTGCCCCATGCACCTGCATCAATCAGCTACCCCTATGCCACTGGTGCCCACACCATGCTCCACATCCCCGCACTTTGGAGCGATGCACAATTTCACTGATGACACAGCTCAGGATGGATGAACCCCTCGAGCCAAGCAGTCCCGCTTCACAGTGCAGGATGTCCAGGAACATTCTCCATCCTTTCAGAGGCCTTCCAGCACAAGGTCTTTGAGTGAGCAGAGATGGTAAAAAAAAAAAACAAAAAACAAACCCTAAACCTTGTCCTGAGAAAAGTATGGAGAATCTTACTGGTGACTTCAGGGAAAGGGAAGGATCCCTGAGGTTATGTTGTGCTTCACCCACCCTCTGACCAGGAATGAGCCCAGAAGGAAAAGCTCAACCAACTTCCACCAGGTCCCTCCATCCAGGTCTGCAGCGCAAGTGTCCTCCCACCCAAGTGCAGGGGTGATGAGGAGTAGTTTGTGATCAAAGGATCTTGGTGGAAAAGTGCCAACCAAGAGGCAAATTAAAAATAAAAAAAAAGGGTTTGGCAGGATTACACAGGTCATCTCACCCCACTCTCCCCAGGAAGAAAAGCTACAGCTGCCCACACCACTGCATGATGAATACCAGGAAGGACAGGTATGAGATTTTGCATCCCACTACTGCCAGGACAGATGGGACCTCTGGAGAGCAGACTGGCAGATACCTCACCAGACATGCCTTCTCCAGGACTCTTCATTGCCTTTCCCAGGTCTTCTCTTGAAGCCACCTCTCATCTACTTGCCAAACCCCCAGCAGCCAGTACTACACTGTTTAAGCCTGAGGACCTTCATTTCAGATGAGTTCCTCAGCACCACCAAGGAGAGCAGACACAGTTTGAGAGAATGGTTGGCAAAGGCAGGCAGGAGAAAGAAACACCCTGAGGGAAAAAGCAGGGTCTGCAGAGGCGCAGAGCCTGTTAATGAGCTGCTCCAAACCACCCTGACACTGCCATGGGATCCTCAACCTCCCTCCAAGAAACTATGCTCACTGCTGACTTCCCTGGGACGTGAAAGGCGGTCCCCAGCTGCCCACTCCCAGCTCAGACCACCTCTGATGGCACAGGAAGGTGGAGGAAATCCAAAAGCAAGCAGAAACCTGCAGCATGGATGCAGTCAGCAGGTTGTACTTCATACACGTGGAGGCTCCTCCTTCCCAGCGCTCTTCTGGAACAGCTTTGCCTGAGGACACATGGTCCCTGTCCTCTGCATCTCTGATTCCCTGGACCAGGCCAAGCCTCCTGTGCTCACCACCCAAGCACGCAGCGCCCAGTGCTCACACCTGGGCACCGCCCGCCACCATCACACACACCCATTAACACCCGCATACCAGACGAAGGCGCTCAGCAAGTGGCAGCCAAGCCTGCTGCCAAGAAGAGAGATGACTTCATGCGCCTGCAAACACAGAGAAAGGTTTTTCCAGCTCCAGCAAACACGGTTCTTCCCCTGCAGCCTGGCTACCCGGAGATCGAGACCCAGCTGCAGGTGGTCTTCTGCCACCCCAGCCTGCTGGAAGGCGACCTGCAGGTACAGAAGTCCTGCCTCTTAGGGTATGAGAAAGCATCTAGAGCCTCAGTGGACATCATCAGTGACTAAAAAGCAGAGACAACACAAACAGCCCACTGAGAGCAGCAGCACAGAACTTTCTCAAGGTGTTTGCAGAGTCAAGGAATCCACCATAAGGATCATCGAGTTAAACTCCACCCACACACCACCCTACATCTACGTAATCCAGAGGATTTACTGGGTTGCTAAATTACAGGCATGAGCACCGTTCCCCCCGGGAACAAAAACCTTTTTTCAGGTCTTGTTCTGAGGCTGCAGCACATTAAGAGGCACCTCTCCAGCCCTGGCACAGATTCAAGTCTCTCTCATCCAAAGCCATTTAAGATGCTGTTGCAGATTAGTGCCACCACCTCATCGATGTAGCTGTTCCTGTCGCTGGTCTTCTCCTGGAAACCGGAGAGCTCAGGCAGGTTACTCTTTACCAAGAGAGAGGCATTAGAGTTGCTAATGAGATGGAGCACACAGGAGCTGCTGGCAGATGAGGACCAACTGAGGACAGGATCATTTTTGTACCCAGGTGCCCTGAGGCTCTGCCCTGAGATCATCCAGTTCGCAGACAGCTGTGGAGAAGACACAGGCTCCGCAGAGGAGAAGCTTTGCAGCTGGATTTTTTCAGCACTGCATTGGGATGAAAGAGGTCTGTGGCACGCACCCAGCAGGACATCATCCCCCCCAGCTCCCACCCAGCAGAATAAAGCGTGAAAAATGCCTGTTTGCTGTGCTGAGACAAATTCCCACACCCGAAAGGCTTAGAAAAGGAGACAGGCAGCTTTGTACCTCTCAAATTGTCATCTTATATTCACAAAACCAGAAGATGACGTTGGCCCTGCATCTGTGAGGGGCAGATCTGATAGCCCTGTACATACGAGCCAGTCTGCAAAGACTACTCCTTTCATCAAGAGATCAACAAAGCTTTGCATGCAACAAAGCCTCCGCGACAAAACAAGCCACTCCCTGCCCCATGCTTTTAGGACAGTGACCCAGAAGGCTGTCCCATCTGCTACCCCAGGTCCCAGTTTTCCCCATCACCCCACTCCACAGCTTTCTTACTGCAGGAAGACCTGCCTCTGTCTCCTGGGGCTACATCAGCATCAGCAGGGAGAGACCACACACCAGGAGCCAAAAGCTGTTATTTGATGTCTTCTCCTGTCCAACACACGAAGACAGACACCTTATTGGCACGGTGGAGCCCTGACCTCCACAACCCAACTCTTCCCCGAAGGTGGGGAGGTCCCTGCAGCCATCATGCGCAGGCAGACACCACCAAGGCAAACACACGCTTGCTCGGGCAAAGCTCTGCACAGTTCAGAGTACAAGCGCCCTGACCTCTGCCGCTCCACCAGATCATACGCGAACCCAATTTGAGTCAAGCAGTTCAATTGCAAGCAAAAGGGGATTATGTGTGCTAATTACAAGCACACATCTAGTGCCAGGACGGGAGTAGTAACAGCATGGGAGACTAATTTACACCATTGAACCAACTCGGTCTGCTGCAACATAAAAGCATGGCTGGTTAGCAACTGTCGCTTTTACATACATGCAGAAATATGTTCAAGAGTCTATGGAAAAGCAGCTGTTGCCTGTACACTGCCAGGAAAGGGCAGAGGGGGGAATGAAAAGAATCTACATCAGTATTTTAAAACTTGCATGCAGTTGAGACTGCTGTAATAACTATCCAAATGGCGTGTAAAACAGATAGGGTCTTTTTTTTTTTTTAAAAAAAAAAAAAAAGAAACAACCAAAATCAAACCACACTTATCCAGCACTTTTTTCACCTATCACGCTGCGCTTCACTTAAAGGAAAACTGATGAAAGACCAAATTCAAGCCCAGTGAGTGTATTTGGAACACCAGTACTGCAGGGAGAAAAAAAAAAAATTAATCACTCAGTATTTACAAAATATGTGTGAAAACCCGATTTTGATGAAACATACTCACCTCCAGACTATATGTCAATATGACTGAAACCCTGATATTGAATTACCACTGGGCTGAACGTGCTTAAACACCCCTTCATTGCACCCTCCACGACAATTGCACATGCAAGAGGATCCTCTGGATTTTTAAAGCTCGCCATCAGTCTACGTACCGTGGGAGACTCCCTGCCTCCCACGGGGTGCGGCGAGGCTGTGGGTGCCTCAAAAGCCCCACGGACTCACACAAAATACAAACACCACAGATGTTGCTACAGCAAACTGGATCCTGGATGCTTCCAGCTCTTCCTTGGGCTTAGGGAAGGTTTGGGTTAGAGCAGCAGCCGGCAGATCAGCCACCCACTCCCTGGGTGATGCCTGTGCTCGCGCCCGGATCCCACCCAAGTAGCAAGGCTTTATACAGAAAGCAATAAAGTAATTGCACATAAATAAGTTATTTAAAAGGGATGACAGAAAAAAAAAAGTCTAAATGCTCATGGGGTATTTAACCCCATGAGGAAATGTTAGGAGAAGTACCTACAGGTCCAATTTTACTCCCAAATGCGGGAGAGGAGAGCACCCTAGCAGGGTGCTGCGGCACCCAGCCAGCTCCCAGTTACCGGCACTCTCCGGCACTGGGGCAGGGCTGCGAGCAAAGCCGCCTGCAAGATTGCATGTCAGCGCAAAAGCAGGAACAGCCAACCTTGCCGAGGCCTCACCTTCTCCTCTGTTGGTGCTCAGGGCTGCGGGCAGGAGAGACGCGGCGAGGCAGCACAGGGCCAGGAGCCAGCACGCAGCCATTTCTTGCGCCGGGGAGCACAAGGCGCCCGCTCCAGCAGGCGATGGGGGTACTTGTGACCGGCTGCCTACTGCTTTTTTTTCTCGGGTGGTTTTTATGGGCTGCTCCACCTGAGTCACTCCCAACAGGAAGAGCGCGTGTGCCGTGGGCTGACTCACCCCGAAGAAGGAGAGCCCAGCCCAGGGAGCACAGACAGGCGCCCGCACACGCGGCCGCCCCACGCCATCACACCCCTGCAGAGAGATGCACCGACGGGGGGAGCACCCCGAGGACCTCCTGCCTTGCACCTTCCCAGGGGTGCTAGTTCATGGGGTAAAAAATAAAATCTAGCTGCAACCCCCGCAGACAGCCCTCCTGCCCGTCCCGCTCGCCCAGCTCCATCCCACCCGCCGTCGCTGGCTCCATGGGCAGGGCACCGGTGCTGGCTGAGGAGAACGGGGCAGCCTGGGCACGCAGGCAGCTTCCAGGGAGCTAAATGAAACATCATGAGCTCACGGGAAGCCTGGGGAGGGTGGATGGGGACTGCCTGCTCACAAGCCCGCTCCAGCCAACCAACCCACAAAAGCAGGGCTCAAAACCAGCCAGAAGAGGTGACTAGTGGGACTTACAACCAAGGGCTGCTGGGGATGCAAATAGACCCTGAGGACAGCTTGGACACGTACTCAAGAAGCAGATCTATCAGGATTTACAAGACAAGCGTCAGGTTCAGGAAATCCCCAGACCTAGAAATGGGGTGGAGGTCGGGAATCATCACACACATTTGTCTGCTTTTGCTCCCAAGATAGAAAATGAGGTTACATGGGTCCTTGGCCTGACCCAGCTCCTTTCATACTGGAAAAAAGGATGAGGAATGGCGACAGAGAAAAGGCTTGCCTGAGGTTGCTGATAGAGCTGGGATGACAATGCATCTCCCCTGCTTACTATTATGGGACACCTACTGTCACAAATGACTGAGAGTGGTCCATGAGCACCAACACCTTTAGATAAAATGAAGTTGTCCATCAAATTTGCCCCCAGTTCCAGATCCAGTTGCCTTTCAGGTCAACTTCTGCATTAGGGACCGAACTTCAACCCAACATACAATGGTGCTGATGTGCTGCTCGATTCAGAGCTAACGGGCATAGGGTGATTAACATTTAGATCCCCATCCAAACCTCTTAAGCTGGCCAACAGCCTCCAGATGCTCACGCACCTGGAGCTGACTCAGAGGGCTTTTCTCCATGGCTTCTGGTGAGCTCATGGGTGCAACCAGTCTGAATTCACCACATCTTTGCACCTCCCTTTGCCAAGCTTACCTGCCTCTGCTGACTGAGTCAACTATCTTCTATAAATAGGCTGTTTCCTTTTAATTTCACAGGCTAGATCTTAATATAGTGCACGATAAGGAACTCAGCTTTGTGAACGCGCTGGTGGCATGTGGAGTTTTGGCATCCAAGGTTGTCTTACTTGATTTTTTATTTTTTTTTTGTTAAATATTAGTGTCTTTTTTAAGAAGCAAGACAAAACCACTTATGGTGTTCCCACCCATTTGGCAGTTCTTAGGGTCTGCTTACTCCTCTAACAAAACACAATTAATCCCTTCTACTGTAAAGTACACCACTTGCCCCAAACACCTCCGCTGTGTCCTTCCTACACGCTGACACCCCTCTGCTCGGCAAACTCATCTCCTCCAGCAGTGTTGTCAGTACAGCGGTTCCCTTGGACCTTGTCCAGCCCAAGTCCTTGGCTGACTTCTCTCTTGGAACACCAGCTCTCACCATCAGGAAGCTTTTCCCTTATCTGCCTCATTCATGTTATCCCTTCTATCTCACCGTTATCACCCCACCTCTTACTTCACTTCTGCAAACAATGCACTGACACAGCTCGCTCTCCAGTCATTTCTGCGTGTTTACTTAGGTTACTCTTACCTTGTCATCCTCCACCAACGTTCAAGATCACCTCTGAAAACCATGCAAATGCACGCACAGTGCTACCCAAAAATATTTTTTCTGGGGCCCTGATTTTCTAAACACAGCCGATCTGGAACAAACTGGTGGCCACCACCCTCACTGGTGGCCACTACCCTCCACCAAACAACTGTTTGCCCATCATGACCCATTGCTACAGCAACACCGTTTACAGAGGAAAAGGTCTTCTGTAAACATGGTTAACGGAAATGTTCCCTTTTAGAGTGAGCGGAAGCATAAGCAATGGGAGGCACGAAGAACAGTGGCACTCATCAGACATTGCAATGAAACAGCATTTCTTCACTGGATAACCTGGGTCTGCCCATCCCTTTTAATCTGCCACATAGTAAGTGTCCTTCTGAAGATGTCCTATGCTCATTCTTCATAACAGGGTTAAGAAAGCTGCTACAGCAAAGAGACCACTGCAGCAGCTGGTAAGTTTATCAGTCCTTGAGGACATGGTCTTGGCAGAATTAACCACTTCAAAGATAGTCTGGATCCACATAATAATCTGAATTTTGCTGCTGGTTGCTGGTGGCAAGTGATGGATGTGTGAAAGCCCCAAAGCGGTAGTTTTATTGATGTAGACAAGAAAGAAAACTTATTTTGGTGGCTCTTAGCAGATAAACAACACCAGGATGTTATACATTCCTTGCAGCCCCAGCTCTTTCCTGGCACCCCCAAGTCTCCCACCACAAGGGACATTCTGAGCTGCAATGTCTTCCTGCAACTCTGGTCCTGAGCTGCTTCTACAGGCAGTCACGCTTCTCCTTTGGGGTTTGTTGAAAGGTAGCTTATCTCGAGCTATTTTCTGTTTCTATTTTTCTATCATCAAAGGCGCAGTGCAGCAACGAAGGTTGGACTTCGGTCTTTCCTTTTACCAGATGAGTGCCTTGGGCTTCTCAAAGCAGGCTTAGGGCCAGCACACTGAGCCACCTTCCCTGTGCCAGGGCAGAGGTGTTTCCCCTGATACAGCACTATTCCCAGACAGAGAATCTGTTTTATAACTCAGAATTTAAAGCACGATGATATTATTGGTTGATCCTTTCAAACAAACAAAAAAAAAAATATACACACACACACACACCCTCCTTGCTCAGGAGCTCATGGGCTTCCTTCAGGAGGTGTTGCCTTCTGGCATGTTTTGGTTTTATGGCTGTTTTTGGTGGGTCTAGAGGCACAGTTAGACAGCTGGGGGCAGCCCTTGCTGAAGGGTAGCAAAATTCCTCGTGTCAGCCAGGGCCACCAGGAGCAAAGGACATCATTCAGGCAGAGCCTCTGCTGGGAGGAGCAGAGGCGGGCAGGGGAGCAGGCAGGGGAGCAGGCAGGCAGCGGGACACGGGGGACCAGGGGGGAGCACAGCCCTGCCCGCGTCACAGCGGTAGCGGTGAGCAAGCAGGGCAGGGCTGGGCAGCGACGGCGGCACAGTAAGGAAGTGCCATCATGTCTGGCCTTGCCTCGCCTGTGCCCTGCCCATACCAGCAAGGGGGTGAGACAGACAGACGGAGATGATGGAAGAAGGCAGTGCTGTCCCACCAACTTCCCCTCTCTGCTTCCGGCCCACAGTGGTGGCTGCTTGGCTGTGCTGGGGACCTTGGTGGGATTTTTTTTTTTTTACATGGCATTCCTGATTTTTCTCAGATGGGGGCACACAGAAGGTATTGGTCCAGCAGCTAACTAGAAAGACTGACTAACCAGAAGACGGTCCAAGATGTCACAGTTGTAGATGGGGAGCACAGGACACCACCAACTCAGTGTGACTGCTGTATGTCCTCTTCTCCTTCCTCAGATCTGCACGGACATGCTAGAGCTGCCTCCTCCAAGCAGTTGCTCCCAGCACGTCCTGATAATATCTCATCCTCCCTAGAAGTGAGACAGAACCTGGCTCAGCAGCCCCACGAGGTCAGGTCCTCTGAACTTCAGCCTCCCCAGAGCAGCCCATGAAGCTCTCAAGCCACCCTCCTCAAGCATCGCTCTCCCACTTTGCTGGGAGAAGCACCCCAACTATTTTTTACCCAGCTGCAGAGATCCCAACTGATAACCGCTGCCGCTCTGTCCAAGTCCTTCCCATTGCCAGCTGCTCCTCAGGCCCCCCTTTCCCACTGCCAGCCTCTTGCTTCTCCAGAGAGCACATGAGAGATGGTGGAGCTTGAGCTTGGACAGTGAGAAAAGCCACTGGAAACCAGAGGAGAAAAAAGCCCCCAGGGCATGGCTTGGTGACTCCTCAGCAAGGTCCCTCCCTCTTCCACCTTGAGGTCAAGCTCAGCCCGTCCACCCTGAGGTCCAGCTCAGCCCACACTGAGCAGAAACACTCTCCTGAGATGTCCTCCTACCTAGACTTCAAAACCACAAAATGCTTCAGCATGCTGGACGCAGCAGTTCTTGTGCTCCCTTGGGTCTGCTCCTCCCTGCAGCAGATTGTGGCACTTGTTGCCCTCAAAAAACTCTGGTCTCAGACTGGTGCGAGACAAGCATTTCAGAGACTCAGCATAAATCTACAGAAGTCTACAGCTTTGCCTTTATTTGGGATTTCACCCAGGCTTCACACCACAAGCACTGACGCTGTGTGACCTGAAGATAAAATAAAGGGCAAAAGACTCACTTCCTAAGCAGAATGTTTTAGCCTGAAAATGTAAGAGGCTCCATGTCAAGCTACAGCCCATGCAAGGTCAGCACCTTCCCACCACCCGATTCTCTGCTCTCCGACTGCTACCTACAGTCTGCTGCAACATCAGACAGATTTTACCAGCCAGGATTTGCTCAATAGCAGTGTTGGAAAAAAAAAAAAAAATTTAGAAAACAAATGCATTAGTGGCAATTATCGTTGAAGAACAAAAAGCTCAAGCTAGATGAACTGAAATAAAAAAAATAATGAAAAGAACTTACCAATTGAGAAGGGATTAGCTCTGATGCAAGTTAATGAGACATGTGCATTTTCCTCTGCTGAGAAAAATAAAAGAAATCCAGCCTGCAGCTGTAAGATGGGTGTGATTGCAGGACAGCCAAGTCTGTTATCACAGTAATCTGTCCTGACATTAAAAACTTGCTTAATTCAGGAATAAAATTTATCCTGGGCTTTGGCAGACAGGATCCACAAGAACAACAGAGTACACAGATTTATGGTAGTTCCAGCTTCTTTATTTAGGGTTTTTTTCTTCCCAGAAGCCCCATCCTTTTCCATGTGTTCAGCTGAAAGTAGAAAGGATCTCACCCTCACGTTGCAAAGAAAGAGGCCCCCAATCCCTCAGGGCTTCCAGGAGGACAGTACAGCTCCAACAGCATCAGCATCAACAACATAATCTTATTTTTTAAGGCCTGGAAAACCAGCAGCATTAAGTCATCGTAGCCATGACAATGGAGCAGTAGACATGGGGAGAAACCAAAGTCACTATGGCCACGTGCAGCCCACCACATGAAATTCCAAATTTTCCCTTTCTACCACCCCAATCCAGCTCATCTGATTAATTAAGCAAGAGGTGACTCTTACAACACATCCTTATAAACACTCGCCCCCGCCCCAAAGCAATATGCAAAAGAAAGCCAAGGTATAAGGGGTTACAAATATTCAGACTTTATTATAAATAAGAAATACTGTTTTATACATAAAAACTGCAAGTGTTGCATTTTGTTCACCGCCCCAGACAGCAAGACCACAGATTAAGGCAAAAAGCTGGAGTGAAGGCACGTACTGAGGGGGGCCACAGTCAGGAATAAGGTGATGAAGGGAGTGTCACGCATTGCCCGTGACATCCAGCACTCCACCAGCACCTGGCGCATCATCACATTACGTAAAAGAAATAACTGGACTTATACAATGAATAATGGCTGTAATGCAGTAGTGATTAAGAGATCGCTTATAAAGATTTTTTTTTTTATTTAAAAATAAAATTCTGTTAAAAACAGCTTAAGGGGGGAAAAAAAAAAGAGAGAAGAAAGCAAAAAACCTTAGGCCTGAGGTCAGCCAGGGCATGCGCGCATCTTCGCATCTGCTCTTCTCACAGCCTTGGCAGAGAGGTGACACGGTTACAGCGAGCCATCTGACCAGAGCAGCCGGCCAAGACACTGACCTCAAAGTCCCACACACGTGGGCGAGCACAGGTAAGCTCTCCTCCAGGTACTAGTTATGTTTGCAGGCAGGGGGAAATCCCAAGCTGGTAAATTGTAAGAATCTCTAAGAGAAGGGGAACGAGAGTGATGCGGGATTTGCTGGGAACACCCCCTGCCCAGCAGCACTGCTCCCAAGGGTACATCAAGCCTCCCGCCTCACACAGTGGTATCAAGACATCCCCAAATCCAGCTCTCCGACCACCTCAACGCTGGGTCCGGCCTCCTGACAGTGCTACAGCTCCTCACAGCCCAGCTGCAAAGCCACAGCCCCTTCTCTCCTCCTGGCACAACGTCCCCAGGGACAAGGGACACAAAACAGGGTACTGTCAACACCACGCATCAGGGCTGGCTTTGGAGGGAGGGATAGAAAGCATCCACCCAACGGGCAAAGCGGTTATTGCTGATGCCCATACAGGTACTGATGATATGGGAGAGGGAAGAAAGCAGGAGACCAGGTAGGACAACTACCAATCTCTAAGGGAATAACACAGAGAGAAGCGATATATGGTGCATGCACCCCGATGGCTATAGGGGAAAGCACATAGAGGAGGCCAGGCTGTGCCACTCTGGAAATATGGCTGAGTATATTTACACACACATACACACACACAAGAGACTTCCTCACACTATAATCATGATAAAAAAACAGAAAAAAAAATCACATTCACACAAAAAATATAAATTTGAAATAATTAATAGCACCAGTGTGTGTCAGATAATAACTTCTTCCCCGCTACGCAAACATACGAAGTTGCATAGTGTTTAAGGATAGATATATACTGGATCTCAATGAGGGGGTGGGGGTGGGATGCCAGGCTGGAGGCAAGGAGGAAACCACAGAGGATGCTCTCATCTCAGAGAAGGGCCAGAGGAGGAGCAAGGGGCTCCCCACCGCTCCCATCCAGCACCAGTAAGCAACTGGGAGGCACTACCAGGGGAGGGAGCCTGCCAGGGAGGTGGCAGTAGCGGTGAGAAAGGCAGAACTGCCACCTGAGCCTGGCCTGAAGCCCCTGCGCTGTGGTGACTTTACTATGACCGGGAGATTGGTAGGCAAAAAGAAAGGTGTGCACCGGTAAACTCCAGCTCTTTCTGCCAGCTTAAAAACAGGCAGAAGGTGAGAGCAATGCCAGGAGATATAAAAATGCCACTGTCCTTCAAGAAAAAGACTGGGAGAAAGACCTTTTCATTTCCACTTGCATTCCCCCTTCCTTCCCCACCCAAAGACACTGAGCATGAAGGCCAATGCTGATGTCAGAGCTCTTTGGATGGCAGCTCTTCTCTTCAGCAAGACTTCTGCTGCTTGAACAAACTAATCTGTCAATCAGACATTCATAGCAAAAAAAAAAAAAAAAAGATTCTCTGGCAATTCAATAGCAACACCTACAGATGGGAACCCAGCTCATGGCTTCCACACTACTCAGCAGGTAGTCTGCTTACAGACCGGACCCAAAACTTCTCCACAGACTGGGAGCAGGGCTGGCAAGACCTACCACTCCCACCTTCCCACAGAGCTCCTCTCAGAGGCTGCATTTTTCTCAGAGCGATGCATCATCACAGAAAGCATTTCAGAAAGAGGCTTCGGCTATTTTGTCAAAGGCTACCAATGCTGTCGTTTGGCCACTAGTTAACGATAAAGAAAAAAAATTCACAGGGTTAGAATTGGGAAGAGGAATCTGAATGAGTGCAGCTATACTGGCCATTACAGTAATACTTTGGTAGCCATCCCCTTCCTTCACAGGGACAGAGAGCTCTGGGGCCAAGGATTTTACAGTTGAGGGGAGAAGAGAGGAGAGAAAGTAGGGTTAGTTTTGCCTTGCTGTATACAGCTCACATGGTTATTTCTGAACCACAGTATAAAGAGTCCAGAGCATCTCTCATCCTTGCGCTAATCAAAGGGAAACTGTGTCTGAGAGAGGGGCAAAGGCGGAGTGCTCAGGAAGACAGTTTATATAAAAAAAAAAAACCCTTTGATGCCCAAAGACGGATATTTAATTTGCTTCTTTAAAAAAAAAAAAAAACACCAAAAAAAACCTTTCATCTTATCCTGATTTGAAAAGAAAACAGTGGCTGTGAGCAGCAAAGAGTTGGGGATTTGAAGAAGGTAATGTGTGTTAAGGCACTCCATAGCCAAACCACCGCTCCACCGCTCACCGGGGGAATACCCCCCACCCCCAGCGCACCCTTAGGGTTTCTCAATGGACGGGGTGTTAAAACAGCCAGATGGCAAGGTCTTCTTGATGTCTTCCAGGTTGCTAATGTCCTTCAGGATCTCTTCAATGTCCCTGTTGTAGGCCTGTATCGCATCATCTTGCTTCCTGGCTTCTCTCTCAAGGAAAGAAACTTTCTGGTCCAGGTCACTATCTTTCATCTGTTTTTTGGCACTGTTCAGGATACCCTCAATCTCATTCAGTTTGTTCAAGTCCACCGTCTCCAGTTGCCCTGAAAAGCCAGAAGCAAACAGCGAAGTCCATTAAAAAAAACCCTTTGACACACTGGTTTTCGATGCTTACACAGCTGAGCCCGTACCCAGACAGAGATCTCCATTGGGCCATCTCTACATTAGACACAGCATTTAAAACAGGACCAACCAAACACGTTACACCTTCACTGCCTCAACAGTCCTCAGCTCACAGAAAAGCGGTACCAAACACTGCACAACAAGCTTTGAGGCCACCCCAGGGGTAAAAAAAAAAAAAAAAAACAACAAACCAAACAAACAAGACCCTTACTGAAAACATGCAAACCCCATTTCTAGAAGTGAATGGACCCATTTGATTCGTGGCACAGCACCGGCAGGGAAGCCAGCACACCATGCCAGCTGCCAGCACTGCAACATCAGGCAGCAGGAAAACACTCAAAGGCACAAGGCACATTAAGGACAGTCTTACCTAATTGATCCAGCAGGTTGTTAATGACAGCAAGCAAGCTGTTCACAGAGTTCTTTGCTTTTCTTGCTTTGTCTTCTGCCTCCTGGGCAGCCTGTGAGGCCTGCATGGTATTTAAAAAAAAAAAAAAAAAGCTCAAAAAGGCTGTAGGAATTACGAAACTGCCTCCTTTTCATGTCTGCCCAAGCAGTTAGTCACACACATCCCTGCCACCTCTCTCCAGGATAACACCCCTGCAGATCTTTATCAGAGTGCTGGCAAAGACTGACAACCTTCAAATAATCAGTTTTCTGATTATTTCAGGATGGGGATCCCTGATAACCGAGCAGGATTTTGCAGGAAAAGTCAGAACAGACTCAATAGTGTTACAGTCAGGTTTCAGTTAAAATAAGAGGGAAGGTGTTGCATTAAGAAAACTGGCTCTCAAATTCCAGCAGGGAACCTATGCTAATGCCTCCAGAGGAGCTCCTTTGCTAGTCTCATGTTTTCAGTTGCGCTTAAAACTTGGAAGAGATTGAATACTGGCTGGACCCAGTGCTGTCTTTGCAAGAGGACAGCAGGGGAAAGAAGCTTGTATTGCCAGGACAGCAGGGAGAAGGCATTTTCTTGCCACTGCTGCCACCTGCCAGCATTACTTACCATGCCTGCCATCATCATATCCTGCTCAGCATCATCCTGCTTCCGCTTCAGTTCTTTTTCTGCATCCTGTAGTTGCTTCATCATGTTGTCCACCTCTCTGGCCAGCCCCGTCACATCAGCAAAAGTCTTGTCAGCTTCGGCTTTGGTAGCAGCTGCGCTCTACAGCCAACAAGAGGAACAGGATGGAAAAAGGTGGTGAAGGTGCAGAACTTCCTTCAATCCTTTTCATCAAAATGTACTGATTTCCTATCATGCCACATTTTGCATTCCCTGGTGGGGAATACAGCAGAAAGCATGTGAGGTTCACCATGAAATAGTGGAACAGTGGAGTTTACACTGTTACACACCAATATCTAAGGGAGGGTGGCTTCAGAACCACAAAGGACTCACCTTCTGAACAGAACCAGCGATTTTCTCAGCATCATCTGCTTTAGTCTTGGCTTCACGGGCATCAGCAGCAGCATTGCCAAGCGCCAGCTCCGCCTGGCGCGTCTTGTTGTTAGCTTCAGCAATAGTCTGGGTAATGGCAGGGATCTTTTTCAGCGCCTCCTCTGCCGCTGTCTTGTTATCATTCACCCGCTTATCAAAATCTAAGAAAGGGCAAAACAGATTCTTATCACTTGCTCCAGAAGAGCCTTGGGATGGTTCTTTGACCAAGCTACCCAGGCTTTGCCACCTTGACATTCTGGGGTGTGGGGAGTATACGCTTGCAGCTCTTCCCGTTACAAATCTTCTGATACAAAATAAGGAACTTAAACAAAAGGACATTTCTAGTCAGTGAAAACATTTGTATTTTTTTTCTTTAAAGAAAATCAAAAGCCAAAAGAACCCACTCAACACTCAGGTACTGGCAATGGCATGGCCCGTTTAACCAAGATACCCTATGGCCAAGTGACTTGTCATGCAGGAATTGAAGGATTCACCGCAAGCACTTTCTCTTTACCTTTCAGATTGCTGAGAATGGTATTAGCCTCCTGTAGTGTGCCATTGCCCTTCCGAGCAGCTTCTTCAGCCAGGGCTTTCGCTGCATCTGCTCGAGCCAAGAGCTGATCTGCAGTCTAAGGAGATATGACATGTATCAACATATTCTTACCTTTCAAAGGATGACCATCTAGGTGTATCAAAAAGCATTGCTCAGCCTGAAACACCAACACCATACAGAACAGCGTTCATCCCTGAGTGGCAATGCTTCCTCCAAAACCAGGTGAATTTTGGTACTTTCGGAATACTGTTCTGAATACAAAGATGACACCACACCTGGCAAACACCCCCTATTCTCCCATGTAGCCTCAATGCTCTTACCAGCTTTTTGCGTGTCCTTTCCAGGACCATTCTTCAGTATTCTTGTAAGTAACAAACAGTGCTAAGGTAAGACTGAATAAGACCAAATCTTTCATACGTGACCAGTTACTTGTTTTCCTTTGCTTTTTTCCACGGAACAAAAGCCTGCACAAAACAGAACTGACCTGCTGCTCTGTCTTCCCTTTCTCCAAGAGGTTCTTTACTTCTAGCTCCTTTCCTTTCATGTCTTCTCTCAAGTCCTCATAATCTTTCAGCTTCCGGGCAATTAGCTGATCTAACTCCTCTGCTTCCTTCTTGATCTTATTTGCTTCATTCTGCAGATGGAAATCAGAAACAAATGCATATTCCTGAATGTTAATGAACTTCTGAACAGGTAACAAAACACGGTGTAATTTCTAACAGTCAAACAGGCAGAAGCTACGATGGGTTCCCATCTCTTACAACTACAGTTGTAACTTTGCCTTCAAAGCTCTGAATACCATGAGGGTCAGTGCAACGAAGGACAGAGGTTGCAAACAGTTCCGTGTGCAAGAAAAATCTACTGCACCACAGTGAGCACAGGAGAGAGAGCAGCTCTGCAGGCTTCAGAGAGAACTGAAATTTCTGCACTTCTCTGTTCAAGGCAAGATGTTCAGCAAACATTTCACTGTTTTTTGGTCCTTCAGAGATTGGGCAAGGTGGAGGTTTACATATTCAGTTTCCTGCATGCAAGTCTCCTGCATAAAAGCTGAAATGTGCAAGTCTGGATTATGCCTAAAATGGACAAAAATTCCACAGACTGTTCTTATGCAGAGAAACCTCAGCAGAGCACATGCAAGGTATGTCAGCAACCTAGCACACTGCTATAATGCTCGTCC
Source organism: Ibidorhyncha struthersii (assembly GCA_013398815.1). Taxonomy (NCBI): domain Eukaryota; kingdom Metazoa; phylum Chordata; class Aves; order Charadriiformes; family Charadriidae; genus Ibidorhyncha; species Ibidorhyncha struthersii. The sequence goes on from VZSZ01007841.1 coordinate 168,806, forward strand.
TCACTGACCTTTAGAAAACTGTGCATGATGCTTCTGGCACATACCTCTAGCCCTGTGGAATCCACGGTAGGCAGACTAGTGAGATTAGCATAGATCTGTAGGGCTTTGTTTCCAGCTTCCTCTGCCTCTGCAAGCACTTTGTTGGCCTGTTTCTCTAGGTCTCGAGAAATGTTCCTTGCTTGATTATACCTAAAAAAACCCAAGGATCCAGTTACGCTAGTTTTTTTTTTTGTAGAACTGAACTTACTCAGAGAGTAGAGAGGCTAAGAAATTGAAAGACAACTCCCATAAAACTCAAAGTGTACAACGCTACACAAGGCGACTTAGTTTTAAGCACTGCTCCAAAGCCAGGAAATAAAACCAATTTTCTGTTACTGACTCACTTCTGGTTGAGCTCATCAATGTCATTTGCAGTTTGGTTTTCTCCAGCCAGGGTTTTCAGCAGCAGTTGATACGCTTCTGTGGAAGTATCATTTGCTGCCTTGGCTACGCGAACAATCTCATCAGCTTCTTTTTTATGTCTGGACAAGATTGCAGAAGAAAAATAACGCCATTAGAATTGTTAGCCAGTGGTTTCTATCCTCAGTTCCAGATTTTATTCTTACTTTTTTCTTTCATTCACCCAGATTTTGCATATGGAAGATGAAACATTTGCAATGGAAGATGCTGTTTGAGACCATCTCTACAACCAAAGCATCACTCCATCAGTGCCCACGAGATCAGCTGAAAGGCACTGCGACAGTTGTACATGTCCCTTACTGTCTAGTGTTTGCCATCGGCGACACATAGGCATGCACCCACAGTGCCAGTCTCTTGCTCAAAGGGCATATGTTTTGTATCAAGGAAATTACATTTTGCTTCCCCCTTGTAGGGAAAAGCAGGTCCCTAATGTGGCCTGTGAAGAGCGTGTCTTGCCACAGCCTACCTCTCAGCCAGCTTACGGGCCTCTTCTGCCAATAGAGTCATGTTGTTAGGGTCCCCACTTGACTCCGGAGGTGTAATGGACTGGAATAAAAGAATGAAAAGAAAAAAAAATCTTAAAGGTCTTTTTTCATCTTTTATTCATCTTCGCTTTAAATATTTATTGTCATGATCTAAATGCTTAGAGATGTGTCTAACCTACTTCTGACTTCGCTATGTTTTTTTCTTAAGCCCATGCAGTTTCCACCACTGCTTACCCCTTAAAAACAAAGGTTCTGGTATTTATTTAGGGATTCTTGCATTGGTTTCTTTGAGCAGAGGCTAAGACACTACCTATGACAGACACTGGTAATCTTCCTTTATTTATTTCCCATGATCTTGGTTAGGGAAGAACGTATTTCCATAGCAAATCTGCTATATGAGAGAGAGAACGAGCAGAGAAACACACCAGAGGGCACAGAAAGGAAAAGCCCTCTCCTAGCCATATGGGATCTTGGCAGCACACTCACCACGTTGTCAGCTGCCATCTTTGCCTTCTCAAGCATATCAGAAGCTAAGCTGATCAGGTCCTCAGTGTCCTCCACCCGCACCCGGGCTTGCTCCGCCAGGTTCTCTGTCTCCCGCACTGTGCCCTGGATGTTCCTCAGCCCGTTGAGCTGACTCACTAGTGTACTGTTGATGACTTTGAGACGATCCATGAGGCCCTGATCTATATCTGAAACACATGATATGAGAGGAAGCAAAATTAATTACAGCAGGAAGAGAAGCTGGAGCAGCAGCTTACCACTGCAGGCAACACATTAGTAGGTTAATCCCCTACTGAAAGGGGACCAGCAAAGCCATTTCATAAGTCAGCTTGAGATCAAAGTCATCATCAGAATGTGCACCAAATATGAGAAATGAAAAGTCACTAACTACTAACAAGACAATCCTGCTGGGTGTTGGAACTGACTCATATGGGGGATTGTGTGTTCAGAATCATGTTTCACCTCTAACTTAAAAAAAAAAAAAAAACAATAGAGCTGCTCCTCTGAAACACCTGCATTCTGAATTCTCTTTAGCTTAACTCCTAGAAGGTAAGCAGAGATGGAGGAATAGCGGGGCTGTATGCTATTGCCTGCTTTGGGCAATGCTGGCTACTCCCAAATAGTCTCCATATGCAGCAGCTAGAAGATGTGCAGAATAGCAAATCCACCCCAAACTCCCCCCTAAACCAAAGGGATGACAAAAGCTAGCAGGATAGAGCCTTGGTTCTCCAATCTGTAGGACCTATGAGCCCCCTCAAACTTCCCCAAATTTCTGGACCACCAGGTAGCTCTTGCAGCACATCTTAAGCACCGAACATGAATGTTTTACACATTTGAAAAACATACTACAAACTACTACAAGTAGAAAACCACAAAGAAATGCTACAGGTGTGCACAGATGTTGCAAGGGAAGTTTTTCTTGCATTCAACTTGCCTCTTAGTTAGGGAAGAGCAACAAAGCTGGTGAAGGGTCTAGAGCACAAGTCTTATGACGAGCGGCTGAAGGAACCACAGCTGTTTAGTCTGGAGAAAAGGAGGCTGAGGGGAGACCTTATCACTCTCTACAAGTACCTGAAAGGAGGTTGTAGAGAGGTGGGGGTTGGTAACTTCTCCCACAGAGCAAGTGATAGGATGAGAGGAAACGGTCTCAAGTTGCGCCAGGAAAAGTTTAGATTGGATATTAGGAAAAATTTCTTCACCAAAAGGGTTACCAAGCTGGAACAGGCTGCCCAGGAACCATCCCTAGAGGTATTTAAAAGATGTGTAGATGTGATGCTTAGGGACATGGTTTAAGTGGTGGACTTGGCAATGTTAGGTTGACAGTTGGACTTAATGATCTTACGGGTCTTTTCCAACTTAAATGATTCCATGATTCTAAGAGGTGGAAAGGAAGATGAAAAATACCACCACAAAACCCAAGCCATTCCCCCACCTTTCTCCAATCCTCACCCTCCTACCCTGCTACGTGGGACTATTATCTAGGCACAGATGCCAAGCAGGCAGCATAAAGCTACCCCAGCAAAAACTGAGAAGAGCTTCAGTGATTATTCCCACTGGCAGGAATCCTCCTAAGCAAATGTATTAGATGCACGTCAGCTTTTTCCCCCCCAAAAAAGTGACAGTGTCACATTGCTTAACTTCCTGCTCACAGACATCCAATGGTAGAGGTGACAGTACAAGAATCAATTTGAAGCAGAGTTTAACAGGAAAAATAGCTACAGACTACCACAACAGCATATTTCAGAACATTATACACTTTATGGTGGGATAATTAAGCTTGCCAGGAGGATTTTGAAGCCTTTGTTCTGATCACTGATGATATCCCAACAAGAACTGCTTTATCCCAAGATGTCTGAGCAAATTTATAAGCATAATAAATACATATATTGGAAAGGCTTCTGCTTGTTTAACAAGTAAGTAAAAACCTCCTTTGCATCTGGAGAAGAATGTAACATAACACACTTGTATCTGTACACAGTTAGAGGCAAACCTTTACTTTGCATGTACAACAGAGACCACTGGGAGAACAGGGATAGAAGCACAGCCATCTTTGTTTCAATACTAACATATGCTGTCTCAGTCAGTGCTATCTGAAATAGCTGTCTGTCCTGATGCATAGCACAGGCTTGAAATAAAACATGCTGTGTTCAAAGGGAACAGCAACATCAATCATTTCACATTGGTCTGTACCTGATCAAGTCAACTCACCTTTGCTGTTTTGTGCTTCCTGGAGCAACTCCATAACATCTCTTTCTGCCTGCTTCAACCTCTCTTCAAAGGCTTGATCAGTAACAGTTTCTTCTCCTGTACCCAGATTTGCTATAAGATTTTCCAGCTCCTGCAACCTCTCTCGCTGCTCTGCCACCTATATGAGAGGGACAGAGCACAGCTATGACACAGAGCAAAGCACCTTGAACCTCTCCGCTTTCAGCAAGCATCAGCCAGCCACGGGCGTAAAAGCCGCTGCACAAGCGGGCACATGCCACTGTCTCCAGTGGTACCAACAGTGGCATTTGTGGCCTTACCTTATCTTTCACTAATCTGTAACAGGCTGGACACTCTTGGCAGCCCGGCCACGAGCGGTTGTAGAAATAGTTCTCTTCACACTGGTCGCAGCGGCTGCCCACGAAGCCTTCCTTGCACTCGCAGCGACCATTCTCCCGGCACTGTAGGGAGCGTGAACCCTCGGGATCACAGTCACAGGCTGTGGTAAAGTTAAACCTCAGTCAGACTGGAGGAGAGGCAGAAATACCCTAAAAGCCACATACCCTCCATACTCGAAAACATCTGCAAGAGCAACAGGACAAACCCACAGCTGGAGCCCCGTTCCTGGTCAGGGAGCTTCTACACACAGAAGGGCACTCTGTCTAGCTGGATGCAACATTCATTGCACGTGTTCACCGTGTTGCTATTGCCTCTCCCACAAAGCATTATAATTTTCTACCCCATTTCATTGTAACCGACTGCAGTTAGTTTTTTTGCTCTTTACAGGCAGGGATATTGAGGAAGAAAGTTCGGATCATCCTGGTTTTCAATCATGTTTACAAGATCTGCTGCTCCTCAAGACAGAATCTGCATATTCAGGTCATTTGTGGAGTGGCTGTGCAGAGATTTAACATTAGGAAACACGACTGTTGCAGGACAAGACTCAGAGAATGTATTTACACCAGAGAGAAGTGGGTATCTAATAAGCTGGAGTTCTTCCTACCCCCAATTAAAAATAATAATAAAAGAAAAAGGGGAAAAGCTACTGCACAGAGATCAAATTTCACCATGCTGGGTGGGGACATAAAAGTTCCGACTTTTGCTGTGATGAAAAGCAAAGTGAGAAAGTACCTTCCCAGAGACAGGAGGAAAGCAAAGGCAAGGCTGGCTGTGCAACATCTTTCCCATCTGCCTTGCTCCAGCCTCTCAGACTTACGTTTACAGCCTTCAGAGCCAAAGCCAAAGTGGTTGACCTCGCATCTGTCACAACGTTGGCCAGCAACGCCAGGCTGGCACTCGCACTGCCCGGTTTGGATGTCACACTGGCCATTGGTGGAGCCCAGCGCGTGGCAGTTACACCTGGGGGAGGCAGCCACATGTCAGGCAGTGACACAGAGTGGAGGTACGGGTGAAATGCCTCTCTGAAGGAGCCCTAGCGAGCACAGCTCAATGTTTCCATTTGCCAAAAGTCACTTTTCTTGCTGTGCAGATGCAAGAGGCGAGGCGCTGAGCCTTTAACCCGTGCAAGGTCACTTGGTGCCTGCACTAAAAAAAAGGAACTCACAAGCCCCTGCTACCAAAGAACACACAGTCGTGTTGCACTTTTCTATTTAAAACCCTGATTTAAAGCTATTTATAAGTCAGGCTTTTTTTTTTTTACAGCCTTCGTAGCTGCTCCTTGACTGCTGCTCTTCCCCACCCATAGCAGCATTGAGACACACCAGATACTTGCAACAAGCAGAACATTCCTGCACAAAATAAGCACAAACCACCCAAACCCAGGCTCTTTGCCTTGAGACAAGGTGAACGTCACCTTTCACAGCCACGTCCGCTCTGGAGGTTGAAGAAGCCAGGCTCACAGGCACTGCAGTCCCTTCCAGTGACATGAGACAGGCACTCACACTGCCCAGTCACTTGATTGCAACTTGTCTGCTGATTCACAGTGCCGTAGGGATTGCAGTGACAAGCTGCAAAAATAAAAGGGATGTGGAAATATGCAGAAAGTTAGAAGTCCCTTGTGCTGTTGGTACTCTGCTAGCCAGTCCCTAAATGGGCCTGGATCCAAAACACACAGCAGCCCAGCCCCTGCATTGCACAATGCTTTTGCTTCGATGGCAGTAAGCACCCACAAACACGAGCATTTTAGCAAGCTGAAACCACCAAATCAGGATAAAGCCACACATCACTGCTGACTGGCACAAATAACAGCCTGATGTTGTGTCCTAACAACATATCAGGAAACGGCAGCTCTTGGGGACAAAACCGTTTTTAAATGCAAGAAGAACCAGTTCTCACCTCTGCACTTGTCGGCAGGATCGGGGGCCAGGGGGTTTCCGAAGAAGCCATCTTTGCAGCGGTCGCAGTAGAAACCAGCAGTGTTATAGATGCACTTGAGGCACTCGCCCGTCTGGCGGTCACAGTTCCCCACGGCATTAGGATCAATGTTGTCGTTGCACTGGCAGAGGCGGCAAGGCCTCACAGCACCATTTTCACCCAGTGGGTCTCCGAAATAGGCATCGTCACACAGCTCGCACCTCTTACCTGGGACATGACAGAAATGCATGTGTTGCAGCAGAAAGCCCTTTGCTGCCACCTCATCCGGACAAGATGGGGCAAGAAACCACACAAGTCCCTCCCCATCTCTAAATTTAAGCTGCCTTTTCAGTGGAACTTTGCATTATGAATTATTTCAGCTCCTCTTTTCCCTCCTACCCCTTTAAGCCAAATGTATTTATTGTAATCTGTTGTTAATTTTAGAGTCCAAGCAGGTAGAGCTCCGTGGAGCATCACTGCCCCAGGAAGCCCTACTGCCAATGGGATCTGCCAAACCTCCATGGGCAGCCACTGAAGCACCCAGCTCAGCAGCTCCCTACACTTACTGCAGATCTGACCTCCCCAGCCAGTTATAAGCTCCATTGCTTAGGCAGTTCTTGCACGTGCAAACCCTCTTTTCCATCGCCTTTCCCCTCACATCCTGAGAAGGTGGCAGGAGACAGGAGGAACTCCTGTGTGAACACATAGCTACAAGTAAAGATGAGTTCGTACTGAAACCTGAGCTGCAGAGAAGCTGGACCCCTGGACTCCACTTTGGTTCACAAAGCAATGGCACCCATGGAAACTGCGCTGAGCTGCCTCAGTGCTTGGTCAGGGGCTTTTCTAAACATTTCAAGCATTTACCAGTATTCTGCACTTTGGACTCTGCCATGCCAAGCATAAAATCAGAAGCATAGAGGCTTCCAACCATCCTAAGGCTTCCTTGCTGTTTGCCGGCAGAACAAAAGGCTCTGCCTAAAGACTTGGGTACATGCTTGGACTTCACGGTTTATCGCTAAGAAGAAAAAAATATGTACCTGTTTATGTATTTCTCTTTAAAACTGCTGAGCATAAATGTGGCCTTGCATTTTCTGGGCAGTGTTTGTGAGTCACTGCAGTCTTACTGCTTCTCCTAGGGAGGGCACTGCCCCTCCCCTGCAAGCATCCCGCAGTGCCTCTCTGGCTGGCAAACTGCATCTTCTAATTTTATTTTAGTCTGACCTGCCTTCCTGGATCTTTTAAGTCTACCCTATTTTCTGCCCAACACTGTACAATTAACTCTATTAGAAGCTAGCACAGCTCACCTACGTAGCATAGAAACATTCAGACTTTGTACAGATTAAGCCTTTGTTTCTCTTTTGTTCTTGACAGACAGGCACAAAGAACATGGGTAACCCTGAGCCTCACACAGGACAGAAAATAGGGCTGAGGAAGGGAGAAGCATTTGAACCAGAAGACACAGCAGCTTTCAGTGCTGCTTACTGCAGGTCAGAGCCCCAGAACTGGCAGGAGACATTTCCACAGGCACATGGGGTGTAGAAAGAAGACTCTTCATGTAGGAACACACCTGTAGTGCCAGTCTGGCAGCTGGTGCACACAACCTCCTTGGTGCGGGGCACGATGGCACAGCTCGAGCTGCCTGGGCACGGGCAGGGCTGGCAGTCCGAGGCCGTGCCTGCTGTTGCATCTCCATAATACCCATCGCTGCACTTCTCACAGTGAGACCCCGCTGTGTTATCCCTGCAATTACACACGCCTGGAATAGAGAGGGACATGGTTTTTCCTTCATCATCCAATGCAGAAAGAACCGCCCTCTTGCTGCTCCCTGTTTTATCGGCCTCTCTTACCTGTCTCGGGCTCACATGTCTCACTGTGCCCATTGCAAGCGCAAGGCACACAGGGGCTGTAGGGCCCAAGGCTCGGTGTCTCTCGACGGTATCCAGAGGAGCAGCGCTCACAAAACTGCCCCTCGTACCCTGCAGGACAGGAGCAACTCTCCACCCAGGCCACAGGCACACCAGGTCCAGGGTGAGCGCTTGTGATGGTAACATCATCCAGGTGGCCGGCACCTAGAAAGCACCAAGAAGGGAAACACTTTGTAACCACACAGGCTCTCATCACCTCTTCACCAAACACACATCTGAATGGTATGAGAGAGAGACAAGTGGATGCTCGCAGCTGGTAAGGTGAATCAAGAAGCAAAACCCTCCAGGAAAGTTTAGACAGGCAAGAAAACATGCAATATAGCTCACAAAGGGCACACACAGGGCAGGAAAGTTGAGAATAACAATACAGAGGAAGACGCTGAGAACAGCACGTGAGGAAGTACAGACAGTTAAAAGAAGTTATATTTTGCATGCATATGGTTTCCATTTCCAAATCAAATACCAAAATCAATTCCCGTCTTTCTAGGGAGGACAGACCATCTCTTTAATATACTGTCTCTAACACAGTGTCAGCAAACCATGCTTAATGGCAAACTCTTCAGCTATCTCTCTCAGACCATTCCTTTGGCATTTGAAAACTCCCTCCTCTCTGTCCAGACCTTCCCTGGAGCAGAACTGAGCCCAGACACAACAGAGCTGGTTTTTAACTTATAGCAGTGTGTTTGTACCACCGCAGCAGCTCCAGAGCACCAAGCAGAGCCTCAGCTCCTGCATATTATGTGAAGGGGGCCTACAAGAAAGCTGGAGAGGGACTTTTTGCAAGGGCATGTAGTGACAGGATGAGGGGTAAAGGCTCCAAACTAGAAGAGGGTAGATTTAGATTAGGTATCAGGAAGAAATTTTTCACTGTGAAGGTGGTGAGGTACTAGAACAGGTTTCCCAGAGAAGTTGTGGGTGCCCCAACCCCAGAAGTGTTCAAGATCAGGCTGGATGGGGCTTTGAGCAACCTGGTCTAGTGGGAGGTGTCCCTGCCTATGGCAGGGGGATTGGAACTCAATGATCTTTAAGGTCCCTTCCAACCTAAACCATTCTATGATTCTATGATATTAGCAACAGCTACAGCATGCAGGGAATGGCTTGCGCCATACCTTTCCTCCCTTCCTTTTCACAACCCCACATTCCTCTTTATGAGCTGCCTCTACTGAAAACACTCACAGCTTTCCCACCTTCCCCAAATGCAAATTCATCCTTTGCACCTTTCTGCAAGCATTCTTCTTCACATGACAATACCCAATATACAGCCAATATTTCTGCTCCCAATTCGTGCCCAATTTTTATAAGCCCTCATTATGGGAACTTTCACTCACGTTCAGCACAGGCAGTGCTTTTGAGACCTCGTCCTTCCCATTTGTCACACCAAGGCAAGACCAGGAACCAGGGGGGATGTAACCATTCCAAGTGTCGCAGAAACTGAAGCCAAATCTTGTAAACTCCCTACATCTCTCCTACCATGTCCTTCAGGACTCTGTGCTATGTATTTCTCCCAATCTGGAAGACATTGGCTGTGCAGCAAAACCCCCATGTTTAGAAGCAAAGAATCAGCAGGTGATGGGTGCTCAGCTTCCAGACTCTCAAAGGCAGCACCTTTCCCCCCCAGCTCCTCTCCAGGACATCCAGGAGAAGCTGTTACACAGGAAGACCAGGTGAAAAACAATCAGCACAGCCTTTGCCAAATAGCCTGCCACAGCTATTTATGACCAGGCCCTACAATAAAGCAACCCGAGCACTAGACGAATGGGTCTGCCCAGCAACTTACTTCTCTCACTGTACGTTCCACGGATCTTGATGGAAGTCAAGTTGTGGAGAAGCTTCTGGAAATCAAATGCCGTAAGAGCAGGCCTCCATGGGTAATCTGTAGCCTCGTGAAGCCTGCGGAGAAGAGCCATGCATTATCAGCAAAGCTTTCAGATGCTAACAGCTGTGCCCTTTTAATGCACCCTTCCCAACAGCAGTATGCTATTGCAACATACTTTGCATACACTTATGCAATGCTGCTAGACAGCGAGCTTCAAATTAACCTGATAAGACTGCTCTTCCGAGCTAAAATTAATGCTGTTTGTTTTCTCAAGAGCTTAGAGGCCAGGGGCACAGAAGGCTAGGTCCCAGCTGCTTCCACCACACCTGGAGAGTCCTCTCACCTGAAGGTGTAGGTCAGTGCATTCTCACTGGGGTAGGGGTTGCCCTGGGCAATGAGTGGCACCGACACTCTCAGCCCAGCCCCTTCCAGCACCAGGTCCTCTGCAGAGAGGCGTGTGTCCCGTCTGTCCACACGGAAGGAGAAGGTCAGGTTTTGCCCGTAACTCAAAACCTGGTTGCCCAAGAACTTGCCTGAAAGGGGAAAACATCCTTACAGTTAGGGGACAGAACAGAAAGGGCACAAGCACCACAGAAAGCCTTGCTTCTCAAACGACCTACGTGGTGCAACAAAATACATGGGGAAGTAGCTGTCTGAGATAACAGAGATATCCTGGGTCTCTGCACTCCACTGAAGTAATACTTCAGAGCCATCACGCTGCTCAGCACGCCACTCGTCCTCTCCTGAAAAATCAAACGTGCAAGAATTAACACCCTCTGAAGACATAGCTTTGCACACACTTCTCATACGTAACTAATCTATAGTCTGTACACTGGGACTAACAGACTTCAGAAAGTAGCTGTGCAGAAGAACGTAGATAGCAAATATCATCTTTTCAATTTAAGCCCCTACCTTGAGTGCTGACTTGACCCCTCTGAACTTTGAACCCTACAACAACTACTTGTTCAAATTCTTCTTTTCTAAAGAGCTTAAGGAAGGATGGGAAAATCTGCAGTCCTTTACAACTTGATGCGAGTTTCAGCCTCTGTACAAACTGTTCTCCAGTGGAATTTTTATTAAAAAGACGTTCTTTTCAGACTATGCAGCATGAAAACATGCATACGCAGGAAACTGACTGTACAAAAAAAAAAAAAACAACTTTTCTCCAGAGCTTACAGACCCATCAGAAACACAACTGTGTTTTATTCAGAGCCATGTAAACCCCAACTCTAAAGTGATTATAATCCTCTCAGTCAGAAACTCCTCATTTGGTTCTAAAATTAAGCAAACGCCCCCTTGCCAGCACCTCTCTCAAACTACAAAAGATTTACATTTACAATTCCTGCTTGCACCTGCACAGTGTATGTTAGCACTGGGTGCCCAAGGCCAGAGTTGTGAATTCATTCCTCCCTAGCTGAAAACTGGGAAACTCCCAGTAACTTCAGCAGTAACTCAGCACTTCCAAAGGAGGGATCCTGGACCTGCCTGCCCAACGTTTGCGATCTTGCACAGGGAAGAAGGAGCAGGGCTTTTTTTTTTTTTAGTCACTTCTGACTTGAGTCTACAGCCCAGCCTGAGATACAAAGGAAGGATCAATTTTACCAAACTCAAAGCTGGAGGTGATGCTGTAGATACTGTAGCCGATAGCATTGGTGCAGACTGAAGAGTGTCCAAAACAGAAGCAGGGGGTACAGCCCCTTGTATTGGAGGAGTCCAGATGGAAAAATCCAGGTTTGCATCTGAAGATGTGAAGGAAAGAGAATTAATTTCCTTGATGCTTACCTTAGGCCACCGCTCAGATGTTTCTCATTCTTGAAACAAAGCCACAGGAAGAGAAACTCACCTCTCGCAGTGGAAGCCTTCAACATTGTCCTTGCATGTACATCGTCCTGTCTCAACATTGCATTCCCCTGTGCTACCGGCCAGATTGCAAGAACAGGGCCTGAAAGCGCCAGGAGAGAGGATAACTCATTAAGAGCCACACAGAGAAAGCTTTAAAAAGGTGCCTAGTTTTTCTTTTAGAGAGCACCAGCCCCCCTTACCTGCACCCAGCTTCAGAAAGGGAGTGGAAACCTGGCTGGCACCGGTCACACTTCTCGCCCATCACACCAGGTTTGCAGCTGCACTGGCCATAGCTGTCGCACTGTGTGCTGAGGGAGCCTGCAGGAAGAGCAGGAACAGGCACCTCAGCAGACCCACCCAGCTCTATTAGCCTGCAATTTTTTCAACTTCGTAAACCAGGCAAGAAATATGGGAAAAGAAAGTGGACAGCATAGCTTCAAGCTGATAAGTAACAGCTTACCTAAAGACTACCTCTAGTTCACAGATATTTTTTCCCCTAGAAAAGCTCTAGAGAAGAATCATTATCTGACCTTCCAAGCTATATTCAGCTTTAAGTTTTCCTACCAAACAATGTTTTTATATATAATTTTAACTTCAAATTGCATACTCGACCTTACTCCCATTTCATCCTCAATATTACCTTCACATGCCTCTAATTCCATGCCTGTTTTACCCTGCAATGCACGATTTCTGAGATTTTATTCCCTGAAACCCTTGCGTTCTCCTTAATAACCATCTCCCCTTTGCCAGGGGATATCCTGACCTCTCCTTTTCAAGCTCTCATTTCCTCTCTTGATTCCCAAGGTGGATTTAAAGACTAAACGCCCTCCTCGGAGCAAGGCTGCATGTACCACTATTAACCCTAACAAAGTCTTCAGCAATACTCTTGTTTTCGGAAGGACATCTTCCTCAGTACTGCTCTGTTCAAGCAGAGTTGCATAAAAAAGCAGGCACAGGTTTCTTTATGCCACAGCAGACAAAATGCTTTCTCCCAAGCACCAGTGTAGCTAACAGCCTAGGAGTTGTCAGCACTGTAGGGGTTAACTTCCAGGAGAAAACTTTTAATATACAGAAATAGTTGCTTCTTTCCAGTTCAGTCCATACTAGAAGATTATAGCAAAGTGAAGAGTTAGAAGATGATTAGGCTGGACAGGACAGAAGAACTCACAAAACCTTTACCATATACAGCCGAAGGTCAAATCCCCTTTGCGGTCCCACTTACGATTATTTAGGAAAAAAAAACAGTACTTGGACAAAAAATAGCAATCTAAACCCCTCCAGGGGCTTCAAATATGCCCTGGGTGCCAGTGTGCCACAGGATAAAAGTTGATAGCTAAGTTATAAAGCCCTTTGAAATCTGTCCTTAAAGACCTGAGACGTCACCTCCCTGCTTCTTCTTGACTGTCTCAGCTGACACCAACCCTCAACTCTCTTAAAATAAGGTCTGACACGAGGACTCAGCTGACACCAGCCTTCACCCCTCTTAAAATAAGGTCCGACACGAGGACCTGGGAGAGCAGATGCAGGAAGAAAGAGGCCTTTCTTGGTCAAAAATTTCACAACCATACAACTCTCTGACCAAATTAGATAGGAGATGTACCCTGGCAGACCTCTCACTGGCTGCTTTTAGGGTATGCTGCAAGCAATTACTTATTCCAGCTACTCTATTTTGGAACCTCACATCATATCTTACTATCTGTTACCCTTTTGTCTCCTTCCCCCTTATTTGCTGTGGACTGGTGTAGTTACAGGATCACTTCATACAGGTCAAGTGGTTCCCTTGACAACAAAAGATTTGTTCTCCTGCCAGATTTTTTTCCATTTGTTTTTTTTTTTTTTTGGTTGGTTTGGTTTTGGTTGGTTTTTTTTTTGTTTTTTTTTTTTTTTAGTAAACTCCAAATATGTAGTTAAAATCTTTGTTTTTTCTCACCCCCACCCCCTTTTGTGTTTAAGGTTTCACTGGTTTGTATTTATAGTGCTTGGATACTCAGTAGGAGAAACTGATGCAGCTAAAGTTCACTACAATTCTTCAGTATGAACAACTTCCAGAAATATCTGCTCACATCATCTTGTTTATTAAGAATTTAAATGAGCTCTTTAGTACTGGGAGCATCCAGGGTAACACATACACAGTGGGGGAAAAAAAATAATAGAAAACTAAAATAAAATCTATTTCAGAACACATTTGAAGGAGTAAATGCTGCAGAGGTGAAACGTCTGCCCCTGCCACCCCAACCCCAAATTAGATCCAAGGATAATTTAAACCAAAATACAACCCAATAAACATTTCCTATATAGGGAAAAAAGTAGAAAGAAAAGAAAAACAAAAGCAACCCACCTCTTTTTACCCTGTAGTTTGCAATTAGCTGCACAACCAGGAGAAAAGCTAGCTTTTGTGCATGGAAGTTTGCAAGCAGAAACATTTGCTGCCACTACTTACCGACAGGGTTGCAGCTGCAGGGCAGGCATCCTTCCTCGCTCCCCAGGCGATAGAAGCTGTCCCTGCACCTTTCACAGTGGGCACCGTCGGTGTTATCTGAGCAGCCCATGCAGTGGCCCCCGTGGCCTGTTGAGCGGTACAGCTCAGAGTCGAAGTAGCACTCCTGCGACCTCCCATTGCAGTCACAAGCTGCAAAGACAAGGGTACCACCAGAGAACAGCATGTGCAGTCACAAAACCCTGACAGTCACAAAACCTGCTAAGCAAAGCTCCACATGAAGTTGTAGGGGAGCTGGAGTAGAAGCCTTTAACCATGCCGAGATCCACACACAGACCCCCTAAGGTATTTGTGCATCAATGAGAAGAAAAAGGAGGCTGCATGTTTTTGTAGTGGTTGAACATGGGGAGGAGGAAGCAAGGCTGTAATGATGAAACAGGCTCCTCAGGACCATTCTAATCTATATCCAGAAGAAAACCAGCCTTTTCTACCCCACTCCCTTCCAAGGTGGGCTGCCATTTGCAGCCAAAATGCCACACTCCCTCACAGCAACTCCAGTCTTGGCCATGCAAACAAGCATGAGAAGATAACAAGGGCTGACTCCCTGCTGTAAGGAGAGTTTCTTCCCAGGATGCAGATAGATTACAAATCCCCTCTGTCTAGGGGGCAGCAGACCTGGGTTTCACCAGCCTGTCAAGGGAAGCCACAGGTCTTGACCAGACAGCTGGGACCGATCAGCACACACAGAGGTCAGACAGGAAGAAAGCTTTACGGGGAAGCTTTTTAGACGAAAAAAGTAAACTACCAGGAGCTGTGGTCTGCAACACAAAACCAAGCAAAATAAATTGGCATTCAGTCACAGAGATCCACATTTCTGGTCCAGAACTGTTGCAACAGCCTCAAAATTGGATGAAATAGTCAACAAGTAACTGTAAAAACCAATAACCCAAATAAAAAAGGAAGTCAGCCAATGCTAAATGAGGAGCTTTTTAAAGGGCAATTATACTCCAGCATACCAAATACAGATTTTTTTTTTCTACGGGTCCCATAAAGTTCAAGCCTGTACATTTTTGCAGCAGCTGGATGCCAACAGAGGCAGGGGACCCAACCCATGAGAGGTTTTCCCATCAAGCATGGCTGCACATACGCAAGCATTCATTGGCACTCTCTGCTGTTGCTCTCCTCCACGGACGGTCATTGAAGAAAGGAAGACACTTTTCACAGTCGACCCCAAAGGTGTTGTGTTTGCAGTTGCAGACCAGCTTCCCAAGCTCATTCTTCACACACTCGCTTGCATGCCCGTTACATTTGCATCTGGTTAACAAGAGAAAAGGAACAACTATTCAAACTCCAGGGATCCAGGTGACTCACAGAGCAATCCTGAAAACAAAGCCCAGATCTGAAAATCTGAGATGAGACAAATTCAAAGATTTGTCACAACAAAATTGAGAACACAACTGCTGTTGTTCAGCCTGGAGAAGAGGAGGCTCCAGGGAGAGCTTATTGAGGTCTTTCAATATCTAAAGGGGGTTTACAAGAAAGATGGAGAGAGACTTTTTACCAAGGCCTGTAGTGAGAGGACAAGGGGCAATGATTTTAAACTGAAAGAGGGTAGGTTTAGATTTGACATAAGGAAAGAACATGTCAAAATGAGAGTGGTGAGACGCTGGCACAGGTTGCCCCATCATTGGAAGTGTTCAAGGTCAGGCTGAATGGGGCTTTGAGCAACCTGATCTAGTGGAAGATATCCCTACCCATGGTGGGGGACTGGATGATCTCTGAAGGTCCCTGCCAACCCAGACCATTCTATGAAACAAACAGCATGCTCAAGGTAGGCATTTAGAAAAGTGGCAACATTAACCAACTCCTTCACGGTCTGTCACTAAAACAGAATAAGCTAAGTAGGAGAAGCAAAGATTTTATTGGCTTCATGTTAGTATATTCTCCATTGCTTCTCTCTTATGAGGGTCCAGGAAACTGCATGCACACTGGCTGCATGCTACTGCTATATCAGTAAGAAATTAAATAGCACAGAGGTGACTAATACGGAAGCCCAAGGACCACAAAAGACTGGTGGTGCAGCCAATGCAAATTACCATGTTGTCAAATAACAGTCTCAGGACTGCTCTCTGCAAAGAGTCCAAAACACTACACTGGTCCCAGCTCTGTTTATGAAAACATTTTATCACCAACAACTTAAGATTTAAGCATTCTGCAATACACTTTAGCAAAAGGAATGGACAACTATGGTATTGTACAATGCTTCAGATCTTTATAGGAAATAGTTGCCAAAATATGTGAAGCACAGATGTTGAGATTTTCTATTTACTGTTATTCTAGGCTACAGATATAGTCAGAGAACAATTAATAACATGTTAAAAAACACACAAAGTCAACATAGAAAAAAATGGTTTTTTCCTTTAGTTTTACATTTTTGTCACTCTTTTCACACTCCACACTCCCAAATCACTTAACATTTGATCTATACCAAGGAAGAAAAAAAAAAAGTCAATCTTTGTCTGCCCTGAAATTATAGCCACAAGAGATTATACACAGTATTTGTAAGCTTCATAAAATTCATTCTACTGCATTTTTGGTTTATGATAGTCCATAATGATCAGAGCCTAATGGTACCATGTGAGTATAATCAAAATCTTTAAAGCACTCCAGTAATCCTGACCAAAAGCTTTAAATAAGTACAGAGGTTTATTGTCTACTTACCTACCACCCACAGCAAAATCAGAAATCGCATAATAATAAGACTTGAGAACTTTTGGATCATTGAAAACTTCATCTCCAAATGTGTTCAGACGATTGAGGGTCACTCTAATATCTGTAGCTGTCACCCATTCCTAGAGCAGACAGAAATCACATCAGATTAAGCATCAAACATCGCCCTTGACAGCATATGAGTGCTGTGTCATTAGCAGTTGTATTTACAGAGTCATTCATCAATCAGCAAGTTCCTTCCTCATCGTTTTCCCCTCTGCACCTCAGAAGCTCACACGTCCCTGCCCAAGAGGCCTTACACCACATCCTCTTGGTTCAAATGCATTTTCTGGACCCTGCTCCTCTCTGGCTACCCTTTCCCATGCCTCTTCACATCTTGACTGCTCTCAGCTGGGAAGCAGTGGGTAACCTCTCCAGCAAAAAGTGCAGTGCAGTTATAAGAGCTTGCTAATTGTACTTATCTATCTGACTGCAGTTTTCCTGCAAAGCTATCCAGCACCATGAAAAGCTTTCGGGTACACTTGTCTGCAGACATGCCCCACCAGATGAAAAGACACCGACAGACAAATGAATGAAGCTGGGGGGAAGAGGAGGAAGATAAACAGGCAGATCTGACTTACAACACAAGAACTTTTCATAATATTTACACATCTTCAACACACTACCCTACCATCCTCCAGCAACAGTCAGCAAGCGTAGCCTGTCCCCAAATGTCACATCACCTTCAGCCAGTGACTGTGATTAGTACCTCCTTGTTTTTATTACAGCTTTTGCAATGCCCTTTTCCTTCCAACGCCATAAAAACAGGAAAAACATCCTTGTATGTACAATTGCACTGCAGCAGCGTTGCTGCTTAGCCAGTACAATAAGAAGATTTGCTGAATTACAAACACTGGCATAAACACATGGAAACGCTGAGCACAAAATACACATTTACTTCAGTTGCGAAAAGCAACACCAGAGGTTTGTACCTATTTTAGGAAACTAGCAGTCAGGTCTCTATTTCTTACATAGAGAAGTTTATCAGAAAATTATACACCATATCACTCACTTGAAATCTCTCCGTTCACCTTAACGATTAGACCCTGTTCTCTGCAAGGGCTAACTACAGCAACAACGTGGCCAAACTGGTTCTTTTCCATTTCAAGAGTTCTTCTCCCTTTCCCATTAATCTTTATTTTCATTTGCAGAAGCAAGCCCCACCAGATTCTGCTTTCCCACCTGCTGGCTGGAGATCACGTCTCAGTCTGCTCCTGCTTCTCTAACAGGAAAGGGAAGTGGCTATCACAGCTCCGAAACGAAAGAGACAAGCCCCAACAGAGCAAGTCCCACAGCTTTAGCTCCTTGTTGCAATATAAGCTGGAGAAGTCATCAAGCAGCATACAGAAAGTGGCAAGTAAATTAGATAAATTGGTGCTCCCAGTACGCCCCTAACCACTGCCCAATTGGCATTGTGAATGGTAACCAAAAAAACCAAACCCAACCAAACCCCATCCTCAAGCCACTTGTAAGAGAAACCAAACACTGTGGATAAAATCAAGCTCCCCCACCCCAACACACATGTAAAAGAACAGGTTAGGGTTTCCAATAACCCCTTCTTTGTTCAGAAGAATCTCACATTTCTTACAGTTTTCTGCTCAAAATATAAATGCAGGTGCCTCAAATGTTCATTTGACTTAGGCTTTACCTTCCTCTGCCTTTACATCTGAAACAACAGCAAAATGCCCACCGCTGTTTTCTAAGTAAGCAGAGATTTACATTCATCCTCTAAAGACTTCCACAGTGCCCAATGACAAATCATCCCTAGTGCCATGGATTTTGCTTTTTGCACCTTAAACTTACTAACAATAGAGTCAAGAGTTGAACTCTTCCTTCAAAAGTGTTTCTTTGGATTGTCCATTCCAAGGTACCTGTGCAAAGGCCTTTCAGTCTGAATAAGGGCTGTCGTGGAGCCCACAGCCAGCACAAAGCCACCATCCACAACAACTAAACAGAAAGACTCAATTCAGACCACCTGACTGATATAGGACTGCTCATATACCTGTAGCACGGGGCTGTTGTCAAAGTTATAGGCACTGGGACGCCCCTCCAGTGTTGAGAACGCCACGTTGCCCCCAGTGAGAGGGGAGATGTCACTGAACTCGTCTGTGCAGAGTGCCTGCTGCTCATCCTCCCCAGTCCGAATAAAGCCCCGGTTGACTTTATGATACGTGCTCTCACAGGAGCCACTGTAATACTGGTAGGGCACCCACGGGCCATCTTCCCTGGTGCGTTTGTAGATTGCAAAGCTCTCCGGCCGACTGGTGTGAAACTTCAGACGCACGTACGTGATGTCAAAGGCCTTTCCTGCGGATGAGAGAAGACAGACATGAGAAAACTCAAACAACTTAAACCAGAAAGAATGACAAGAGCTGCACTGCAGTTCTCCCTTTAAAAGAAACATCTCTTCTAGTACCATCCAGTAGGATGAGCAGTGTCCAGAAGCACCAAAAATATCTCCTCCAGTCCTACGTACTGCACCTCCTAGCAAAGACGAGGTGAAGGAACTGAAACCAGAAGTTGAGGGCAGACCGAGTAGGTAAATAAACAGACCTACGGATTTCTGTGCAACCAAACACACATCTCACAAGCTGCAATTCTCTTCTGCAGACATCACTAGCAGGTGTCCTTACGCCAACAGATGATATATCACATCAGAGCCACAAACAGTTTGTGTGTCTCTAAGGCCAGGTCCAAATTAGCCATGACATTTGATAATATTTCTTCCAAATATATGTATGGGAGAAATAGCATTAACCAGAGAAGCAAGAGTTGCACTGTAGAGCCTGTTTTGTACTTCCTCTTCCCTAAACAGACAATATCCCAAACTCTTGAACTACTGAATACACCCTCTCCTACTCATTCCCTGGGAAAGACAAAAGAAGGTTTAAGTTTCCCAGAACATATAATTAAAGTCACCAAGACACTTTTCAGCTCAACGTGCAATGATTTACAAGCTAGCCATGTTCTCCCTCTCCTAGGAGGATAAACGTAAACCCACCTCCCTGCCCTCTATTAATCTCCTAACAGGTATGTGGTAATCAGCAGATCATTCACTCTCAAGGATTCTTCTCCAGTGACTTGTGCATCTACCCCTGTGCACATAAACCAACCACCCAGGGGATTTACCCCCATGAGAAAACCCATTAGGGAAAAAGGACTGTAGCACGCTTCAGCCACCTTCCTCCACCATCCCCACTGGCCAAGGGGCACGTTCCCAGGAGGAGGCGTACAGCTGCATACCAGCTGTTCTTGCTCCACCTCAGCGAGCAGTCTGTGTACAACCAGGACACCCTGGTGCACGTAGGGATCTCGCTAAAACAACGTGAGGTTTGTCTGGAACAAAATCTCAGCTGTTTAGTCCCTGCCATGCTCTTTTACACTCCCACCAGCTCCAAGATAAACACTGCCTTAAGCAGAGGTTGCAGCCGTCACTGGTCCCTTCGTTGACCAAAAAAAAAACCCAAAAAACAAAACCAAACCAAACCTACTAGAAGAGTTTCAACTGACTGAGAAACAGGTTTTCTCTGCCTGTAGAAGTCAGATGGATTTAACCTCAACTTGTAAAATGAATTAACTCCCTCACATTAAATTTTAATGGGAAGCTTTGCACCTGCTGAAGAGTGGCTTGCTTCGTAAGTTAAAGCAGACCAAACAGCACCAGGCAACAAACACAGTATGCCTCTCAAAGCACACACGCAAAACCTGATTACAATGAATCAGGTTCAAGTCACAAACCATGGTTCTCGCTTATAGGCCACCAGCCAGTTAGATTAGGACCAACCTGCATTAGGCAGGTCACACCCAGAACCCGGCCAACGCCAGGGAGGAACCCTTTTCCTTTCTGGCTGCTGGAAACACCGAAGTAGCAGGAGAAGCATGGCAAAGGGTCCAGAAATCAACATAGCAGAAAAAAAAATAAAAATCAAGACATACAGCACCTAAAAAAAAAAAAACAAAAAACAAAACCACACTTACATCTGCATGTCCCAAGGATAAAAGACCACCAATCTTGTCTTTAAAGCCAAAGAAATCTGCTGATATCCCAACCTACCAAAAAAGTACTATCTGTGCACGACATGCAAGACAGCTGGGGCATTGTACAGATACAAACTCCCCAATACTTCCTGCAAAATAGCCTTTACTGTTACATCATGTGTGATGTTACACATGACCTCAGCACAAGACTGGAAGTCAAGACATTCACAATTTGCTGCTCTTACTCAATACTAGCTCACTTTTTGTTTGGGGTGAAGTTAGTTAACAAGATCTTCTTACATACAGAAGACAAGTGACAAGCAATCACACTATTAATGCCAAACTGCTTCCGCAAGGGCTAGAAACTCCAAAGGATCAACACTTAACATCGTAACACAGCTTAGGCTTACTCTCCCCTTGCTGCCAAATATAAGAGGTGATTAATCCCGTTTCCGTTTATTTGGAAGCATTTTTCATATGAATCTCAATGCAAGGCAAGAAGCAGACATCAGGAATACAAATCAGTCCCCCCCCAGGTTTCCCATTTCTCCTGCTATGTGGTCTCTTCTCAAGAAGAGAAGGCTCCTCACTGAAGGCAAAGTACACTTCAGAGGTGAAGAGCATGCACATGCAGAAACTCAAGGTGAGCACACCAGATGTAAACCAATAGGTCAGACATGCACAAATATCATCTTCAGGCCCACAGTAAACAAACCCAAGATACACTCTCCATCTTTTCCAGATAAAAGCCAGAAGCCCCAGAAGCAAATGCCTCCTCGTTCTTCTGCCGG
Organism: Ibidorhyncha struthersii; assembly: GCA_013398815.1. Classification (NCBI taxonomy): domain Eukaryota; kingdom Metazoa; phylum Chordata; class Aves; order Charadriiformes; family Charadriidae; genus Ibidorhyncha; species Ibidorhyncha struthersii. The sequence continues at coordinate 190,330 of VZSZ01007841.1, forward strand.
AAGACCCTAGTATATGTGTTGACCTGTAACTTACCAGCCTGAGAACTTCACCAACACCTTGGATGGGCAGCAACTAAAATCAGACCTACTATCATGATTTTATCTCTAATAAAACCATCATTAGAAGCTTCATGAGAAAGTCATCTTTGAGCTCACACACAGAATAAAACAAAACACGAGGCTGAAAAAAAAATCACTGCCCTAGTGATGAAAATTGCCCAAAGAAATCTCACCAGTGAAAACGGTGAAGACATCAGGCAAGAGGAGCCTTCCATGAGTCAAGAGGGGAAAAAACACCCCAAACAAACAAAAGAGTCAGAGCCAACAGCATGAATATCATTCAATTAAATTGTGTCAACTGAAATGTCAAGAGTACCCTGCTACTTTGACTTGGGATGGTTAGTTTTCTTCTACTAGTATGCATACCTCTAGCATGAAGTAAAAACCCTGTGTTCAGGCTTTATCAAGATGATTTTGGGGAGGAAATGCTTTGAAAGAATCCTGGGAATGAAGAGGGGGCCGGGTGTGTGTTCTCACTCCACAAACACACGACTTTCTGCTCTAGCAGAAGGGCCAGGTCACAGCCTGCACGTCCTGAAAAAGAACTATTTTTTTTTCCTCTTCTCCACTACAACTGGATTACGTTCCCTGCTTCCTGACAAGGTCTCCTACAGCTCCTTGCAAAAATTCCAGCTCAGCTAATGGCACAATACATGCAAACAGCACTCAGGGCAGCGCAAAAACATTTTCCATAGAAATCCCATGTGCTAAATGGAAAGGACCCTCCCTTTTTCATCTTCAGTTTTACACCGTGAGCCAAAGAAAAAACATTCAAAACCCTCCTGACAGAGCAACCCAGGTGAAAAAGGCATTTGTTTCAGCTGGCAGTGCGACTACTTGAGAAATCCTGTTAATGGCATTAAACAGGAATGCAGTTAATGCACACAGAGCGGCTGTGCGCTAGCACCATATCAGCTTGCCATGGGTAAATACTACTGGAACAATAGTTCACCCAAGACCAGCTGACAGAGCGTTGAAATGCATTTCCCCCCTGTTCATAATGAAAATGAACGTAAACACTGTGCTTAGCTGCCTGGCAGCCAGCACAGCTCTTCAAGGTTGCAGAGCCTTTTTCTAGCAGAGATAAGCTGCCTAGGTTGCTTTCAAGTCTTTCAGGGCTAAATAAATATATATTGCTATTACACTGAGAAATGGCGACAGCAGTAACTAGGTGAAAGGCAGTTTTAAATGTTTCATTTGGAAGACAAAAAGTCATTGTTCTCCTGTTCCTACAAGCTGGTAATTATTTTGATCTCTGTTTGGCTCAGAAGTGTCTGATACTGTCAAGTATCAGATAATACTTCTCTCTGCATACTGAGAAGTGGCAGATTTGTTTTGCAGGAAGAACTCCAGATGTTTGTTATAAAAGTTCGTTAGTAGGAAGACGACATGACCATGTGCTCAGCACTTCAGGAGTGCAACCTGACACATCTTTAAAGCATCCAGAGCTCAAAATCATGAGCCCCACATTTTAAAACTGCATCTTTTCTGAGGCATGAAGCTGTTCACCAGCAAGGTGACAAAATAACCAGCTCCTTTCGATAATTCAAGGTGATGTAGAAAACCATTTAATATCATTCTCTAAAGAAAGTAAGCACACGTATAAGCCTTCAAGACAATATTACAATTACAGATTAAACTAAGCAAGCAAGTCTGGGTGCCTGCAGAGGCAGCAGTGGCATTGGACGTGTTCAGTGTTGTTCGATGCAGGGACACTTCCTCCAACAACCTGCTCACATGTTGTGCTGCCAGATGTCATCAGCAATTAAAGCCCTTCCTCAGCAGGGTTATCGCCCAATTCTGTATCCTAAGGGTCCACCAGGAAATGCACCATGCTGAAAACCATAAAGATAGACTGGAAAAATGTAATCAAATGCTATTTAGATCTTCAGAAACTCCTCCCTTTCCCCCCCAAGTTAGGAATTTGTCCCTACACACAAAAGGCCCCCTTGTATTCGGACCCCTCAGAATGGATGGATAATTTACATCAGGAAAACGTCCCGCCAGCTGGCACGCCAACTACAAGCACTGAATTGTGAGCAGATGCCTGGATGAGATAAGCCCAGACGACACTTGCCTCCATTATCGATTTACTCACATCCCCTGCATGCGAGAAGAAACCACACTACCTCTTCTGCACTCTCTGGAATCCCTCAGTGCATCAGCCCAGCAGTGAGCTTTAAAATATGGCTGCTGAGTTTTGCTGCCCAGGAAAAAAATCCACCTGAGAAGATTGCACTGGGCAAAGAACCAAGCCTTTGCAGATTTGTTTTCAGCAAGATTCACTGAGCAGTAATGAAACAGTTAAAATTTTCTGTTTCTCTTTTGGTTGGCTCCTGTTCAAGGCAACTTTTTTCACACAGGTACCTGCTGACAACCTATTTCTAAGTAAAGGTTAAAAGAATGAAAACAAATACCAGCATACTTACTACTTTTTGATTGGATGTCATCTCCATTTTGCAGGAGACAGAGCGAACAACTACCACTGGCATTTCATTTTGCTCTCATCTGACCTGTTTCTCAATCATGCCCAGGAAGAAAGGCCAGCCTTCCCAGTTCACCAGACTAGAGCGTGCCCCATGCCGTTCGCCCATCTTGTCCTTACTCCTACCTAAACTCTACCTTTCTTGAACCATCAGCTCTCCCCGCTGCCCAGTGCAATGCTGGACCAGCTATAAGCAGACAGACTCCACTGCTTCAACACATAAATGCTCGTCTGCTTCTCCCTGACAAATACCAGCCATAGCAGGAGGCAGCATCTTCCACCCTTAAGCTACCACCATGTGCAAGGGGTAGCACAGGTACTGGAACTTCACGGCTTCCCTCCTGGAGCACAGGGGCTGCAGATGAGAGTGGAATATTGAAGAAGAATGAGTTATCCCATTCCACAGAACATGACTGAATTTTCTAGCATGCAGATGGGCAACAAGAGCAGGACAGTGTTTATAAGGAGGGGAGGAGAATGAGAAACATCCTGAGCAACTTGCTTTTTTGGAATAAAAAAGTTTTATTAAACAACAACAGCCCAACACCTGCAAGACACATAAGCAGTAAGTTATGTTGCTTGCATCACATACACATGAAAAAGCCAAACTTATGACAGAAGGCAAAAAGTTATTGTAGTTCTAGAGCAAGCATTCTTTACAACTACACCCTAGCTTTTCTGGGAAAATTTGTGGAGGAGGAGGAGGAGGAAGATGAGAGCACTGGTATCACAAAAGCAAATGGAATATCCAGCCTCTGAAGAAAGAACACAAAGGACTTCCATTTTCTGATAATCTTCACTGGGAAATAACTCCACACAGGAGCATGGATGACAGCTCCCAAATGCTGCGTGGCGGCCCTTATGGGAAGACAAACTAGTAATAATAAACCTTGGCTTTATTTTCTTGTCCTCACCTAAAGAGCCTGGAGATTTAGGCGTATATGTCATGAACAAGAAACGTCTGAAGGATTTTAACACAGTCTCATCACAAACCATACTCTGCCATACCAAAGATTTTGCCACACAGAGCTCCACCACAGACAGGCGCAGGGGTGTTAAGAAAGCGCAACAGATACAAACACAGACTGCTTTTTCTGGGCACCAGTACTAAGACAGGGATGGAGAAAGGAAACAGGTTTGGGACACTGGGGGAATGAGCGCAGCCTTGAGCACGCTGGAACGAAGGCAAACTCCCACCACCCCATTAGATCATGCATTCTTCCAGCGCTCCCGAACAAAGGCACCATTGACTTGTGCGTGTGGGCGGCTCCGGACAGCAAAAGGCTGCCCAGTAAATTATTGCATGATAATCCAACATTGATAAGTCATCGAGGCTGCTTGTTCTAGTCATATTTCCAAAAGGGGGGAGGAAGAAAAACTTATTTCCCCCTGCATGGGCTGAAGGCAGCCTCATAAGAAATGCATTTTTTTTTCATTTGATCGCTCCTAAATCAGTGTAAAAGTCAGAAAACGTTGTCTAATAATTCAGTACAGCTTTCTGCCTTATTTGTACAGCTTTGATGCAAAGATGTTAAGTCCGTTTCCCAAAACGGCCAGCTGTGTTTATTCACTAGGGACTGGAAAGATCCCATGTACAACACAAAAGTCCTATCTGCACAGGAAGCCTCAAAGTCCTTTTTCAGCACAAACGATAAAAGCTTACTTTAAAAAGGCACTTTACACTTGGCAAGCACAGCCAGATCACAGATGATCAAGGACACCACAGGGCAATTTGGGGAGGGCTCCATTTCATTCACATATCCAGACTGCAAAGCTACCTACTGCCACCAGTGTTGGCACCAAGATGAGCATGATCTGGGTTACAGTGGGTCGGGATGCTTGGAATGCTCCTCTGCTTGTATCAAGCATCCAGAAACTGCTCCGTGGCCTGTACACAATGGGTATGGGTAAAACCAAGTCACTCCCCAACTGAAGGGGCACAAAAAAAGTGTGGGTTTACTCTCCCAAAATGGGGGGGTTACCCAAGAAAAGAAGAAAAAAAAAATTGGTCTAAAGAGTTCACTTACCCAGAAAAGACAGAAAAAAAAAAAAAGCTGTCTTTTGCCCTTTATTCTCAGCAGAGGAGTGCACAGCAATTACCCAGAAATCATCATTTCATCACATAGATAGTCCATAATGACATCACCAACAGTGACTGCAGTAATGACAACCCTTTAAAAGGGGCAACTTCCACTCATTCCAAAACACTGTGGGACCTTGGTTCCCCAGCAACATTACATTTTCTCAAGAGTTTTCCTCACGTTGGAGATACAGCTATCATCCAGTAAAAGCCAAAGCAAGCAAGCACCACAGCCCCAGAAGATCAGAGCTGACGGCAGCAGCAAGCCAGAAGAGATTCACCAAAAAGCTTTCAATTGATTTGTACAATGTGATATTTCTCATCCTTGGCAACATGGCAAGACGTCTTAGGAACATTTCTTGTGCAAGACCACATCTCCAAAGGAATCACAACAAAGCAACAAGTCTTAACCTCTTTCAAGTCATTCTCATGGCATCCAACTTAAAGTGACAAAACAAAGAGCAAATCACACTACGTTTTAATTTCCCCTCAGATATTTTAATTTGACAGTAGGAGGTGTAAGAGGGAATATTCCTGATGTTCAGCTCCAACTGTATCTTTTCAGAGGTGATGATGTGGGGATGGAAGAATGACTGGGGGAGGGGAGGAAGACTAAAAATTACTTTCAAACTCCAAAGCCAAAGTTTAAATAGTTAAACAAAAATGAAGCTGTAGCTTCTTTAAATATGGTATTTGGCCAACTGGCAAACACATGACTTCTTGTAATAAGAAAATATGTTTATTGGATTGTAGTGCAGTATCTTGCAAACAAATTTAAACATCAGAAAACCTGGTGAGAAGTACAAAGCCATTTGTTTAAAGGACTACTAGATTTTACTGACTTCTGACCAAAAAGAAAAAAAAAAATCAAGTAAAAAGCATTTTGCAAATGGCATAGTTAGTGCAGGAACATTAACAGGCTTTCCTGAGGTCCTTCCAGGAGCCTCGCCCTCCAGCGGCTCAATGCCCTTCACTTGCACACTTGCAACTAGCACACCTGAAGTCAAAGCATATACAATGCTTCGGTTTAAGTTCAGCAAACCCAAATGACCAGAGTCGAAAACGTCCTGGCCAAAGGCAGCATGAAAGTTATTTTGGATGTCTGCATGTGTGGGTGAGACAACAGACAGCCCTTGCTCCAACCCCAGCACTCCTGGAGGGGAGGTACACCAGTTCCCACTGGAGTGCTGCCTCTCAACCCAGTTAACGGCTCCAACGCTCATGATAATCAGCCGCTAATTTTTATTAAATAATATTTTGAAGCCTTTTCCCCTGCCTGTTGAAAGGCAGTGCTTTCCCCACTCACCCCCCTTCTCCTCCATATGTGTCCATAGCCTGCAACAGCTCTAACACCTGGCTTCACTCCTATCTGAATTAGATATCAAAAACACACAGCTTGCGTTGTTGAGCCTAATTAAGAACAAATTAAGTCATAGAACTATATATGAGCATTCTGAGCAGCAGCAAGTTCAGCACCTCTGGGAGCAAGTCGACCTTCCAGACTAGCTCCCACACCGCTGGCTATACAGCCATGGGGAGGCCAGAAATGTTCCTTACACAAAACACTGAATTCTCTGGAATTTTGATGGTTTAATCTTCCTCCCGCCCCTGCCCTTCCACCTCCCACTCACCAGCCACAGATTTTTTTCAGACACAGGCCATAATTAACACTGCAGCTATTTGGAAATAATACTGTTGCTATTAGCATCAATCACCTAGCCCTGATGCAGACAAGACAGCTTTCTTTTCTCGAGTATTTAAAGCATTTAATATTCTTCAATAAACATTTAAGAAAACTAACTTTTAGCACATTTGAATCACGCTGTTTAATGTTGTGCAGTGTTTGCACATCTCCTGCCTCCCTATGTCCCACTGAGAAATCTCCCCCTCCTCCCAACAGACTCCTGCTATGGATTTTAAGTAGCAGTTTTCATGCCTTCATGCTATCTTCTAATGCATTTTCAGTCAATTACAGGCTTATGCACAAGCTACCACTATTTATGAAACACAAATTACAGCAATATCCATACAGACCATTTTCAACCACCCACCCACACAACAGTTTTACTTTCTCAGCCTATTAAGCCAGGGAAGGAATTGGGATAAACAGACTTGACAAAACCATTGCTGGAGTGAGGCCATTTCCAAAACAAAGCTTGCCACTGAGTTATGTTTCAAATATGTTTTGGAAAGTCAGAAGCAAAGCTCTTCCAAATTTTTCCTGAAGCAGAAAGGGAATTGCACTCCAGTTCTCGACTCACAAGTAACAGCCAGCAAGCGCCTTCAACTCTGCCTCTGGAGAATAAACTGTACAAAGTGCAAACACTCATGGAAGTTGCAAAGGTGTATTAAACACACAAACGTGCAAGTTCATATTCATCCACGTGTTCTGTCTGGAGACACATGAAGGACAAGGAACTACTAAATGCAGTGACTATTTCTAAGGAAAGAGAGTTTAGCAGAAAACCACACATACTTGAGAAGGTAGCATGGCTTAACATGACTGGTCTCCCATAGAAGTGACTCTCTAAGATTATTTTGGAACACCATGAACAAAAAATGAAACTGGATGCTCTCTGCTGACCCTTCAAAGATAATACTAACTCCAGGCTTCTCAATACTTTCAGCTGCCAAACCTGAAGCCCTTGGTTTAATTCACAGACTAGAACAGAGCCAAATCTGCTTTACATCAGGCTCCAAAACACATCAATGTATCCACACCAAACCTAGATTGGAAAGTTATATGTAGATCAGAACTCCTTCCACCCAGGCTAAAGGCTGCCCATCCAGGAACAGAGAAAACTCTGGAAGAAAAAAAAAAAAAAAAAAAAAAAGAGATACACACAGGGTCTTTCCTTACCGTTTTGTGTAAGAGGAAGATTTCCATACTGAGACAGCATTACTTTGCTGCTCCTTTGTAAAGGAAGGATTTAAAAGAGGGTACCAACATACTTGCTGAAGTGGGACCACATGCCACCTGGGATACTGCTGAGGGAGTGTAACATCAAATGAGGTTCCTACAAAGCATGTTTTCCTACAACAGCCCCAGCGGAAACAAAAAAACTAAATGCTAACGTGTTTAAAAGACGTTCCACAGGGACTTCTAATTTGTTGAGCTTATCTACCAGTCTTGAAACACAGGCCATACAGTATGGTATGAAGCTACATGTTATCACCTGGTTCCCAGTGACAGGAATGCAACTGAACCTTAATAATTCTGGGTGTGCAATTAATTCACCTTGTCAGCAGTAGAGAAGAAAGGCAGTTGTGCTGTGAAGAAGAGACTGAGTCTGATGGAAAAGAAAAAAAAATAGGCAAAGAAATACATTTAATTCCCAGATGGTCAGAGTTCACGGTGCTCAAGAACTCAGACCTGCATTTAAGTTTTAAAAAAAAGCGTGGATTGGGAACAGCTGCAGAAACACTTACAAAGTCCAGACAAGGCAACAGAAAACCCACTCACTCCACAAAAAGTAGGATGATCAGCCCCTGGACTGTTGCAGAGGACATTTCCAGCGAGGTCACCGTGGAAGAGGACCCCTGCGAGCAGCCTTCTAGCAAGCATTTAAGAAACATCTTGCACATCAGAAGACAAACCTCCTGTCCCCAAGCTCCATGTTGAGAGGCACATGCTGTGACTGGTTAGATCACACCACATCCTTCCCAGTCACACACAAGTTCTTCAGCGGCATAAGAATAGCTCAAGATTTTCTTAATTAACAGCACTGCCTAAAAGAGGATGATTGCACAGAAAATTAGTTTAACCATTTGCACTGAATGCCAAACGAGATTTTCTTCAGGCACGCTAAACCGCTGTGAAGCCTAAATGAACTCTACCAGAAGGTATTTTTCTCAGGAGAGAGAATTAAAAATTCATTTTCCGATTAGTACTGCTAAGGCAGTGACATTCCTTTAAAAAACATTGAATACGCAGTTGATGAAAAAGCCTTTTTTGAAATTAGACGATAACTCTCGTACCTCAATCAGTAACATAAACTAACACACATTAAAACTTCTAAGTAATTTGTTGACCATGAAGTAGGAGTCAAGCTATCTCTCCCTCCCTCTGCTTTCAGTGTCTTTAGTATGTATACTGACTCTTTTGACAGTATACTTCATCAGGGGGAATGGAGAAGAAACAGCCACTTAAACCCACCTGTAAAGCTGCTGCCTTTGTGAAGTCTTAAACAATACAGCACTCTCAAGCCTCTGCTTTCAATAAATCCTTATGTTTAGTGATAGGTTAAACCCAAACCAACCTACCTGTCACTCTTTCAATCTACAGACACCCCAAGAGAGCTTGAAGAGCATCAGGCTCTCCAGTCTACCATTAAGTTACAGCAATAAGGGCTTTTCTCATCCAAAAGCTCAGGCTTTCAAAGACCCCATAGTATCCCCATGTCTCTTTGTTGCCTAGATAGGTACCTCATTCAGAGGTCAAGGAAAGCTACCACCACACAACCCCAAATGTTAATCTTCACAGGTATGTGTTACTAAAATGTCAAGGTGCCTGTAAAAGACCAAAATTTGAACAAAGTGTGGACAGGTCAAGGAAAACCAAAGCTACTTTGGTTGGAAAATAGAATCATTTGAGAAACCCACATAGCTAAGATTGAAGGTAGGCTGCATACCCACCATACCATCAAAGCACTCTAAAGCCTTTGAACTCTGCTCAGCCTCATCCAGGACGATATGCTTGTCTCCTCTGTCCTCTTAAAAACCATCATCACTCCTTCCTGAACAAGGATCCAGCTAAAGCAATCCATACATTTATCATGTCAAGAAGAGTCATATAACCCAGTGCAAAAGAAATGGGAGAAAAACCCAAAGGATCTCAAATGCTTCCTTGATGGCCCGGTGAGATAATTATTTTTAAGTTACCATTTCCCAGCAAACTTCTGATATTAAATGAAGGCATTACTCCTTATCTTTAAAGCAATTAACAGGTCCAGTCGTAAGAAAAACACAACCCTAATTTTAAACCCTCAATAGCAGCACACATCAACCATAGTAGATAGCAGCTATCTTCTGGCACAATGCACACCACGCCAGGTCTCTGCTTCAAAGGCATAAAATTTAGAGACAAAACATTTCACCAAAGGAGATTCAGCAGTTGCATGAGCCTCTGAAAGGAGAAAATAAGTCAAAGCCAGGATCTGTCTGTATTAAGGAAATGCTGCAAATTCATTGGAGCAGTGGGGGAAGGATCTTCATTTATCAGAAATACTGCCTCCTACGTTCAAACCCACTCCAACTTTTCCTCGTAGAACTTCACACTAAAAGTGAAAAGCCTTGCTCTATAGTGTTTTTAGTTTGAAAGTAAGAGTTGCTAGAGATTAAAGGCTTACCAAGGACTTAATCAGTGGTCTTAAACGCAAGGCGTTTTGTTACCACAGAGCAGCACACGAACACAAGACAAGTAGAAGGACAACTAACAGCTGTCAAGATCTGCTCTGGTGAAGTGAGACATTTTAAGTCACTTCACTTAGAATGACATGCAATTCCTGATATTGCTAAAACAGCAGGGGTGGGACAGAAGGAGCACTGCGAGCAGAGGAATTAATAACATACGGCTTCCTATATGTGAGCCTCTTCATTGAGTTTTGGAAGGGAAGTCTTGCATCTTCTCAACTCCATGACAAGGGATATCTTCAGAGTCACATCTGACCGCAGAAGCCAAAAACCACGAGAGACAGTGTGTTTGAATCCTGGTTCTCTCTTTGGTTGACCTTTTCCATAACACTAACAAGAACTGTCATTATTGTGGAGAGCTTCTTCCTTCTACCCATCCAAGCAGAAGAGCAAAGGGTTCAGAAACTATGTGGGACATGACGGGGCACAGACCAAATTCTTAGATGCATTTTACTTCCACAGGGCAATGCATTCCAGCAAGAGAAACATAATTGACTCTTGTTTGCAAAGAGGAAATGAACAGCCAGGCCTTCCTGAGTCATTGCAAAAACTCCATGAGCCTCTCATGACACTATCAGAAAAAAGCTTTAACAATGGAGCAATATCAGATATAACAGCCTCCCTTTGCAAGTGGATGGTGACAACCTTCTTGGATGTGTCACTCCTCCAAGAACTTGGTTTTAGTAAGTTATTTAATTACACGTTCCTACTCCCAAAAATGAAGAACACTTGAAGTACTTCAAACGTGTGGACAAGTTGCACACACACTCAGGTTTCCTTTCACCAAGGTCTCATGACCCTATATTTTGCTGTAGATTATTTGCATTACTATAAAAATCTTATTTTATCTGAAAAAGCCCTTTTATGAAATATATATTCTATTTCCTTTAAAGTCAGGAAAAAGTAATTTTTTAGGCTCATTCAGCATTTCCACTACCAGCATGCTAACTTAAATACTTGCTGAATTTTCTTAACACAAGACAAAAAAATGCTCAACTACACACAGTATAGTGTAATTTCATGTGTCCGTATACAAACCAATGCAAAGAAAAGCGCTGCTATTAAAAAAAAAAAAGCTATCAGCCCATGATTAGATGCGCTAGATTTCACACAAATGACAAGAAGAGCACCTTAAATCAATACCAACAATAACATAATCACTTCCAGATGACACTGGGATACTTCTGCAAGAAGTTATTTGAACTTTTTATCTCAATTACTCTTTGCAAAGTTAAGGATAGCAGTAAAAAGTTAATTTTCAGTTGATTAAGAAACAGCAATGTACGTTTCTTTTAACAAGTGTATAAAGAAACCCAGATCTGCGCTGCTGATTTCTGAAACAAAGCGATGACAGTGGAGAAGAGGTACAATCCTGGACAAGAAGTTGATAGTGCTGACAACTTGGGCAGGGGGATTTTCCTGGAAGAGCTGATTTTGCTGAGAATAATGGAGCAGCTTTCCTGTACTTTGAAGTGCAGTATTACTCTGGTAAAATGCTGCTAGAGTAAGCAGAGCTTACTTTGGATGAGACCTGGGAAAAGACCTTCAGGATGTTTTAGGATGCATTCGTGCTTAGCCTCCTACTTCTCACTGCAGCTGCAAGAGCGCTATTTCCTTCCTCCTCCCAATCTTACTTTATCTAGACCCCCTAAGTACTTTACTTATCTAAGAAGGTAAGTAAACATAAGCAGGTGTAAAAAAAAAAACACCAAAAAAACCCACCCAATCCACCAAAGTTGGAGAGAGTGCAGCTAAAAATTTGTACACATCAAAGTATTTTTTTATTCACGCAAACATCACTGATGAAGAAACAGTCACTACACAGATCAGATACTGCTTCATTTTCTCAAGTGTTCCCGAGTTTCTTACCTAACCAGGTCTGGTTACTTTTTATTTTAATTTATGTTGCATGAAAAGAGGGCAGTTGGACAGACAGACCTTTTAAGGGCATTTCAATCTCCCAGGAACATTAAGAACACAAATTATTCAGCGCTTCATTAACCAAGGGACCAGATAGTAATGGCCTTCAAATTTAAACCACGTTGCCTAACATCAGCATATCCTCCCTCAGAACTGCTGGTTAAAGAGTAATCTATTTTCCCCCAGCTCATGGGAAAACAAAGCCAGGCTGTTCCCAGCCTTTTCATGGACATACCAATAAGCTTTGGAAATAAGATGAACTTCAGTGGGTAATGCTGTGAGCACGAAGATGCAGAAGAAAATCATTGTGCTGTCTAGCTGCAGTCACATATTACACTGCAGTTCAGAAAAATATCTTTTTTGTAATCCATTCTTCTGAAGATTCAGCTGATTCCCTCCAAATACAGAGCACTTAAATATTTCAAGGTCCCTCTGACACAAACATTTTTACAGCTTAAAAAGGTGGATTTACTCATGTATTTACTAAGCAAAGTTTCCCTAAATATTTGTATCTCTATAGCAAACAAGCATGAAGCTATGCCAAGTCTATTTGTACAGGATGGTCTCCACACAGCGTTTAAGTGAGCACTAAACTGGAGAAAAAAAAGATAAAAAGAAACATTAAGTCCTGGTTATGACATCTTCAGTCTTATACTCCAGGCCTGGGTGGATGCTCAGAACCAGCACGCAGAAAGCTTACAGCTCTCCCTTTTCCCACACTGCTTTTAAACCCCTTTAAAAAGTACTACAACAGCTCCTGGGATAATCTCTCAAATCCTGATATCCACCATTAACTGCAAATCTTAAAAGTGTATTCAAACAAAACAACATTTAGAAAAAGGGAAACAAACACCAACAAAAAAAAAACACCAACAAAACAAAACTTCAAACCTATGTAAAAGAAAGTGATAAAATAATGAAAGCTTGGTAACAAACCTGCAGGCAAAGAGCTGGTTTAATCCTTGGTCTAAACTATTTGTCTAAA
>VZSZ01007841.1:216573-230908 GCA_013398815.1 Ibidorhyncha struthersii
ACCATGCCTGCATTTACAGAGGAGCTTTCAATGATCTGACGGAAGAGCATCTGTCCCCGTGCTCTGCTTTCAGGCACCACTACCTACACATACCGTGCAGGTATTACCTGTATAATTATCTCCTTGCATGCTTTGCACAAGCACCCCCAAAACCTGAACACCCTACTCGTGATCACCATACCTCTTCCCAGCACATCAGAGGCAGCTCCAGGTCAGCGGTTGGGCTGGATCCTTCCAGTAAGAGCAGCCTAGGCAGGAAATGCTGCATACCCATGCAAAATGCATCGCTCTAGGGCTTTTCTTGCTCATCTTTATCTCTGCGTGGGCAGGACACATACTGAAGGGAAACGTCTGTAAGAAAAGCCCTCAGGTATGCTAAACTCGTTTTCCATTCCTCCAGGCACCCACAGATTAAGTAAGTAGGTGACAGTTGCATTAAAAAAAAAAAACAACCACCAAACCAAAAAACTCTCCTTAGGACTAATGAATACAGTTCATTTGCAGGACCAAAAGGCGCTTTTTTGGTCCCCAAAAACAGAAGGCATGACCATTTTTTTTTATCTATATTCTACAAAGATTTATCACCATTCATTGGTTGACTCTGCTGGAAGAGCAGCTCTCCAGCTCTGTACAGGTGGCAGATGACTTGCCAGAAAACTTCCTCCTAGGAAGCTTTTTAACAAAAGAAATGCTGATGCAACATCAGCCTGGCCAACCTGACATGTAAAGAACAATAATTCTGCAGGAGCTGCTCTAGTAATTAACCCAAATCGCTGAGACACTTCAGCCTCTTTCTCTGCTTCAGCCATGTGTTTAACTCTTCAATATGCAATGAATATCAGCAGCACAAGAGTCCTTTATGGGCTTGAAGTTCCCATAGTGGTGGATGAGACAGAGCCTATAAAGAGAAAAGCAAGTCATTATGGTGTTATTAATTCTAAAATGAGTAAGCCTATAAATTTAATTGCATTGGGGCACATCATCTCAATCTTCAGCATGATTTATGAAAATTAGATTGTTTCACACTGATTTAATAATTCTTTGTGATTAAAAGCTTTAAAAACCAAAAAAGTAGACTGTTTATCAAGTTATTTTCCACTATAGATCAATCGTTGCCATTGAATCTGCTTCCAGTATAGTCAAGCAGCTGCATAAATATGTTTGCCCACTTATTTTAATGGGTTATTAATTAAAAAAAAAAAAAAACAACCAAAAAACCACCAAGTCTCATTATTCCTGCTTATGCAAAGTCAGCTAAAACAAGCTAGGACAGCTGAATCTCCAAATCAAGGTGTTTTTTATGAAGTGAGACTACAATAATTCAGTATTTTAACTTAAGCACATACATGAATGTCTCCTCTGTGAAAATCCTCCCCCAGAAATGCTCTCTAATCTCTTTCTCAATCTTTTTCTCAGGTTTCTTACTTCAACTAATGAGCTGCAACCATGTGCAAGGCACAAAAGTGGAAAATTCAGATTGCTCATTTCCTTCCTTTTACAGAAGTCTGAGCTTTCAAAGCTTGCAGTAGCTTCCCATAATCCGAAGTCCTCACTTTGAGTTAGTCTTATCACAAAGGTCTTTCTAAAAAAGGTTTTAGGTTATTTTCAAAATTGGCTGCAACTGGTGTCAGTCTGTACCCCATCCCTGGGCTGTGCATCCCTGGTGCCTCCTTCCCACCAACCAGCACTTGCACAGCCCCAGGCACACCCCAGTATCACCAAGGCCACCAAAAGGTTATCTTTCCATGAGACTAGCTGCTGGGACTTAAGCAAGCTGATACAATCAGCTGAGGGCTGCATGATTCCTTGCCCAGAGCTGTGGTGAAGTGGGCAGGGCTGAGAAGCCCATGTGCCTTGAGAGACCATGAAGCCACCACACCTTCATTCCTTGCCTCCCAAATTTTAAGCACCCTACTGAGCCGCAGAACAGCTATTCTGCAAGGACACTGTGCAATTCACACACACAAAACGCTTCTGCCTTGTAATCTGTTGTCACAGCAACTGAACACAAAACACAAGACTATCAACATGAAAGCCTTGGGGCTGGGTGAAGTGGGGAAGCAGCAGACGCGCAAGATAAAAACGATATAGAGATACATGGCAAGTATTCGAGCACCTCCTGACTACTTTCTGCTAGTCAAGCCCAGAATGGAAAGCCCAAGCTTCCTACAGACAATCCTTATGGCTTATACTTCGTTTTGTTGAATCACAGAACAGTTTGGGTTGGAATGGACCTTTAAAGGTCATCTAGTCCAACTCCCCTGCAATGAGCAGGGCCATCTTCAACTAGATCAGGTTGCTCAGAGCCCTGTCCAACCTGACCTTGAATATTTCCAGGGACGGGGCATTTACCATCTCTCTGGGCAACCTGTTCAAGAGTTTCACCACCCTCATCATAACAAATTTCTTCTTTATATCTAGTCTAAGTCTACCATGCTTCAGTTTAAAACCATTACCCCTTTGTCCTGTCACTACAGGCCCTATAAAAAAGTCTGTCTCCATCTTTCTTATAAGCCCCCTTTAAGTATTGAGAGAAAGATGTTCAATGAAGATTTGGTTGTTTTACCTTGGTAACATTCTTCAAAGAAACAAAGTGGCATGTGTCCTTTCAGCACCTTAGATGGAAGATGGTCCAGGAGTGCCTTAGCAATTATTTATTTATCCCTTTTTAACTGCTGATTCAGAATAACCAGTGATCTTTTCCAACAGGATAAGAATCCTCCACTACAAAAAAAATCTTTAAACATACCTTTCTCAAGAATGAGAAAAAAAAAAAAAAGGCAGAGCCAGAAGTTACACTCTTTTAACTACAAATGAATGTCTACACTTTAAAGCAAGCCTCTGCTACTAGAACTTTATTAATTAGTGATTAACTCTACGACAGAAAGAGTACGATGTTCCACTCCACAATATGCAAAACCATTATTTGTCCTGGAGGCTCTTGTCTTTCCCATCTCATCTCAGAAGGCAGATGCAAGAATAAAGAAGTAGTCTTAGCATCTACCTCAAGAAGCAGGACAGTCAAAAAACCACCATGGATTTTTTTTTTTTTTTTTTTTTTAAATATTAAAGCACAGTGAGGCTGTCCTTATTTTAGTCCTGGCAAGACACCCTGTAGTACCACCTGAACCAACTAAGAGTAGCCAATCATCACATAACTTGGTAAGTAACTGCTACATACAGAATCATAGAATGGTTTAGGTTGGAAAGGACCTTAAAGATCATTGAGTTCCAATCCCCCTGCCATAGGCAGGGACACCTCCCACTAGACCAGGTTGCTCAAAGCCCCATCCAGCCTGGCCTTAAACACTTCCAGGGATGAGGCCTGAACAACTTCTCTGGGCAACCTGTTCCAGTGCCTTACCATCCTTAAAGTGAAAAATTTCTTCCTAGTATTTAACCTAAATCTACCCTGTTCCAGTTTAAAGCCATTCCCCCTCATCCTATCACTACACGCCCTACTAAAAAGTCCTTCCCCAGCTCTCCTGTAGGCCCCCTTTAGGTACTGGAAGGCTGCAAGGTCTCCCTGGAGCCTTCTCTTCTCCACACTGAAGAACACCTTTCACACCCTCCACCCCTACTTTCCAACCAAAACCTTTTGTAATCCATTAACTTTCCACTGAGTTACCTATGCTGAAAACTGGCTTTAAAACGTCAGCAGGAGAAAAGCAAAAGCTGATAGATTTCAACTACATGTTCAAAGATAAGCTTCCCTTAAGCAGCCAGCACAGCTACCCGAACAAAGCAAGTGTTTCTGCAGACCACATACTGCTATGGGAGCACATGCTCCCTTTGCATTTTGGACTATTACCAGCAAATTTCTTAAGCAAGTCTGGACACGCATCACTCCTCGGGGAGGGGAGGGGGGGGGGATAAAGAAAGTTTTCCCGCGTTACGCTAATTATGCACAGAGAGCGAAGACATGAACCAAACATGCCACACTTTCACATCCTCCATGGGTCCAATGGCAACACCAACTCATTTTCTTGAGGTTTCTTCCAGCCAGCCTCTTGTGGTTTTCCCAAAGCTGTGCACAGCTTTCTGCGGCGGGACCGGAGGAAGCAGCAGGGATGCTGAGCACGTGGGGATGCCCGAACCAAGCAGCTGTGTGTTCACAGGAAGGACAAAAGCCAGCAGAGCTGCCAGCACTGTTGTGAATTTCAAAGACTCATGCAATTTAGCCATGCACAGTTTAAAAACTTTCTGTTATACAGCGCTAATGATGCAGATTAACAACTCCAAACTCTATTCCTTTTGCTAAACCACCTCTCTTGCCACAACACCCCTCTATACCCTGGTATAAGCACTCAATACCACTCCCACCGATGGGATTACCCTTTCAAAACACGTTTCATTCCCTCCCACTGTTTTCAAGTTAACGTCAACTTTTTAGGCATGGGAACAATAAAACACATTTCAGGAAAAAGCAGGATTTGGGGGACAGAAAGGCTGGCAGACAGGGTCCCTCCCATCTGCCAGAGCAGCATGTTAATTTTCTGCCATGCAGTTCACAAGACAACATGCCACAGCCCTGGAGTTGCAAGACAGACCAAATGGATGACATCAAAAAAGTTATTAATTCACAGACAAATTAATGAGGAGACATGTTTGGTAGGAGCTTTTGCAACAGGAAGAATTGAGATTCCTATAAACATTTGTAGCCTCTTCCGTGTAACAGCTAGTGACACCGTCCAGGCAAAGATCAACATCAGCAGCCCAGACAATAGCACTGTTGTAACTGTGCATCCAAATCCTTGGTTAATTAATCATTAATTTGGTGAGTAAGGAAGTACAAAGAGACCAGAGCTGACTACTTCGAGTGCACCAGAAAACCAGTCCAGTTCCTTCCCTGACGCAAATAGGAGCTTTACAAGGGCTGTAACCAAAGCTCTCAACCTCTGCTGATGACTGCAGTACTCATGAGTGGCCATGCCACAGCTGTATCACAGCTGCTCCAGGCAATTTTCAGACACCATAGGTAGGTGCTATGAATTAGAAGTAAAATATGATTTGTCATCAAAAAAAAAAAACCAACCCAGGATTGTTACTGCCATGTTTCTGCTTAAACTTGCAGAGAATCAAAGCACAGAAAGGCAACAAACTTGAGATTGAGAATCTTCTGATGTCCTTCCCCAGTGCTACCTGTGTACTTTCACAGTAACAAACGCATCTTCCTAGAGATTTCTAAATATATCAGTGGATAACAAATTAAAGGTCTTTTAAGAGTGCCTCTTGGATAATTTTCCATGAAATTGTGAGCTCAGTGCTCAAAGACCAGCGGCAGTCTGCCAGGGAACAGAGAGAACCAGCCTGGGGTGCAAGGGGTGCCCCAATTTCAGGATTTACAGCCTTTCCAGCATCTTCTAAGCAGTTATGGGCTATCTTGTGAAGCAGCCCCTACATCTTACAAGGAAAGGAAGTACAGAAAAATAAGGCTACAAGGAAATCTGTGACAGAGAAAATACACCTTAAGTTGACCAAAACCCATAACTGCTATTCCTGCCTGCTTGACAGGGACAGGCAAGCAATATGGTCTCACCCTGTAGATTTTTCAGCCAGATGCTCACTCATCTACATTGGCAACTTCCAGCAACTTTTTCTTCACCCAATAGCCTCAACTCTCCAATATAAAGAAATTTAATTCTGGAAAAGGAAAAAGGTGTTGTTTATTCCTGCCTTCTTGGTATACTGATAGACAAGAATAACTAAAGTCGCTTGCAAGAGAACTGTGGTTTCAGAGCCATAGTGCTGTCAGCCCATTAACTTTTTCTTAAAGGTATTTACCATGATTTGGAATATCAGTTCTTCACAAAAGCCACAAGCTTCCCTTCCTAACCACAAGTCAGGGACTCTGGCACCACAACGACCTACTTGCAGTGTTTTCAGACAAATTGCCAAAAAGAAACGGACAGTACTAAATACACTTTCTCACAATAATTACGATAAAAGTCAAAAAGGCCCTTACTTCCTAAAAGCACTATGAAGCTCTTGGAGAAGCTCAACTCTCTATCGTTACTTCCAAAATAATCCGTACTTTGTTCCACCAGGAACTCAGGTTTAGCTGCCCAGATGGGGGATGGCCCCGCTCACGTGCCTGCAACTGGGGACCACTAGTGGGAGGGAGGAAAGCCACCGGCTGTGAGAAAGGGGCAGCGTGCACATACAGACTATGCAGAGTCACTCTGCTTAGAAAGCAGAAAAGCGGTGACTCGTGTAATGCCAGTAATTTAATCAGTTAACTCATGCCTGCGGAGCATGGATGGAGGGGACCAAAGAGCCATCCCAGTCCTGAGCACCCCTCCCACCTCCGCCGGCAATCCCAGCAGAGGGGAGGGGACATGCTGGGAGGTGAAGTAGGGAGAAAACTAGATTTCATTAAATAGACACCACACAATGGCAAGTGAGTTCACGTTTCACCCTGCCAGAAGCATTGGTCCTTGCAGCAGCCGCTGCATCACTACGGCCCTAAATCTCTTTACTCCATGCTTTGTACACTTTCTTCATAACCCTGCTGGGAATCAGCACAAAAACCCATTAGTTTTTAATGACAAAATAATTGCTTCAACTCAGGAAAACTTGTAACTGTCCTTCAGTGGTGGGCTTCCTCCCATCCCAAATCCTAATGTGTGCAAGAGGGGAAACTACAGAATAATTTATAATAAGCATTTAACAATTTTAAGTTTGTATTGGACCTCTCATCTGAACATCACTGCAGTCTGACCAAAATGAAAACCACCAGCCTCTTATCTGAAAGACATGTAGAAAGCAGCCAGCACAGGAGGAAGGCCGCAACACTACTCACACAGGCCAAGAGGCTATTGTTGGGACCAGAAGCACAGGGAGATCTCAGCTGAACAACCCCATCCCAGGGAGGGGGAAACCTTCCCAAGTTGCACAGCCCAGAAACATCTCGGTACCAGGGACATGGGAGCAGAAGGTAGGTGAAGCCCAGGCAGACTGCAAGGAGAAGAACAGTAGAGGGGCCAGAAAACACAAGTAAAGCAAGTTGGTTGCGCTAAGCTTGCAGACCTCCTCAGCCTTAAGCATCAGCTTCTTAACTAGTTCATCAACTAGCTGATGAAAAACTGCTTGTCCTACGTTACTCCAGCCAGGATAGTGGGACCCAAGAGACCTGTGAAGGCAGCTAGCAAAAGCGACAACTGGAAGGAAGGCACCAGCTGCTGTAACAAAATAAAAGTAGATTGCTGGGGCAACCCCTGCACCCCAACCACTGCAGCCAGGAGGCAGGGCAGAGGGATACACGCCAGATCTCTGCAAATAAACCACATTTTTTCAGAAGCTGGGAGGCAAGGGCAGCAGGCAGGGCAGCTTCTCCACAGCTGCTCCCCAGGGACCAGTCCCACAAGCTGCCGGGAAGAAAATCCCACTGCAAAATCCCACCGGATGGGACCATGTAAAGACCTGCAGATGAAAGGACTATAAATAACCATCATAATCAGAAGCGGACCACAAAAGTCCTAGGGCAAGAACATCTTCTTTTTACTTGGTCAAAGAATCCCACTTAACACTGTGATACCAAGAAGCATATGATGGTAGTTTTTCCAGACGGGACTGATTTTTCATTCCACTAATCTCAGCAAGAGAAATTCACAATGAAAACTGCGCCTTTCGGAGCACGTAGCTTATACTCCACAACCTTCTAAGAACAGCATAAGAAAGTACAACAAAAACTGCTGATTTATCCCTCTTGAAGTGGTTCAATGCAACCATTTGCTTAAAGATTCTGTGAGACGCATTCAAAGATTAGAAAGATTCATTTTCCTGAAACAAAACATGCAGGGAAGAAAAATATATTTTTTGTTTAAATCTGTGCAGGATCCTCGATAGTTTTCCCCCACAAAAAAAAAAATTCAAACCAGCCCAAGCACAACGTGCTATATGAACACCAGCTAACCCAGGCAGGAACGAGGTCTTTTCTGATGCCAAGTAGGTTGAGCTATAAAGCAGACCTTGAAAAGTAACTTGTGAGATGAAAGCAGCATGCTTAGAATTGGGCTGGTGCCAACCTCAAACTCCCCAGCGCTTCCTCAGCCACGGAGCACCCAAGGGAACAAGTGTTTTGGGCAACCCACTGGCAAGTCAGGCACTACTACATGCAGTCAGCCACTGCCCGCTTGAACACACATGTGTGGTGGGGAATAACCCCTGCTATCAAGCAGGTTTTGATGTTTCGTAGGTTTTGGTTGTTGTTTTTTGGTTTTTAAGAGACTCCTCAGACATAGCTGATCTTTCGGTTAAAAAGGGTTAAGAGCAACGCAGGCACCAAATTTTACTCCCTTCCACTTCAGCCCATTGGTAGGGACCAGCTGCCACGCTGTAAGCCATTTAACAATTCTGCACTCTCATCTTCCCAGGTCAGCACCTCAAGCCCCCCAGGAT
The DNA here is from genome assembly GCA_013398815.1 of Ibidorhyncha struthersii. Classification (NCBI taxonomy): domain Eukaryota; kingdom Metazoa; phylum Chordata; class Aves; order Charadriiformes; family Charadriidae; genus Ibidorhyncha; species Ibidorhyncha struthersii. The sequence continues at coordinate 224,974 of VZSZ01007841.1, forward strand.
GAATTAGAGGATTACCCCACTGCCATGGAGCTAGTAACCTCTACAACATGGACCCACTACAAAGCCAAGCAGTTCTCTCTCCCTCTCTCTCACCAAAGTCTGCAACGGAGATGAAACCATTACAGAAAGCTGACCCAAGAACCCAGAAACCCTGGGTCTTTGCAAGATCTCAATACACCATTTCTACTAACGCCTTAAAAATATTCTCCTTCCCCCACAAAAACAACAAACCCCCAAAAGCAACTGTGCAAATAAGCCCTCAAGCTATCTGGAAGTCTACCTCCCATGTACAAGATGGTACTAGCTTACCTACCAGGGGAAAAAAAAAAATCCAGTAATAGTTTTTGGATACTATTTCTAAAAGAGGAAATTTTGAAATTCTCCACTACTGAACACAGCTGTGTTGTGTCAGAACTGTAGACATGATTACCACTGGAAAACAGCTCTTTGATGACTATCACACTGGAATATCTAAAACAAGTAGAAGCATGGAAACAAGAAGTGCTTTGCCACCCAGTTTCAAAACAAAATGCTGAAGATCACTGAATAATATAAGGGGTTGGTCACGGTGAGGGATTTTATGGTAATTGATCTCTCAAATCTGGCTGGACTGGTAGAAAAGAGATTAAAGACTGAGGCTGATTTTTTTTTTTTTTAATTTAAATAAAACTACCTTGCCACTCCTGTTCCTTTTTACAGTTGACAAGTTTCCACTGTTTTCCATGCTTCTACATCAGAAAAATTGAGAAATCATTATGTTTTACCTCAAAAGTACCTAACACACCCTGCAAAGGCTAACAGCAATTTGCACCTGCGGCCTGGCAGGCAAGAAACGCAGCCTCTCAGCTCGATATCCCCAGTCCCATTTGACAACTGTACATGTCTGCTAGTAGCAGCTCTCTAATCTCACAGCACAGTTGCTTTGTTAGCAGCTGTCCTGAAGCTCTCGTCCATGCTGACATTGTCAACATCACCATCCTACCAGCACACTGCTAAAAACCTTACGTTACTCAAGGGATGCTACAGACCACAAGAGCAATCCCAAGCACATCCTTTGCAAGCAGCCCAGCGTTAAGAGGTTGTCATAATATTACAAAGAGTTTTAAACACAGCTAGTGATGCCACAGGTCCTCAACACAAGCATCCACATTTATCCCTCACTTAAAGCTTGTAAAGCTTGATTTGACACACACAGGGCTACTCTGTACTGGGGGAGGGGAGGAACCCCATATACTCCTGTTTGTGCAGCAGGACAACAGACCCAGTAAGGTTTCTGCAATTTATCGGTAAACTATGAAACTCATTTTCTGATCAAAACACACTGTGGTAGCCACCAATAAGCAAGACATCATGGTAAAGAGATTCGAAAAAGCAGGCTGAAACAGTTCCTCTTGGGCAGGAGCTTACGAGGGGCCGCAGCCCCGGAATGAGCTTTCGAAGGTTATTACGAACCAGAGGCGGTGGTGACCTTAGATGCAACTAGTTCAGTTTAAAACATCAGATCTCATATCCTAGCTAATCCACAGGTGGAAAACAGAGCCAGACAGTGAGCACGAAATCACTCAGTACAGCATCACCGGTGTCGGTAAGTGATGAATTAGGACCCTGAGGACACAAGCAGGAAGTCTCAGTCTGACAAGGGTTGTATGATTAAGGGACACGCTCACAAAATTATGGCAAACTACAGAACCAAGTTTCCCATCCATCTGTGCTGGAAATTATTTTCTCTACGTGTTGTTTGCAGAGCAATCCCATTTTTCATTTCCGTGGGAAGCAGCAGCCTGGGATTTTCACTTGCAGACTCGAGAGAGGCCAGGAGAGCTTCCCGAAGCCTCAGGCTGTAAGAGAAACGCTACTTGATGCTACTGAATAAGCCAGAAATTTTTCAGCAAGCTAACAATTCTGAGCAGCAAACAACAGTTTCCAAGGTTTAAACCTACAATAGCTGCTATTTGACTGCGTCAAAACCCGCGATTAATCCTTCTAGCAACTCAGGGCAAGCACCACAAATAGCAGCTGTTTTTGCAGCAGAATACCACACAATCCCAGCTCTCTCCATCCCCCAAAATAAGTGCTCTGCCATGTATAGTATTCCCAAAGGCATCATGCAGCAGCATCGGTGTCTCAAGAAACACACACGATGGCGGAATTGGAGAAAACCTGGGAATTTAAAGGGTATGCAGGAAGCGATAAAGAGCTTTAAAGCAACTTTATATAACTGCACTGAACAACTGCTGGCCATTAAAAGCCCTGATCTCTTAACTACTCATGTTGAAACCTGCAAAATGTAAATCAAGCCTTTGCGAGATCAACTAAAATAGAGTCCCCCCAGGGCTCCACAAATACCACGGCAAAGCCACTGCGGCGTGGGGTCGGCTCTTCCCAGCCCTGGCTCAACACGTCTGCAAAGGCTTCCCGACACACCCCGTAACACCAGCCTAAGTGCCGGAAACACTCTCTCCCAACACATTAATTACCATTTCTCTGTTTTTAAATTGCAGCTATGCTATGCAAAACTTCACGTGCATACGTCTTGCTTGTTCGCCGTTGGTTTTGCAGTGGTTCCCTAGGAAGGCAATGAACCGCAGCCTCATAAAGTTTTAATAGGATAACCAGCAAACTAACAGCATCACTCTGCTGCCCTAAATTAAACAAAGCAACTGATTGCATCCCAGTGGCATAAACTATGTACTTAAATTAAGGCACATTTTATAGCCCGCCCTTTAAAAAAAAAAGCTGCTTTTTTGTACTAAAGAGGAAAAAAAAACAACCCACCTCTTCTGCTACAAAAAAAATGGCAAATCAAGCCAAAGCTGAACACAAGAACTGGCACCTTGCCTGGGTTTCCTTGTAAATGCCTTCAAATGGCAGTCATAACCCAAACTACGCTTCACGGACAAAGTATATATAACCGAGTACGATTGCTCTCCTCAAAGCCATATAAAGGACTGAGCAGTTAGAAAAGGGGGAGGTAAAGAAGATGGGCAATCCATGTCTAACAACCAGCAGCTTTTACAAGTTTTTCTTTATTTTATACGTACAAGATACCATCCAGCTTGGTGACACAGGTTTCCAGGCTGATCAACAGTAGGGATTTCAGAAGAATTCAAGAGCAGGATCACTCAGTTCTAACCACAGTCCATGCCCACAAACACAGCTGACACGTTTTTAACAAGGGCAACCAGCAATTTAATTGTTCCTTCTTGGAAGGCAGACTAGCAGAGAGCTGCCTTCCAGCACTGACACCAGCTCCTCTTCTCAGGCAATGACAGAAGAGGTGGGAATCGTTCTTTGCTGCCTACCAGATAGTCCTGAACTCACAGCTGAGGCCACCAGCATCATTGGTCAAGCACATCTCCTGGGCACCATCCCTGCTGAGATGCAGCAGACGGGGAAAGCCAGACCAGACTGCTTCTAGCTCACAGGCTTGTTGATAAAAGCATGGCTGCTCTCAGTGGAGACGGGGCCACTCCAGAGCCACGAAACAGCCACCAGGGTGCTGAGGAGGCTACCTCTTTGTCTGAGGAACAAAACACCGGGATCACGATAGCTGAAATCGAGCAGATCCAGGCAGAGAATACAAGTGGTGGGGAAAAATAAGAGGTGGCTCTAGCAGGGACGGTTGGGAAGGGAACAGAGAGGCACATGTAAAAGTGGATAAAAAAAAAGGTGTAGAAAGAGCAGAAACAGAAAGCACACAGAAATTAGAGCTGCAGAAAGAAGTAAGAGTCTACTCTGAAAAAAGGTACATCTGAAAAAATACCAGCCTTTGCCCAGCAACACTGCCCAGCACCAAAAACACTCTGTGCACCTCCTCACTATTTCTTTTCCCCTTCTTCTAGTGTTCAAAGGAGCATCTTTAACACACAACTTTGTTTTGGCACATTAGGGGTCTAAATAGCAAAGCCGTGCTAAAACGTATGCATACAAAGCACTGGGGAGTTGCCAGAATTATCCCAATGCTCCCAGCAGAAGCTAACAGCACAGACTGTAAAAATAACGTGACGCTCTGGCTTCAAAAAAAAAGCAGACAACTAACGACATACCATAATGCCTCAGCTTCCATCTTCTATTTAAAAGTTGGCACTGCTGCCACAAAGTCCCTTATTCCTGGAATATACAGGAACATGCGGGGAGGGCAGTGTTGGGAAAAATAGACTGTTTGGGTCAAGTCTAAATTAGAAATAATTCAACCTGAGGAACTGGAAAATGGGTGAAGCAAAGGGATACTTTTCTTAAAAGTGGAAGAAAAGACACAGTGGTGCTTCCCCCTCCTCTCTTCCACTAACCTAATTACACAGACACCACCCTGCAAGCGGGTTCAACTCCCCCTTCTCCTGATTTACAGCTGCAAACTCCAGTCTCCAAGCCTCTTGGGGGGAGGCGTCTTACTTAGGGAGTCTTAATACCCTCTCATACAAAGAAAAACAACTTTTGTAACTCCTGATGTTCCTTGTGCAGGGACTGGTAATTACCCCAATTCTCCTCGCCCCAGGGAGCACCCTAACTTCTGGGCACAGACATCCTTTCCAAAGACTCCTGGAATCTGAGCCTCTAACTTAGTAATAGTGTTCCATGCTGTATTTTTCTGTATCAAGCCCTTTGATAGCATCTAGTCTCAGAACTAAAGATTTTTAGATGTGTTCAGAACCGTAACTTGTAAGAAGATTCAAAGGAACCCCTGCAGCCCACTCTCACATGCTGGCAACAGACCTGCAGTTCTTACTGACCTTTTGCAGGCTCCTCCAAAATGTTACACTCATCTACACAGACTGAACATTGCTGGATGTTAATCAAGACATCCCAAACTGCAGGGCAGCATCTGCATGCTGGAAGCCTGGAGCCGACGCTGCCAGTCCGGAACAGATGCAAAGCAGCGCTAACCATTCAGGATACCCGTGCTTTTACAAATAAAGGCAACCACAGCATCAAACAAGGATATGGGTTTGAGCACACAGCCTAAGCCTTGAAAATCATGCAGAACTAACTGCATAAAAGGGCTCTGTGTCCCAGAATGCATTTGTGTCCTACAGAGTACACAAATACTTGTCAAGTCCTTTGCCTCTTCTCTCTTACTGATGTCAATAATTAAGTGTCCCACAGACCGTGGTGTGCTGTGGGGAACAGCCCAGGGGCACACAGAATCCAAACGTGACACCCAACCACTCACACAAAGATGGCTTGAAGTATTCACCAGAGCAGAGCAATGCTGCAGAGGACTGTGGGGTATTTGGGACTAAAATGGCACTTTTTGATACTGGACAGTTCTTGACTGTGCAATGAGCTCAGTGATGCGTACAAAGGCATACAGGAATATTTACTGCTCACACAGCACACGCACAGATAGCTTAACACTTTGCTATTAGTCTTCTGAAAATTAAGTCCCACCACCACCATGCCCATAATAAGCTTCCTATTCTTAAAAGGCTTTACACTACAAATACCCCACCCAAAAACCTAACTGGAAAAAAGAAACAAAAAACCCACTCAAATATCTGAAAGTCAGTCAGGTAGCTTCTTCTTAAAAAGCTGTACTCTAGTCTAAAAGTATGCCAGAGCAAACTCACAAACCTACAAGAGCCTGCAAACAAACCTGAAACCCAAGTGATTGACAACGATCACATTGTAATGCCACACTATTTTAAAGATGCGGTTGTTTTCATCAAAGAAACATGCACATTTCTTCACAGTCCAGGACACAGCATACTGTTTGTTCCAGTATGTCAAAAAACCATTATTTTTTTCAAAAATCACCCATACAGATACAAGTGCACAGACTCAAGTGCAGCTGTAATACAGACATGCCTCAACTAAGTTTTACCTTGATAATGAAGAACTATGATGTTCTATTAAAGAATAAGTTGAGATCAAATCTTAGCTTACTGTTTTTTCAGGTGTCCTGAACAAAAATCCCCAATGTACACCCCCCCCCCCC
>VZSZ01007841.1:232972-285336 GCA_013398815.1 Ibidorhyncha struthersii
GGGGACGACCCCAATTTTCTCACGAAATGTGAGAAAATTGATTGTGCTTTGCCAGCTGGGCCGTTCGGAAGCCAGTTGGTCTTGTGCTGTTCAAGGGCACAGGCCTGAAAGTGGGTCTGAGGGGGGGGACACCCCTGTTTCCACCTCCGCTTCTTTAATTTTTAATGAACTTGTAGCTATTTTCATATCTAAATCCAGATCTCTGCGTGGCTTGCAGGCATTGGCTCTGTCAGACGTGGCTAAAGACTGGGTTATGAATTTGAGCTATCGCCAGAAGATCTCCCCATACCTTTTCAGGTTGCGGAACCGTGTAAAGATTAAAATCCAGGAATCATGTAAAGCCAAAACTGCTTTTATAGGAGAAAGTGCCTCCAGAAGCCTGCTCAGGAAACAGGAAACTACTCGTCACGATAGAAATTGATAGGAGAGTCAAGGGAAGGCTTTGTAAACTCCGTTAGAGTCTGAGAAAGCCTGAATGCAGCCTGTGGCCGTAACAGCAGAAAAGAATACAGTCTGTTCTGGGAAAAAGATGTACTTTCTTGTTTTGAAGTAAACACACAGATCCCATAGAAGCTGACCCTTTGCTTCTTGCATTAAGAGCTTGTGTTGGACTTTTCACAAGGTCCGCGCAGCACATATTCGTAAGCAAGCCTGGAAATTATCCTGCTGCTGGTAGATGTTGTTATTACTCTTGGTGCTACACACTGGTGTGGTGATTCCTCTTTTTGCCTCCCCAACAGAGTATGCACCTGGCCGTGATGAGATAGCCTCTGTGCCGAGAGTCCCCCAGACACCCCCGGCAACCAGCAGGAAGGGACACGGGTACATTACAGAGTCATCACTGCATCCCTGTTGTTTGGGCTGGAATTACACATCTCCAGCGGAAAGTTTGATTTCTGCCGCTTCCCCCCCTTTTCCTCAGTTTCTGAAAACAAGACGGCCACTGTGAAAGCAATGCTGAGCTGGTGCCATCAAGGCAGAAGCTCTGGAAATGGCGTGCTAATGGAGCTTCTCAGGTTCGGTAACAGCCTGGCTGATGCCTGCAGTTGAGAGTGGACATGGCAGGGCAGGCAACAAGGAACAAGGGAGCAGGAAGCCACATGGAGCAGATCAATGTGGGCGAGAGAAGGATTAGGGTAGAGGTGAGAAGAGAACAAGGACTCTGAGCAGGATCAGAGGGTACTGCCACAAATCCCACTCACTGGAGCAACGGGATCATCTGTCCACATGTGCAAGGTTCCCATGGATAATGAAAAAAATTCAGCTTAATGCGAAATTCTTGGGTTTAAAGATACTCAGTTTTAGTACCTAAAAACAGTAATTTGGTTGAGTTTTTTAACTAATAATTTTCCAACATTTTAAAGGATATATGTAGGACTGTCCTCAGCAGTTTATGTGAAGCCCTGCTGTCATTTCCAGTTTACTGATTCTAGTAAAGAAATCCTGAGAAAAAGATAGCTGCTGATATTTGCCATCAAAATCCACATCATACTCACAATGGCAATTTCATCTTTGACATACATATTTAAAGTACTTGGACAGATGGAGCGATGCAGTCACATTTCATTCGGTAAACCTGCACTCATCTAACTAAACCCAGAATTAAATCTCATATCCCTATACATACATGACCTGTGCTTTCCTTTTAATGTCTTACCCGCTGAAATACTCTATCAAAGCATTGCAGCGTATTCCCCATAAACCCATTTCCTTTCCAACACAGCAAAAAGCACTCTCATGGTAAAATAACCATGTCTTCCACGCACGGAACCCGGATAACTTCTCTAACTTTGCAGTGCTTACAGGGGTGAATAATAGTAAAAAAAAAGCCTCGGTCAATAAATTCTTACGACTGGAAACTCCCATGAAGCAGAGTGAGTCATCCTGCACGGCAGGAGTGGCCTGAGAGGAAGGAAGGACTGTGGGATAGATAGGATGGGCACAGCAACGAAACTTTCAGTTAACCATCTGTAAGATAAGAATAATATTTGTGGATAAGCTTCATGACTGTGCTGGGCTTAGACAGCATGGGCATAATAAAACAACAGCAGAAAAATGACATGGCTACTGTTTCAAAAGCAGGTGCAAATCTTCAAGCACTTCCTGCCCCAAATTGCACTAATCACAGCGATATCAAGTCTCAAGAACATTAGCTTTCTATTTAATAAAGAGGTGGTCAGGGAAGAACTTAAATATGTAAAGTTAACTGTAGACATCGGCACATTACTTCAATTCTTTTTTGAAGTACGCGTATCAGGTTAAATGAATGAGAACAAGTGGGGAGAGAGTAAGAACAAAAAGAAGAAATGCAAAAAAGGAAAAGCAACATAAAAACCTGAGAGGAAACAGCCTTTATAAAAGCAACTCTTAACAGGAAATTCTGTCAGCTTTTGGAAGGCCAGAACTCCCAAGGCTGGCAATCTCACTCTTCCAATAGACCTCTTTTAGAAAAAAAAATAAAATAAAAAAAGAAAAGAAAAATAAAAGCAGTATTTTCTTTCCTTTTGATAAAAGAAAAAAAATGCAACAATGTGGTGTGCACGCACAAGCAATTTGAAATAACAAGTTAAGAGCACAGTTAGTCTCTGTCCTTCTACAGCAGCTCAAACCAAGTGCTAACACACGTATACACTAAGACATTTGACGCATTTGGGGCTTATGAGGTCCAGAATGTTTTTAGTAAGCATCACAGGGCAGCAAGCCCTTTAATTTTCAGGCTTCCCATACTGATTTAGCATCAGCATTTGTTCACAGACATAGGAAAACCACTCAGAAGTTTCAGACTGTGATAGCGGAGCTTGGTTGCTCCGTGGGTGTCAATTATTAAAACAGATTGGTAAAAGTAACCCCCACAGAGGAAAACAATCTACATTTGCTAAAAAAATTAAGTAGGTCGCTTGAGGATCCCCAAATGAAAACTGCTGTCTACCCAAACATTTCATTACCAGTACATATGTGTCAGTTTACACTAAAAAATGAAGGACAGAAAAGCCCCAATGCTTGCCATCAGCCTCACAGAGTTATCAGCCACTGGAGTAGCCACCCAAGCAACCTTATGAAATGTCACAATCTGGCTAGTTTGGGCAACGTAAAAAGAAGTTTGCAGCAGTTTTCTGCCTTGCGCGCCATCGCGCAGGGGCTTCCTGCGGGCCTCGCTGCTTTTCTCAGTGGATGCAATCAAAACAACAGTAATCGCAGCAGACATCCCCTCCCCAGCCACCAAGTAACCAAAAACACTTAAAAGAAAGCAGACGAGTCAGCAGATTCACCAAAGAGTCGGTGCAAAAGAGTCAAAATTCAGAAAGGCTGGGTGACAAGATTCAGATGCATTTACAGGTGGATGCAAAAAGAAACCACACTGCAGTCTCCAGTAGTCCACTGGGGAACACAGAAAAAAAAAACCTGCTCTAAACCATTTCTTTTTACAAAGATAAAAGCCAAGCTTTACGTTTGCTTGTTTTCTTACCTTGGTTGAAAACTTTACCCAGTTGGATCAAATATTTTGACTTAGTCCCAGCTGGGATAATCTCTATGATTCCACTGAAGCATAGAAATGACCATAAATTTAATCGACTGATTTGTCGCATCTTTCTAGTGTCCAAAGTGAAACGATCAAAGTGCCTCTGTGCTATGCAAGGTGGGATTTCAATTCCATTCTTGCCAGCTGGGCACTACATCAGTCTCAATGTCAATGACAATGATGAAAAAGCTTGATTTCTCCAGGCGATGGCCTCCAGGCATGTCTAAAATGGGAGAGAAAAGGTGTAGCAGAGTTGCGTCTCACATTTTATTTCAACGGGGATGGCAGAAACTGTAGACTGGCGAACCAGGTTAAGGATCGAACGATCTCTTTCCACATGCAGTGCAACAAATGCAGCTTAGGACTAATGTACAAATGCATAAGAAATGCACTTCTGTGTTAAAATTAAAGTATGGTTTAAAGCCATCCTGTTTAGAGAAGACCTTCTGCAATCAAGGTTAGGTCTGCAGAGAATGTGAATTAGTTTGGCAAATGTCTGAGGTTTCGGCGCAATCTTTGTCCACTATCACTACCAGTAAAAGAGAACAAGCCAGAGAACCGTACTAGTTACTACGTGTTTATACCTATCACAAATTTATGGAAGCAGAATGTTACTGTAATCTTATAAATAAAACAAAAAAAAGAGAGCTACTAGCCATGAAAGCGGAAGGTTTTTCATATAATGGTTTATTTAAGTTTGACTTTCTTAGTTGCTCTTTTGCAGATTATCCTAAATAATCCTATATAGCAGCTACCGGTAAGTGAATAAAAAAGTATCTCTGAAACTGTTCATGAGAGGTAATCTGCTTCTTACAAGTTTCTGCAAACTCAGGAGAAATGAAAGACATAAGCTGATTATTTTATCTCTTTTCTGAAGTGGGTCTGGGATGTATCCTCATTTTCTCTCTTTAAGATTGTAATGTTGGGAAGAAATATGCTAAACCAAAAATAAAACATGAAAGGATTGTGCAGCTTTTCATCTTCCTATTGTGAATTCAAACACAGCCCATCCTTTTAACCAAAAACCATTTTGGTTAATGGATATCTGGTGGTGTATACAAAATGAATTCGTAATCTTTGATTCCTAGCAGGTAAGATTTTTATCTTTTATCTTTCCTCCCTCTTTTTATTCTGCGGTATAGTCCTGTGCTGAGTTTGAGCAACCGTATCTTGCAGCCCACATTAGACTGTGGCAGTAACATCAGAAGGACCTGAGCCAGCCCTAACTATACTTCCTTCCCCTCTCCAAGACCTCTGCTCTCCCATCCAGTACCACCATGAACATCTGCCTTTGTAAAGCCCGCTGATGAGGGCATTGGGAAGGGGACATGCACGGATGGGTGCATTCAGCCTTGAAACAGCCAGTGGGCTTCTTGGAGATGAGACTTTCCTCAGCACTTCTTCCCTTCTAGCGCTCCCATTCTCAATCAGTACACCAACGGTGCACTGCATGGATGAAACTGAACCAGAGGAATTGATTACGTTTATTTCTGTATGGTATTACATCTATAGTATAGAGACATTAAGTTCACCAAGAATAGTCTCGGACTCAGTGCCGCCTTCATCCTTGCACTACAGGGTCCACTGATGGATACTCTGCCGCCAAAAAAATCCAGCAATATTTAGGTTTCTGACATGTCAATGAAGTTCTCTCTGTAAAGAGCAGGACTTGTTTACCCAGATCCATGTGGATAATGTCTGAGTCCTGTTCTTCACCAACTTGCCGACTAGCTATGCAAATCCTTCACGTGCGTGAGCTGGGGCTGTTTACACTAACTGTAAAACATTCCCAGTAGAACTATCCTCCAAGCCTGATAAAATGCTATCGCAGAAAATAGTGCATGTGTTGGGAGTGGTCATGGGTATCTCACCATGAAGGGTGTTGACCTGCGTGACCACAATGAAGTTGTTTAACAAATATCCTTCCTGAACTTCCAGCAGAATTCCCAAGATTGTTTTCAACAGAAAGTTGGATAACTTCTTTTGCCCAGTGCCAGCAGGGCTGAAATTTTCTTCTCAGTTAATTCTTAACTATCTTTTATGGTCACAACCTGTTTTTTTATAGTACAGTCTGCCAAACAGTCTTGCCATGATCATTATTTTCTTAATAGTAAATCGTCATGCTGTTTTATCATTTGTAAAACCCTTCTTTTCCTCATACAAGATGGCTGTTGAGAGCCATAAATAGTTTGTCTTGACTAGGAAGCTGCAGTTTGATTTGTTGTTGCTCCAGAAGAGTCATACCTGGATGCCCAGCTGGAGGATGGCAGCTCTAGCATGTCATTGTGTGATCTGGAGATTCACTGATCTCTCCCAACTGCTTGTTTGTCCCCCTAAAGCTCAACAGCAACTTGTCTCTGCTCCCACATGGAACTGAGCTGAGGCAGAGCTGCTTCCCCATTGCATGATTTGGAGCACACAGTGTGAATGGTGAGGAGCTACAAGGAGTCTGACCTACACAGCTGCCTTTGGGATACGTATACGTGCCTGTTCTTGGACTTCTGTCAGAGTGCCCCATATCTAGTCTTGGCACACCCCAACTCACTACGTTCTCCCCTGCATTGCCTGTGTGTCTGTTGATGGTCAGACGATGACCCCTTGAGAGGACAGAAGAGACATTCTCTGTACTCAAAGCCACCAACGACTAAATAGACAAAAGAAGCGATTCAGGCAAAATCTGTTCAGCCCCTGTAGCAAAAAAAAAAAAAAATACTTGGAATGAACAGAATCTTCTGAAAATATAGCTGTTAAGCTCTACAAAGTCTCTGCAAAGCTACAAAGCACACATGAACTACAATTTTTAGAGGTTTGTAACCCAGCCACCTGTAGGTAGATGTTTGCAAGAACAGTAAAAGCTTGTTTTTGACATCAAGACCATTCCCTTATCAAACATCAGTCCCTTGATCCACTGTTGAGAAAGAACAGTGTCACAGTGAAAACTACATATAGTGGCTTTAAGTTGCACACTGTAGTATTCCCTAATGTTTTTGTTTGATGCAAATCCCTCTCAGCTGAAAATGAACATAAACGCTCAACAAACACAATAATAATGAGACACGTACCATATGCAGTTTCAGTGGGAAAAAAGAGTCAGATTTGCAAAATTACAAACAGTGGAAAAGTCAAGGTTGAAAACGCTACGTTTGACAATGCTACCAGCTTTGTTTACAGTAAAATAAGGAACGCTGATTTTGTTTTAGCAGAAAAGAGGGCATGGTCTAGCGGTTTGACCTTCCTACCAGCATCACCACTGTAATGCTGACTTTTTTCCTGTTCCTTGGCAGAGCACTTAAACACTGTATCCTCATTCCTTCCTGACCATAAAAGCATGTAATACCTATCCATTAACACATCGCTATGCTTGCTCAGTGCTCTTGGGCAAATCAAATCAAAGTTGTCATTCTCCGCTGTCTGTCACCTCTATTGATACTGAATTTTTCCAAGATGTCTTTACCTCCGTTTGAGTACTAGGTAGCCAGAAGATGGACTATCACAGTGGGATAACACAGTACCGTTACTGACTTAATATTACTTTAAGTTTCTTCTTTTCCTTTCTCTGACTCTAGACTGTCAGGACTCCTCCCTCTGTAGAATTGCTAAGCCTTCTGTTGGTAGTAAATAAATAAATAGTGGGTAGACAGTGGGTCTAGTCAGCTTCTGAAGAGCACCTGCAACTCCTGGTGCAAAGAGCTGGGAGAAATGCCAGAGCTCTGATATCCTACCCTTCCTTCCCTTTTCTGGGAGTCAACAAAAGATTCTCCAAAGACCCAGAAGGTTGAGTCTTGTGGGAAAGAGGATACAGTCTGCGGAGGCTAGAGGTTGTGGCCAGGGCTCTGTCCACCCTACCAAGTCCTCAGCTAGAGCAGAGAGCAAGTCACAGATTCTTGGGAGCATTAAGTCTTAAGATCTTGCAACCATAAGAGGAACTGGGAAGAATATAAATGTCCAAGAGCATTCCCTGGTTGTTCTGTTGCCCATAGGTATCACAGGACTGGAAGATACCCTAATTTTGCAGTGACTAGGAATTAATCCTGATCCATAAGGCAGAGTGTTGGAACCTCATTCACTGGGAGCAACTGAATTCCCCTTTCCTTCTGTGTCCATATTTTTTTGAATAATAAGAGAATTCATCCTTCTAGTTTGAAGCATGCGAAATGTTGTGTTAAGCACTCACACTGCTACTTATGGATTATCAAAGCAAAGAGAAAAAATAAGATTGCTAGGGAAGGAAATGACATTTTTAAACTCATCAGTGGGTACCATAAACAATGGAAAAATGTCTAAAATGCCTTATAAATAGACTGTTTCCTGCTAAATGTCTCCTTTTTTTGCTTTATGAAGTACCAGTAGCAAGCTACCTCAGGAGGAGATTTGAAAATGTATTAAAGTAAGAACTCAGTAGGCAAGAAAAGCCAAAGTTCTCGTAGCTGTAAGCTCCATTTTGCTTGCTGGGAACCTCAACATACTACCCACGTTTTCATCCCTGACATTCAGTTCATGGAAATAGCAGAAAGACAAAGTCAAGTGTTCAGAAAAATGCAGTGATTGCGGAGGGATGGGAAATTCTAAGACCCGCATCGTGTTTGTTTACTTATTGGATCTTTAAAGAATAGGAGATCTGCAGTCTCTTCGACTGTTATTCATTTCTTCCATTTTGAAGCTCAGGAAAATTACTACGTCAGAGAATTTAATTACATTAAAAGCATTTATCCAAGTAGATCAACTGCAACATTTATCTGACAATTCATTTTTGGTACATTAATCTACCTCCATCTGTAAGCATGTTATTTTAAAATCATATAAAGAAGTTAATATCAAGCTTTAGCATGTTGATTTATTAAACAATGAATTGTAATTGTTTGCAATGGGGTTTACTTACAATAAGCACCAGGAGAGGGTACAGAGGATAGGCTACATCTTTATGGAATGGTAATGTCAATCCCTGCTGCTCCTGTTTTCTTGCAAAGATTCAGACACCTGTCAGTGAAAGGCTGTCGTATTTTAATTAGCATTGAATTGGATTAGTGATTTAGATACCGGAACATGCTTCTCAAAAGTTATTTCTTATATGATTTTAAATCACCGAATGCTCTTTAAAATAGCACCTCATTGTGACTGCCCAGTGTTTTTTTAACCTAGAATGTAGTTTTTGTTGGTCCACTTTTTGGCTTGAGTCATTCTCAAAACATATTTCACACCTCCCCATCAACCACTGGCTTGTGGCAACTGAGTTTTTGCCACCCGAACTGTTTAACTTCAAAGGTTAAGAAAACAAAAAGGCTCCAGAACATAAACATCTTTATATAGTAATACATACCTAGCATACCATTTCCATCAACGCTTCAGTGCAGTTCCCAAAGCTCTAAAATAGTATCTGAAATTTTATACAACCTTGTTCACTCCTGCATTTTCCTATATTTAAAACTAAGAAGTGTCCCTAGGGATGTACACTAGTAGGGAAGGCTGCCTTATTGAATGTTACTGTTTTATCAGACACCACTGGATACCATTTTTATTAATTTTATACCCTTGTCTGAGGCCTCTGCAAACCCACAGACATATTCAGCTTCTCTTTCATTTTGCCAAACCACCTGTGTTACTTCTTACAATGAAGTTGGTGGGTGAATGGGTGAATTGGATTTAATGAGTTTTGCCAGATGGGTATCCCTCCTGGGTACTCCCTTCCAATTCATTTATGCAAATATAAACGTAATTCCCCACACAGTACCTGAGAGCATGGTAAGCTTCCAGCTAATCCCTAGGAGTTCTTTTCAGCCTGCCCTAATTTGGGAAAATATTTAAAGTTGGTTGTTGGCCTTTTTTTTTTCCCCACCTTGTGTTACACGTCTTCCAGCCATTCCTTGCCCTGCCTGGATCTGAGGCTGTAAGTCCCAAAGCACCCAAGCTGCAGGAAACTTTCCTGGTTTGTTAACTTGTAGAAGAAGTCAGGCTTGAAAGATTTTTCATGTATTCAACTCATCTCCAGCTCAACTGTGGACAAGTACAGGTGCCCACAGTTTTAACAAATTCCATTTCTCAGGACAAGAGGCAATAACAGCTATTTAGTCACTGGAAGCCACATGGCCAGGTCTCAGTTTAGCAACATCTGGCTTTCCAAACAGAGAAGAAAGAATGAACAACGCTGCACAAACAGATGACACATAACTTCATTAGTCCCCTGAAGTGTACAACATTTTTCTCATACTGAACCCAAGTACTTGCGGTCAAGTTTCCTTCCAGGTCGCAATTGGGACAGCAGATGTTCTCCCAGTGTGTTATTCTCCTTGCATCCTGCGGTTGGGATTGCCAATTTATTCAAGTTCCAGAGTATAAACAGGAGTTAGCTCAATGAAGCAATTGTTCATCCTGCTAGAAATTACATGAGATAATTTTGCAGGCTTGGATTCATGCTTCAGGGAAGCTAAAATGTGAAGGGGTGAGGAGAAGACCTGGTGTCACAAAACAAGAGGTAGCTTGCAGTTGCTATCAGTAAGGATGCCTCCTGCTGTCCTGCATGCCTGGAAGGGTGCTGGAAAAAACATATTGTTAGGTCATTAACATACCATTAATTATTTTTTTTTTTACTATACACTTGGGGCATTTAGGGACTCGTCAACAGTAGTTCTCTGTAAACTGATTTGTGTTGTCAACAAAACCAGACAAATTCAGTGTTCTCTGGTAGATAAGACACGTACAGGTTTATCCTGAGACATTACAAAACAATTTTAATAGGGTTGTAATAGAAAGAAAAAACTTGATGAAATGTACTGCTAACAGCTGATATTGTTCAGCTGAATATCGTAAGTAATGAAAACTTGGTATGTGTTGTAGAATATAGCAATTTAGAAAAGAAAAAAGAAGATAAGCTGATAGATAGGCTCTGTCAAAGACAGTGCTGTGCTTACTACCTTTGTGCTGTTTGGAACTGAACAGAAAGATTTCCAGTCTTCACAACAAGGACAAATAGCCAGTTGTCTGTTTTGTCATTGTCCCAGCCTGAACCATAATGCTCTTTCAAACTATGGCACTGTGTAGTGCCATCAAGACTCTTCCAAGCCTGTTATGGTTTTTGTAGTTGTACACCATAACTTCCCACATTTTTCACATTTCTTGGAGCTTGTGGAGGTGGAAATCTCCAGTAAAAGGCTAGTTTGAAGAAAGATGACCAGGAATGGCATGAAACAAGCGTGCTTGTTAGGTGTGTGCAGTCCTGGAGCCATCAAGAGGCAGAACCCGCCTTTGTATCAGTCCTGAAATAGTGAGATACCACCTGGTTAATACAACGGCAGAGCAGCAGAAGACAGATAGTGTATAGGCAGAGGGTGCCAGCAATGCAATAAATAATATGTTTTGGAAAAAATGAAGATGAAAGAAACCAACTGGCTTGGGATCTGTGAGACTAAACCAGAGCGTTTCATCACCAGTTCAGAAGATTTAATTACACCTTCTGTTGGAACACTTGTTGAGATAACTTCTCTGGTGATCTATCTTGTGTATCCATGATGCTGTCCATGATGATACGTATCCTAACCATCCATGAAAATTCATGTTAAACTTCACCAAGGGTCTCTGTCAGTGAAGGAAGTTATCTTTCCATGGGATAAAATGAACATTACTAAGCACAGTGTGTTGTGATTAGAGATTTTTTTTTCTTAGAAAGACAACTAATGTTCTCTTTTAAGACTTCTGTTATGTAAACACTTTCAGCTCAAGATTAAGTTCCCAGCTTTCTCTTGGATAAGCTAACTATGGTGAAGTCCTTTTGTTAGACCTATTTTTGGCCTTGGATATTTTGTGACCACTTTGAACTCTCTCCAAGTTTTTAACATTGTAAAAATGCTGGATGTGAGAACTGGGCACATTCTAGAAGTAATCATTCCATTAGCATATGCAGAAATAATATAAATGTTTTTATACACACATGTCTTTGCAGCCACTATGTGTTCACATCTTTTTGTTCACTATTTATTTACAGTGATTTTTAAGTCCTCTTCAGAGATAGCTTTCTATGTAGTCAACTGTGTAGCTCTGGCTTTACTAAACTTGCGTTCTTGACAAAGATCATTTACTTGGAACAAGACAAACCAGACCTGAGTCGATATTTAAGTTTACAGTAACTCCTCCTCCACTGGTCTCTTTTGGAGAGTCTCTACTCAGAGTTTGAAGGTCACTTTTACCGTGGCTGTAGCTGGAAAGTTTCAGTCTGAAAACGAAGGGTCCATTGAAGCTGGAAGCAAGTCAAAATAAGTTGAGTTATAGTATAGTGTGGGAAAGCTAAGTAAGCTACTGGCATTGTTTAGACAACTCTGAACATATGAGTCACAGGCAATGCGGAAAGGAACCATCCTTTAAAATGTAAATTCAGAAACCAGCATTTGGGACAGCTTAAATACACTTTTGTTGCTCTCTTGTAAATGTTGGTTACTATAGCTACCTGATGTAGCTATTATTTTTAATGTATATTGCACATAGACTCAAAAATATTCTTCCTGGAAAGAATTGCAGGAGGTCAAAATAAAGATAAAATAAGGAGGTAATTGGTGACAGCCAACATGGCTTCACCAAGGGCAAATCATGTCTAACAAATTTGGTGGCTGCCTATGACGGGGTTACAGCATTGGTGGATAAGGGAAGGGCAACTGACATCACCTACCTGGACATGTGCAAAGCATTTGACACTGTCCTGCATGACATCCCTTGTCTCTAAATTGGAGAGACATGGATTTGATGGATGGACCACTCAGTGGATAAGGAATTGGCTGGACAGTGGCCCTCAAAGAGTTGTGGTCAAGGGCTCCACGTCCAGGGGGCAAGCAATGAGAAGTGGTGTTCCTCAGGGGTCAGTACTGGGAGGTGTCCCTGCCCATGGCAGGGGGGGTTGGAACTAGATAATCTTTAAGGTCCCTTTGAACTCTAACTATTCTATGATGCTATGATAAGATGCTGTTCTCACAAATACTGATTTTTAGTTTAATATTGTAGACCATTTGTTTAAGTAGCTTTGTGAGTTGAATCACAAGATCATACAGCTACATCTGCCTCTGGTTCTTTGTGTGTATGATGATGCTAATGTAAAGAGGTACTGACATATGTAGCCTTTTGTCTAAATTAGGTTACTTGCAAACCACCTCAGAGTTCATTGTGTCAGCTCAAAGCCTCCGTATCTTTTGCTGAACCATTTTCCTCTCATTTTAAAAATATAGCAAGAGAACTGGTCGATAATGCTCTGGAGGAATTGGAGCTTTGCGTAACATTGCTGGCAGCCTGGCCTGGAGAGGCACAGGGTGATGCTGGATTTGAATTGCCCAGGTGTTGGAAGTTGTGAAGCATTTACCTTTTTGCACTATTTTGCCATTCACAGATGATACAACATTAACTGAGGAGCCGTATCCACATCAGAAATATTTTAAAGCATACTTTGTTTTGGTAATGGTATAAGAGGAATCACATAGAAAACTTGAATCTAAAATGCAGTAACGCTGAACACGTCTTTTGAGTAAATCCATGTCATGTTGCTAGGAAGCTTGTCTGGCTGAGCTGACCTCGTGTAGAAGTGTTTATCAGCTTCCAGTTGCCCCATCCTTGGCTCTACAGAAATCTGTGGTACTTGGTCTCCTGACTCAAGTTGTGTGTCCTCCTCCCACCTTATTCTTGTTACTTCCAGAGACATTGTGCAGAGACACGGCATTTTTAAGGCTACAGCAATTTATCTCAAGAGCTGACAGGACATTTAAAAACATCGTTTTGGTCAAAAATAACAAGTAGGCAACATTGACTCTTGTGACTGAAAACCACTTGGGGAGAGGAGGTTGTTGCAACATTGTCTTTGTCCCCAGTGATAAATTTAAAGTGACACTTCTGAAGCAATCAGTTTGAATCCTGGAGATTTTTCTTTGGAAAAAATGTAAATTGTTTTAAAACTTTGTCAAGTAAATGCAATTGGAACACTAAAAGTCAAAACTCTTTCTGACTTTTGAAAAATTTGGTCTTGGACTTTGTCCTGAGTGAGGGAAGAAAAAGAAATCTTAATCTGAAGATCTCAAGAGTCTGCAAACATGAAAATGCTTTCCCATTTAGCTGTTGATTTGTTTTGCTTCATTTTTGGTGTCTCAGTCTTAGAAAAAGGATTAACAAATGGCAGTTTGTAATTTGTAAGCAGGCTTTTCTCCTAATGGTTTGACTTTGTTTTTCTCACTTTATATATTATAGCCTACTCCAATAATTGCAAAGACTCTTAACAGCAGAGTAGGTGAGGGCAATTAGAGGAACCTAGTGAAGGTGTGATTCCCAGCACGGAATGGCAACATACATATGCACAGTGGGTTTTGGATCTGTTGACATCTTCCTTGTTAATAGTATTAAAACTATCCTGTGTGTAAATCATCTTCAGGATGTTAAAAGTTTATCACATTATTGCCAAGAGTGAGCATGCAGGATCTGTTTCCAAAAAAAAGAAAAATGCAATAACTGCTTGCTTTTAATTCAACACAAGATTGCCACTTTCAGCTTTATTACTATGTTTAATGTTAGTGAGACGCTTGTTGCTGTTTCGGGGGCTGTTTACTATGAATTTTGGGAACAAACTGATACTAAAGCTAGAGTCTAGCTCTGGTTCTCCCACTGTCTGAGGATGATGGTGATCCTTTTTTTAGCAGTCATTAGCATATGCGGAGGAACATCTTTCTGCATGAATTTGTCCTAATTTATGTAAAACCAAGATCAATGTGTGTTGCTCCTTCAACTTCTACATAACATCCATGTCCTCCTATAGGTAGCAGATGCTCAAGGAGAAAGGTTGGACTGACAGTCCCAGTGATGATCTTCACAACATGACCTGGAGAGGAACAGACATTTTGAGGGGAAGCCCATCATACACACAGACCAGCCTAGGCTTATTGACCCCAGTGTCTCTTGGCCAAGAGCAGCCAAAGCCTTTGAGGGACAGTCCAAACGTAGAAGCTGCCCACCAGGCACTCCTATGAAAAACAAGAGAAGCAAACTTCTGTGATAGCTGCCACATCAGAGATGCAGCCAAGGCTGACGGCCTCTCCAGTGCCTCTCCTGGGCTGAAAAAACTTGAAGTTCCGTAGCGAGCTCTTCAACAGGCACTTTTTCTCTCCACTGTGGGAAGGACTGGTGCAGGATGAAGATGCTGGTTATCACCGCCAGACACTGGTGTTTATTTTTGGTCAGTGTGGTTTAACCCACCTGTTATTTCATTGCCCTTGCTTGTCTTCTTCTTTACCAGCGTAGCAGAGCCGCCCTGTTCTGTTGGGCTAATACAAGTGCATCTCTCCTACCCGAGTGCACCAGAAGAACTGGCCTCTACAGACAAAGGTGTGGTACTTTTTTAACCCCTCTTTCTCTTCTTTTTCAGCAGACTACTGCCTTGCCCAAACAATAAGCAAAGCCAAACTCTGTTCCAGAAGCATTGCTGAGTCTCTGGCTAGTCCTGTGAGCAGCCTGCCAGCTCCACTAGCCAAAGCAAATGTCTGCATTAGCCCTAAGGGAGGAGGATAAACCATTTTATGGCAGCTGTAAAAGGTCACACAGTAAACACCAGCGCTACTGCTCATCTGTTGTCCAACTGATCCAAGTATTTTGGATGTGTGTGTGGTGTGCATGTCAGCAAGCAGTTCAAAGCTCTCTCCTGGCTCTTTGAGATTCAGGTTACAAACTAGAGAATTAGCAAAACTTAGTTGATTAATTTGGGTTTGTTTTATCTAGTTTGAGACTGGTGGTTCAAATGAGATGGGTCTCAAGACCTATAGCACTTGAAAACCTTTGTCTTAAAATACACATTCTGCCTTTCCTGCATAAATCTGTGCAAGGTCCAGGGCTTTTTGGCTTTGTCTGTTTGTTTATAAGCACAGGGGCATTCCAAGAGATTATAAATATTTAAAATCTAACGTTGCTTCACAGTCAGGGATGTGCTAGAAATCCTCTAATTTAGCTTCTCCTAAGAAGAAAACCAAGCTGTATCCATTGTTGTGATTCATTTTCGCATTATGAGTTTAGTAGCCCTTTCCTTCTGCTTCCACAGTTGTTTTTTTCGCTATCTGTTTACATGTTCTCATTTCCTTCAGCCTTGTCTCTCTGCAGCAATGTGTTCAGGAGATGGCTTGAAACATCCATTAATGCTACTAATCTCAAATTCTTGCCTTTAAGAAAGTTTTGCCTTTTTTATATGCTACTGATTATATTCTGCAGAAGAACAGTAAAGTTTTATTGTCCTGGAGTGTTTCCTACTCTTCCCATTCTCCCCACAAATGATAGTTATACCAGATTTTTTTTCTCATCTAATTATATTATTTGCAGTCTTTCCATATCAGGAAAATTATCTGCAAACATTTGTAAGGTTAAAAAAAGAAAAAAAAGACATTTTTCCCCGCTCTCTATCCATTTATATACTGTAACATGAAGATGTCCTTTACATTCTTTAATGATGTCATTTGGAGGGACTGGGATGATGATGAAAGTTGTGAGAAATAGCTTTGATTGAGGAACTATTCATGTTGCAATGGGTCACCACTTTAAAGACATCCAGAGGAGTATAAAATCTTGCGTTTGGAATTGATTCATTATCAAAGTAGTGTTAAAGAAGAACCGACAGCTGGAGAACCTGATGAATACTGGAAAACATACTGTGCTGGGTGAACTGCTGAAGAAATGGGACACCTACATCTCCAGTAACCTTTTTGGATCATTAGCCACTTGAAAATCCAGGGAAAAAATAAAAAAGAAAATAAGTACTTTGAAATTGCAGCTTTCATTGCCTGCATAACCACAGGCTAACATGCAGATGCCTTGCACACTACGCACAGAATATAAAGAATGTACAATTAATGTGAAACTGGATTAAATCTTCAGTCTGGAATTACATGGGAAATCTGGCCATACCAGGGAGAAAAATCTCTTTTCTCATGTAAATGAGCATATAAATTCCTTAATTATGACTTGAGTGATTATGTACCAGAGGCACTCAGGACCAGAAGTATGTTATATTTTAAGGGGGGTAGTGGGGCAGAAGTATACTGGGAAAAATGTTCTATTTGTTATCTGGCACAGTATACTAAAGATATATTTGCTTTTTACCATAATGTATCCTTATATTAGTTAATGTAGTGCGTTTTAATCCCTACTTTTATATCCATGGTCTTTGGTTGTCCTGAGACTTTTGAGATCTGATCAGCGCCTGGTATTTATGGATTCCTTCTTCCATCTTGGTTCCTTAAATTCATCTTCAGTTGGATTAGGAGAACTTCTAACATTAAAGTTTACCCTTCCCCCTCTACAGATGCTCATATCATACCAGCAAAGCTCATACTTTGCACAGTGCCAGATTGCTGAGTCACTCGAAATTTTTTTAAAAAAGTTAAAGTTTATAATGGTGCCTTGGAAAATATTACATCACTGGGAGTTTCTCACAGAAGTTTTCTGCACTGAGAGCATCCAGCAGGCCATGCTTATACAGTTCCCACCGCACAGAGTTTGGATCATCCTAAATCCTCAAATTCTTTCTTGCCACCAAATTCCAGAATTGATCAGGCCTGCAGAGCAAAGGGGTGAAAAGTGGAGGACAAGTAGAAAGCAGATGTAGGAAACATCTTCAGTAATGTCACTTATCAGTGCCTGGAATGAAGCAGAGTTCCTACGTGAGAAAGCATAGAATTAAAACTGCAATACATCCACCATGAAATAATGATCTAGGTTATATGATACTTAAAATCCATCAAAGCAGTTTTGGCCTTAGCTGTATTAGTTTCTCAAACAAACATTATAAAGGCAGCTAGGATCAAAGGGCGGTGTTTAGACTTCAGCACTTGTTTTCAAAATGTGTCAAAGCCCACAGCCTTGACATTTCACAAAGCTAAAGCTTATTTTGAGGATTTGGATGTGGCAAGCAGGTGGTCTGAGCAGCTGAGCACAAAAGGAATAACCAGCTTAAGTGGTTATTGTGCTGGAATTATCCATAGAACAGCATGAAAATGGGCAATACGTTGAGAGAGGAATTATTTTTTAACATGCTTTACAATAAGTAACATCATCAAAAAAAGCCCGACACGTGAGGTATCTTTTCTTCTTCCTTGGAAGCCTTCCTAAACTCCTAGGTACCACCTACTACATATCTTTTCAGGACTGGACCATCAACTTTTTGTTCTCCGTCCATAGGTGACAATTTTGGGCCATCATCACAGCAATAATGGCAGATGGCACAGAGCTACATGACCAAATATATGATTATTCTTACTGCTCACCATAGTTGAGAATTTTCTTTTTCTTGCACATTCTTTCTTTGGAAAGAGAGCTGATGCAGTTGAGATAGCTCTTACTTCCCTTCCACTCCCCCAAAAAACAGTTGCTACATTGAGCAACTAATTCCTTTAGTAGAAGGTAAGAGGAACAGTGGGGAATTACACACCCGATACTGACTATAGGTCAGGAGCTTAGATGTGCATAAAAACAGGAGCTAGCAAAAAAAAGCAGTTCTTCACATATTTTCCAGTATAGTCTTTCTGAACGTCTCTGCAGATGGCAGTGTGGGAGGAAAACTTGGAATTCCAAAATACAGTCCTGGTATCTAAAAAGCTCTTTGCAAAAGCAACTGACGGCAGGAAACAGAGCAGGGCAGAAGATTTTTAAATTGCTCTTAAATTTGAAATTTTACTTTTGCCTTTTTTTTTCAGTTTGGTCAAATGTAGGAAGCGGTGCTCTCTCTTTCCTGTACAGGTGAAAGATTTTTCTATGGACACTCCATTTCGGCAACATGTTAATTTGAACCTAGCTTTAGAAAGTTGGTACAGTGGAGACCATCCGGTCGTTTTCCCGGGAGAATATAAGTGCCATGGTTTAACCCCAGCTGGCAACTAAGCACCACGCAGCAGGGGTGAGGGAGAGAATCAGAAGAGTAAAAGTGAGAAAACTCGTGGGTGGAGACAAAGACAGTTTAGTAAGCAAAGCAAAAGCCACACAAGCAAGCAAAGCAAAAGAAGGAATTCATTCACTGCTTCCCATCGGCAGGCAGGTGCTCAGCCACCACCAGGACAGCAGGGCTCCATGATGTATAATGGTTACTTGGGAAGACAAACGCCGTAACTCCGAACATCCTCCCCTTCCTTCTTCTTCCCTCAGCTTTATATAATGTGCATGGCACCATATGGTATTGGCCAGTTGGGGTCAGCTGTCCCAGCTGTGTCTCCTCCCAGCTTCTTGTGCCCTCCCTGGTGGGGCGGTGTGAGGAGCAGAAAAGGCCTTGACTGCTTAGCAACTACCAAAATCATCAGTGCGTTATCAGCATTATTCTCATCCTAAATCCAAAACATGGCACTGTACCAGCTGCTAATAATAAAGTTAACTCGATCCCAGCTGAAACCATGACAACGAGGCTGTAAACTTATCCCTTTTAACTAAAGACATTATTATTGGACCTTATTATTGTGTTCTCTTATAACTGACCTCTGTCTTTGTGAACTGTAGCTCAAAAGCAGTCCTGATTAATGGTTCTTAGCAAATGGTAAGGAAAAGTATGTTTATCAGAGCTTTTGATGAGATTAAAAACTTTCAGTGTGAAAATAAAGCACAGCTGAGTATAATTTGTTAGCTACTACCTAGGGAAAAAATACCATGCAACTGGAACACAGTATAGCAGGCATTCAGTGAAAAATCAGTTTTATAAAATATATGTATACATAAAATATACATATTTTTAAAAGCAGCATGAAGTTAAGCAGTAATAGCACCTCTAAAGTAGGCAGGACCTCTTCCCTGATAGCTCTTGAAAGGTGTGATTTGAGGGGGGAGGGGGGGGAATGCATCAACATCAGCACTGTATTTAACACTCCCGCAAGGTGACAGGTTTAATAAGAAATTAGCATCAGCAGACTTTCCCAGCCATGCTTCAGCAAATCACACCTTACAGATTTAAACCCTGCAAGCACCATTCATCTAAATGCTGGCACTCCCTTGCACACCGTCTCCTTGTTCAAGTTGATGCCTACACCATCATACGGTCTGGCATCTTGCAAAATATGGCATCGGGTTCTGAGTTTATGTTTTTCTCCATCAACTTTTTATGCTTTTTAGTATCCTGAAAATAAGGCAAAAGTGCTCTTTCAACTGCCCATCAGTTCTGGTGTGCTGTTTTAATGCGCATTACCTCCAGGGGAGAATGGTCACTGAAATACACGCTGCTAAAGCTGGCCCTTCTGCAACATGGAAGTTTGTGCTAACCACTAAAGCAAAGCTCCCAGCAGAAATACAGAGAAACTGAAAACGTTTCTTGCACCTCACTCTTTTAGCCCCCCCCCGCCCTTTTCTGCCCAGACACACTTAAAATGCATGTGCTTTGCCAACGGTAAGGCAGCATCTCTTGCTTCTTTAAGTGACCTTCTCATCCTTCTAGATCCAACCTGCTTTTAAAATCCAGTGCCTCACGCAAAGCTACTGGTGACGACTTTTTATTTGGCGTATTTTAAGGATGCCTTAATGCAGCTTTCAGTTACTGCTGAGAACAAGGAAATACCAAACAGGTTTCAGAGCTCTTGATAGTGTCAGGAGAAAAGCACGAGGAGGCTAGGGAGCGGGCAACCAGGGAGATTTGGAACGAGGTGATAGAAAACGTCAGTGAATCTCAGAGCTCGTGTGCCAGTGAAGCATGCCTTTCTGCTGCATATAGCAAGGCCACACTCAACAGGCAATGTTTGAACCAAGAAAGTGCTTTTAGGCAGCCATTTTCAGGTCTTTCTCCTATCAAAGCTCCAGGTGAGCTTCTGATTAAAGCATTTATCTCTTCATCTTTTTTTTTTTTGCTGTGTTTAAACTCTTATTGCATCTGTTTTTCAGACACGTAAGGCATCATTACCTTGCATGCTCAGCCACCCACCTCAATAGTTTTATCTGTGACATTAGCTTTCTTCTGGCTGGCATTCCTCACCCCATTTTTGATTTGGAGGCAGGAAAAGAGATCTATTAGGTAATTGCAATGCTCACGTGGTCAGTTTTCTTAAGAACAAATTCAGTACGGGCACACTTTTAACACATGCTCTACAGATCAAACACAAATGTTTCTAAGTAAATCCATAGAAAGAATCTTCCTATAAAGAAACTGCTTAAGAGCAAAGCTTTCCTTTCAAGGACTCACCCTCCTTGGAGATGGTGGTCTTGAGATCAGTGGGATACCATTAATGCTGATGCCACGACTGACGACTTAGTTCTCCTTTAAACGTTCTCCAAGCAAAGATCATAGAGTAGTTCTGCTGAATTTCTCTCCATTGATGGAAATCTCCCTACAGCTAGGGACATTTTTCAGTCCTTATCCTGGAGTACATTATGTGACATGCTGCCTGAGTACTACCGCATACAGATGAATCTTCTGCATATTTATGCTAATAGAGCAACAAAAGGCAGACTCTCAGCCTTCCTCTGTGACCAACTCGAAATATCACCTCAAAGACAAAAGTGAACATGATGTGTTTCTCGTCTCTGCTGTGCAGATACCCAATCTATGCCTCTGTGGTTTGTGTTCTGCTCACCGGGCTTTTGAAACCCAGCAGTCAGTTTGCATGAATGGCATTAGCGTTTCATTTAATGCAGCATGGTGCATGCAATCAGGCAGGTAAGCACGAAGTCCAGAAATTAAGATAAAAAATGCATTTAATGGCAACTTCGTAACTTGTTGGTAGCATTGTTAATATTTATGT
Organism: Ibidorhyncha struthersii; assembly: GCA_013398815.1. Taxonomy (NCBI): domain Eukaryota; kingdom Metazoa; phylum Chordata; class Aves; order Charadriiformes; family Charadriidae; genus Ibidorhyncha; species Ibidorhyncha struthersii. Next base: position 254,192 of record VZSZ01007841.1, read on the forward strand.
GAGAATTTTTAAAACAAGCAAGATAAAAATTCAAGTAACTGACAAGTGTTTTCCTTCATATTATGGTTTTGACACTACTGTCAATATTACTTTTCTCCTTTTCCACTTGGAACTGGAAAACCAGAAGAAACCGTGATTGTTTCCAAACCCCCTCATGAGAGCTTTGTGCTATCACAAGCTCAAGATACAAAAATAACGCACCTTAGGTCAGTACAGCAGAGAACAGTCAATGGCATCATGGCTGCTGAATCTGGCATCTGCACCCACTGGGGCTTCTCTGACCATCACGGATAGTGAGATTACTGGAGCTCAGGTAGTTCTTTCTTCTTGAATTTCAGATAATTAAATTTGTTGTACAAGAGATGTGAGCACTCTGACAAGCTGGCTTTTTGAAACAAGCACAAATCAATTTACTGACTCAGTAAACTCATCACAAGCTCAGTTTTTAGTGTGAAAACGTACATGTCATTTCAGGTTAATTTTCAGTTTTCTGTACCCAGGCCGTTTAAGCTCCTCATTAGCATGTCAATCCTTGTTTAGACTGCACTATTCATTTCTGGCAGGGGAAGTGTAGGCAAGGATTATTGCTTTCCCACTTAACTTGCTCTGATGGATTAGATACTAAAAACCAGACTGAATATTGTTAAGCAGTATTTTCATGCTTGACACTCCTTAATATGTAAAACACTAGGCACACAGATAAAACCAACTAAGCTATAATTTGTTGATGCTAAATAGTCCGTGTCACCTTCCCCCTCCACAGCCTGTGACCTGAGCAGTCCTCAGCTCTGGCTGTTCTTGCAAGATCCATCCCAGCAGCAACTGCTGACATAGGCGTGTGATCTGCATAGTTTCATATGTTATTACACTTGGCTGTACTGTTAAGCGCCAATTAATTTAACAATTCTTACAAGCAACATGAAGTTAGATTTAATCTTTTTGTTAATGAACAGGGCTCTGGTGTTGAGCTGTACCCAAGAAGCACAGCCATCTCAGAGAGTTACAAAATTCATCACTGCAATAGTACGAGAACCAGTGAGAACTCAGATCACAGCCTGGGTGGCATTAATGTTAATTTAACATTTTACAGTCTTTCCCAGTAATGGTAGATAATAGCTTTACAGTTACAAGTTGAAATACTTTTTGTAAATTGACCTGAGAAACCTCAACTTTACTCTAAAAAGGACATTTCTTTAGCTAGAACCTTGAACAACAAAGTACCCCCAGTAAAATCATTTTTAGCTAGTATCAGAGAGTATTGTATGTATACTTGATAACCCCTGGTATCCTATTCCACCTCCTAAAATTTACCACATTAGAAGCAGGGAAAAGCTAATGGTAATTGCGTAGCAGAAAGCAGACTGTGGCAAATGGCCCCACTACATATGAACACCTGATCAGAACAAAACCTTAACTGAAATAGCAGGACTCGGTCACGGAAACGCCATCAAAGCTGCTCTTCAACAGGAGGCCAGCTCACTGGAGTTCAGCTGAATTTTTCCCAGTATCTCCCGTTATGTTTCTGCACACGTGAAGACTGAGGCAGTGCTGAACAGCCTATTGCTGCGGGGCCCTCCCCTAGGCTCTGGTCTGTGCTCACAGAATGGTCATGGTTGGAAGTGACCTCTGGAGATCATCTAGTCCACCCCCCCTGCCAGAGCACCTTGCACCCATCTTTCCTGCCTCCTGTTTAAATGCTGATTTCTTTTGAAGACCAGTAATAGTTAGAGAGGATATTAACTTTAATGAATATTAGATCATATTTAAGATCTGTAAGCTGGATACGGAAATTAGTTGAGTATAAATCTCTTTAAAACCACTGGACATCTGCTTTGTGTTTCCAGTTTTGTGTTAGTAACACAACTGAGGTAACAACGTTTGAGGGGCAAGCCAAGGAAAGCAAGTTTTGTCTGGATGCAATAAATACAGCTGTGGAAAGGGAAGGTGGCTAACACTACAGCACATCTTTCAATGTCTGATCCCATAACAGGTCATTCCTGGCGAAAAAAATTAATCACATTTTCAGTAACGATGGCATGGAGTGACCATTCTTCAATCTACAGAAAAGTCTACATCAGCAGAAAGGATTGTGAAATTTACTGCATCAGGCAATGCAGAAGATACTCCAAATGAATCCCAGATTTAAGTTTGGATATGAATACTGACATACTTGATGATATCAAAGATAGCTCTGTAGTTTCTAGCTGGATATCTAAGCTTCATGTGGCATTTGGCTTTTAGCAGTTTGGATTAAAGAAACAGTGCTTCACCCTTACCCAGTTTTTAAGGACTCTTCATTAGCAATACAAAAAATGTTGGACTTGCTTTAAACTTCACTCAAACACTAACATCTCCCAATTACGAGTTCTGAATAAGCATACCCGTTGGATTAGTGTGGAGGCTAATCTTGCCAGGCTCGGTAACGTAACAGGTTTCATACCGAGCTGTGCCCACAGACATCTTCCTGTGCTGCTGAGGCCCTGCAGTACAAAGCGTGTGCGAGAGGCAGTACCGGCCTGCTGCTGCTCCAGGCCAGCGCAGCTGTTTTTGTGGCCATGCTGTAAGAGAGGTAAGGGAGTTCTGGACAAAAAAACCCTGAAACCATTCATACGCACACACATTTATTGTCAACTAGAGTGCTATCCTCATCTTGTCCATACAGGTGTTCCTGCACAATACAGCCTGACTGCAGAAAACCCTTGAGAGTAATCTGTGCCTGCAGGTACTCCATGTCATGCACACCTGCTCCAAGTCACTTCCCAGATGCTAGTCTGAGAGGTACAGAGGAAACCACACCTCACTGGAGGGCTTTTTATCCCCTCTGTGTCGATGTACTTCTGCAAGCACCAGGCAGCCAGCTGAGCTTTGAATGTTTGGAATCCACGGGCTGCAATTTCAATGAATTCTAATTAACGAATTGCTCTCTTTCACATGTATTTGGAAGAATGAAGCATGACTATTTTGGATTAGCAACGTAAATGAATACTGCCTCAGATGGAGCGCATAGTTCACACTTCTGAGGTCGCTTCAGGTTCTGCAGAGACAAGCAGCATCATGTCAATCTTGAAAAAGGTATTCTATGTTCCCGCATTATCTGGATCAGCAAAAGAGCTCATCAGCTGCTGTGCCATGAAGTGTAACACAGCATGCAGTAGTAGGCCAGTGGCTGGCTGCAAAGGAATGAAGTGCTGCCTGGCACAGACAGAAAACCACTGCAGCAAGGCCTATTTGCACAGTTTATTAGACAACAAAGAAAAACTCCCACTGAGTCCAAGTTCTGTAATTTGAAATTTGTTTGGCAGAGAATGGTTTTAGACACTGAAAAGGGTTCCTCAGAATGCCTTCTACCTCCTACAAGCAAAACTAACAAGACAGCTTCAAAATCTAAATCCAAATCCAAATACAGAATTAAACTTATAGCATAGAAGTCTTTAAAAACAAACTCTTTATTAAGAATAAAATCATACAACTTGCAGTAAATTCCCTAGGGGCAAGATATATTACAGAGCTGTACTTGTACGAAGGAACTGAAATGGCAAACAGACTGGTAACAGCAAGAAAAGGATTCGGGAGAGAAACGTGCTTTTGACAAAGTGGAAAGCCTTCACTGAACTTCCCTAACTACCACCTGCCCCTCCCTGGATCCCCACAGCCTCCTCTGTAGCCACCACCTGCTCCTCGATACCCTCCTCCTCGATAGTTTCCCCCACCTCTGTAGCCTCCCCCTGGGCTACCTTGGTATCCTCTTCCTCCTGAGCGCCTGCCAGAGTAGCTGTAGCCACCGTACCCTCCACCTCTGTAGCCAGAGCCACGCAGGTAACCTCCCCAGCCTCTGAAGCCACCTCCATTGTCGTAGCGAGGCATTTTGGGGGGGCGAGGACCATCTCCAAACCTGGCAAAGACAAACATTATATACTTGATGCCATCTTATGGATTCCATTTTTTTTAAATATTACAGGAATAATCAATTGCCAAGATACTCAGTTAAGATGCCTCTATTTTCTGTTAACAGAAATACGATGTTTTAATTAGTCGCACTTTTGCACCTTTTCCACTTCAGTAAAGAAAAGCTGGGAATGGCCTGCTGTGCTACATAAGCAGTCTCTCCTCTAAGTATCAGACAGGTCTACACCCAGGATAGAAAGTTTCCCCTCAATCCCACTTCCCCAGCTCACACAAATGCATAGGGAGCCCCGTTCCTGTTTAATGTGAGCACAGTCATCTTTATTTTGCTCCTCACAAAAGACAGTGAAGTGTACATTGAAGCTGTTCTTTGTTTTGTTCCTTAAATTACTAACAGCTCACAGGTGTTTTCATTTTTCTTTGCTTCAGAAGCAAGACACGAAAACAAGGGGCAATACAGGGGTGCAAGCACAGCCAAATATTTATTTCCAGAGACAAAGATTAATAGGTTTGCCCAAAATAAATTTGGATTTTTTTTTTTCTTTTAAGTCATTGTGTTTTGGAAGAGGCGATGACAGCTTTTATTCCTAAGAGCCGCTTGTCCCTCCTGTGGAAACAGGCATGAATCTGTCTACATCAGACTTTGAACATGACAATTTTACATACACTCAAACTACTGTCTTTGAAACAAAAGCCTGAAGCTCCTGCCCACATGGGACAAGACTCTCCTGGTGATTTCAGCTCCGGGCTGCTGCAGCCACTGTGCAGGGAGGGAGCAGTGGAGCCGACATCTCTGACCTGCTCTGTTCAGGCTCTCTGTGTCCTTGGGGGCAGAGGTGGTGAGCGCTCCTTGCCCCAGAGCTCCGACCACGCAAGCCAACAGAGCCGAGCTAACCTTGCATTGGCAGCCATGAGGCTGATACCCGCGGCTGACGGCCTGGAGATCTGGCGGATCATATTCAGCATTCGCTCATTTGCTGGGTCCAGCTGCCGAATGATCTCAGGATCTTTAGTCACTTCCACAACAAGAGCCTCCATTGCAGCACGCAGAGCAGTGATGCAGGCAGCCACGTTGTGGGGCATCTTCAGCTTGATCCTAGAGCACAAAGAAGTGTATTAGATGTATCACGACTTCTAGGAGAGAACCTGTTACGAAAGATGTTCTATAGAGTGGCTTTTGATTGAGTTTCTTGCACACACTGAGCCAGAAATCTATAGCCTCATCTTGGAAAGTCTAATTTGTCAGTGAAGAGGCGTGAAATTCAGGAGGCAAACTTGAAAGATGCCTAAAATTTGACATTGCTAAAACATAACTATCCTTCTGTTCAAATTTGCTCTTGGGATTTAACGTACTCAGATAACACCAATACATAACCCCTACTGTCAAAACAGAAAGATACAAATATATAAACTAAAAACATGAGGCTCTTCAAGATTTTGAAAGCTCCAGGCCAACCTCAAAAATATTAGTGAATTAAGCTTAAGCAATCCTTCACCTCCATTTTACTGACTGCAGGGGAAGGCGGGGGGAAAACATCCAGATGATATTTGGTCATGGCCGTAAAATGTATGCTGCCAGAGGCAACCATTTCACTCCTCAAGCTGTGTTTCCAAGACTTAAAAACAAGGTTTCCTCAGCCTCTGTCTGAAGAGAAGGTCCAAAATACATAGTACCTCTTATTCACATTCCCGTTAAGGTGGAAAAACCCAGCAGTTTTTAATGGAAACTATCTGGTATCACACTTTCAATTTAAGCAGATAATCTGCACGAAACAGTGCTGCCAATATAAACCCTTCCTTCCTCATAGGAAACAAAGATAACACCCTCACAATTAACCTGTAGTAGTGCACAGCTTGGTCTAGGGTTCTGATTCTAAAGAGACTTACGTCTCTGCTAGCAGCCACTCCCCCTCTGTCTGTGTTCTTTCACAGACCTCAACATTATGAGCGCTAAAGGAGTTCCATACCAGTCATCTACCAGAATGAGCTCCCCATCTGACAGGACTTTCTTGGAGGCAAAGAGAAGCAGCTGCAGCGGGCTCACCAAGGTCATTGCTTTGGCAGAGATGGCTCGTGTTCGAATCTGCAGGTGAAAGAGGAATACAGCTCTTGAAATGGAAAACAGATCCCTCACCTTCCTCTGACCACTGAAACCAGAGAATTTCGTAAAAGGAAAAAAACAACACCCCAAAAAATCTAGGTATAATGTTAAGAAATTACAAGAGCAGACGCGTAAAAAATTGAATGCTGGACAGACATTCACAGGGATTCAACACTGGCTGGTGAAAAGAAACACTAGAAACTACCTGCCATTTAAAAGCATTCATTTTTTCCATGACTGCACGTCTGCAATTATGTAGCTGACACTGTGCAAGAGCCACCTCACACTTTGTCAACCTAAACATGACAAAGGCATAGCTGATTATCTTCCCACCTTCTGCATCACTGGGGCTGGGATGAAAAGCTCACGTTGCTTCTTTAGTAGTGTCCTACACATGCGAATCTGGAAGTTGCTACACGTCCGTGCAATCATCCAGCTTTATCATTTTATAGAAACAAGACCTTAAGCTTACACTTTAAGTGAGCACTTGGACAACAACAAGCCATCTGACCTGAGCCAGAGATAACAACATGGACTACATGGGCTACTGCCCTTCATTTTAAAGAGGGACTGAAGAGCGGCACTTAGGATTTCAGCTTCCCACCCTGACAGCTGCCTCTTTCCCTCCTTTCTTTCACTCAAGAGCATGATGAGAGTGTGATGGGCAGAATTTGTTGTACTTGCTTGTCCTCGGGGGGAAGAATTGCTCCTGCTTGGATGATACCACACATACTCAAAAGACAGAATCTGCCAGAAGCTGGAACTTGTGGCAGAGAAATGGCCGTGACAAGGAGTGTTGAACTTGCAGGTCAAAGAGAGATTGACAAGTGCAGCGGGAAACAGGCAACCAGCCCTCAGAGAGAAACGTTCTTTTAGCATGTACATAATGAGTAGGGAGAGAGCTGCATATAAATCCTTCCTTCACTCCAGTCTCACCCAGTCACTGTCCTAGCCGCTCTATAGCCACCATCTTAGTCACCCTTAGTTTCCCATATGCATTTTGATTTAATAAAGCATTGCTTTTTGAGTTCAAAGTCTTTTGGCCTTTTTAGGGGAGCTCACTTTACAGACATAGTTGGGGCAGATCAAAGCACTGTCCCACTTGGGATCCTGTCATAAAGGCTGAAGGAAAGGCAAAGCCTCACCACAGCGCTGAACTATGTACGTGGAAATCCCAAGTATCAAGCCAAGCCCCCAGCCAGTGCCCAAAGGAGTCAAAATTCTATTTATTAATAACAAAGTAGATTATTTGCCATAATTGAAATGTTGCATGTCAGCAAAGAGGACTGGGGATATGAAAATCAGCATAAACTGTAATTCTGAACAGTGCAGACAATGTGACCAAAAAGAAATCTCTAGAGCATCACCTCTGCTACAAGATCTTAAGAGGCTCTCCTTACAGCAAGAGGCCTCGCTAATTCAATGCTTATTCTCAAAAGCATCTTTACAGCAGTTCCCAGGCAGAAGGAACTCTGGTGTTGTGCACAGCTGGTTTCAACATCAGGCAGAGTGCATCAGGGTATTCCTATCGCTGTGCTGGAGTAACTGTGCACACGCAGCACAAGGACCGGCTACGTCCTACCCAAAGGCATTGCCTTCATTTGCTTCTTGAGAGAAGGGTGAGCAGAAGCAGTTGCATTCATGGTGGCCACCACTGGAGCACATGAGAGCGCACAGGGGCTTAAGTGTACGTGTACAGTATGTGCTGAGTACACAAAATTAAAGGGATGGAGGAAGAGGTCAGGGGGGCGCTGGGGAAGGCATCTCAGGGTTTGTCTGAGATGCCTGGAAAATGGGACTTGTCCTCGGGAGATGACAAAGTACATGCCAGAAAGGGAGCACCCCGCTGCCATATTACATGTTCCTATTTTCTCTCTGGATTTGTTAGTAGCAGAAGTGATAAGGGCAGAAGTTCTCTAGTGCCTAATTAATATGTAAGAGCTCCTAAAGCAACCTCTTAAAGAAGATAATAATTTAGATCCTTCTCTACAACCTGGACATTTTCACAAAACACACAGGAACTGTCTGTGCAGCGAAAACCTCTACTTCTACTGAAATTGGTTGATTGAAAGTTACTGTAAAGGCTGAGTGACACCATGACCACAGAATGTTCACTTTCTGGAAAAAAACAAACAAAACAAAACAAAGAATCCAAGACCAGCTAAACACTACCCAGTGTATCTTTTTTCTTATGGCTTCTTTACCAAAAAGAGCCTTTTAGACAACTTGGCAGCAAGTGATCAAGAACAAATTAGAAGTCTTTACCTTTTCTCCAAAAACGAAAAAAGGCGATGGATACTTGATGTCCTGGCTGCTGAAAGGGCAGTTGACAGATGACTTGTGGATGAGTGCATTGTGCCCCTCAGTGGTAAGAATTTTCCTCTTCTCCTTGTGGTAGCAGACATTGGGGTAGACCCCAAAAGCAAGCAGGGAGATTACAACATCCAGATTATTATCTGGTCCAGTGTTGTTAAACAGTTGAGTCATCAAACATTCTGTTGACAGAGAACAGAAGACTGGCTCGCATCCATAGGTCATGTAGGACAGCACAGCAGAGTTGTTTAGGATCCCGGATCAATGCATTTTCTGATTCAATCAACTGGTAGATGTGCATCTGTTCTCAAATGACCTCTGCGCTCAAAGCATTTCAGTTCTACATTTTCAATTTATTCATGGAGAGCAAAAAGCTGAAAAATACTACTACAAAGAGATATTTTTCTCTCCCAAGCTCTTCAAAAACAAGGAGAGAGGGGTTTGCCCAGAATGTGCTGTACTACAGTGTGTTTCCTGTCATTTGTTTTGGAGACAGATCTTTTGGGGGAGGTCAGAATGGATGTTTTCATTAGTTTATTTGTTACAACCCTCCCCAGAGTCTCTGGTGGCTTGTTTTCAGGTCATCTTGCCCAGAAATAAAGTTAAGGATAAATGCATCAATGATCCTAGCAGCATGAGGAGAAAAAAAAATTAAAGGAATTAAAAAAAAAAAAGAGGGGGAGATGAACATCTGCTGAATCCAGATAGCCATGCCATTTAACTGAGCAAGCTCCTCAGGAGCATTAGGCAAATTCAGAACCTGGTCAGCTTTAAGAATTTCAATTTCCCTTAGAAAATTGAATTACACACCACACTACTGCACATCCCTCCTGCAGCACAAACCCAGAAAAATCATAGGGCACACAGCACACTGTTTAGATCACATACTCTCCCCTAAGGCTAATGAAAAGGAAGCGGGAAGCACAGCATATTTTGGAGATGCAACAAGCGAAGGAGAAAGAGAATCAGGAAGGTAATTCTCTACGGACAATTGCTTGATAGATTTTTAATCCTGCAGCCCTAATCTCAGCCTCCAAGTGCTCCCTATGTTGCACCACAGCCATCACAACTTCTTTGCTTTAGAGAAATATTAGACAATGAGACAGCACTAAAATTTCATCTGAATGCAGCTGTAAAAGCAGAACAGCTTTATGGCAAATCCACTATAGGCCTCTGTGCTTGTGTGTTCATCATAGATTATCTTGTTTATTTATTTCTCATCTCAGAATGAAAAATGCAATCATTACACTACTATGTCCAAGCAGAATCACCTTCAGGGAAGCCAGAATTAATAAGTATATCTTTCAGCTGGACTTTTGCTTCCCAAGTCATTCTAAGAGTAGCCATGCTGAGTCTTTTGTGTTCACAAAATCTTTTTTCTGCTTCTTCACCACCCATTCTAAAAAACAAACAGAGTGAATTAGAAGTCCATTCAAGAAAATGAAAAGTGCTAGCTGTCATAGCATCCATTGACATATGTAGTCTGGTCACAAAACCGCTCACTCTGTGTTACCCATAACTTCTCATCAAATTTTGCGCCAAGACAATATACCTTGCATCATCCCAGGCTTGGAAGACAGAGAGCAAAGCAACGTGATCTGAAAACCTGTTCCCAGCAAAATTCCTATGGACATAACCCAGGCGTTTGCCTTCACTGATGAAAGGTTCAGGGAAACAGGTGGCAGCAGAGATGGTACAAATAGCATCTCCCACACTGAAAGAAACCACAAAAGGTATCAAGATCAGGTTTATTCACAGTATTGCTGCCAGCAGTTCTTGCAGGCTGTCAATACTAGTAAAAACTTCTCTGCTAGAGACCTTAGTAATTTGGCCCTTAGTTACCAGAGTTCTTCAGAGAAACACTTCCCTGGAAATGGAAGCTAAATTAGCTCCAATGCCAGTACTTTCACAACAGTAAGTGTTCACAAGCCCTCTGTCTGCTTTCCCTCCTCCTCCCCCCATCCATACACCATCTTCTTGTAGTGAAGAGGATTCTACAGCCATCAGAATTACAAATAACAGATCTTTACTTCTGCTAAAGCACAACATGTGGATTCACTTTCCTTATCTAGGTGTTAAATTTCACATCTCCCCACCTCTAGCTCACTGCTATACTTGAGTATTTAGAGTCCCACTCTTAATTCATAAGTATGCAGCCTCTACTGATCCTTTGCAGTTAACTCTGAATTTCATGACTACTTTATTCCGTATACTGTAAGTTATCTATCCTCTGGTCTCATGAATATTCAGATTCCTATCCCCAGTTGCAGCATTTATCGCTTATCTAGATGTATTGTTTTTTCTCTTGTGCAGTGCATGCTAGAGGCTCAGGAACTCAGGGAAACAAGAAAAAGACCACTAAGGATACTAAACTTACTAAAAAATACAGCCCATTATCATCATCTTGCCAAGACGAGGTTCAATGGGAAGTTTGGCTAGGATTCTTCCAAGAGGTGTCAACTCATCATTGGAATCCAGGGCATCAAGCTCTGAAACAAGATCTCTTATTATCAAAGACGGTTAGCTAATCCCAGAAATCCTTAAGATAAGAAATTCAGAATTTTAATAATTGTGTTTAAATTGAACCCCATGTATATTTAAGTTTAATGTTGTTTACAATATTGCCAACCTGATTTTCAAAACTGGGCTGAGGTCAAATAAACAAATTTTACTTTAGCTTTACAGATGTTTTACTACCTCCTCCACAATTAATTACTATTTAATTATACGTATTTCTCCATTTCTTTTTAATTTGCTTATGTACAAACCACTACTTCACTATTAAACTTTTTTCAAGTCCCTATATTTGATCTAATTAATCTAACCCAATTTCTGCCTCATGAAAATCAAAGCAGCCCTATCACAGCCAACTGTAGAGTCTTCACTGCAATTACCAAATCACACAACCCTCTGTTCATCAAAAAGAGACCACCACAAACTCTCTTCCAAAAGGCTTTGCCTGCCCTTCTCTCCTTCCATTACCTAAAAATTGTCACCTGAGCTCATCCTCGAAGCTACCAAACCACTGTCAATAATAAAGTCAACAAATGTCTGTGGCTGTTTGCTGTACAGACTGAAGGGTCTCATGAGTTTCCTTATCTTTCTAGCCATTTGGCCATAACCAATCTCTGCTTCATAAAACTCCCATTTTTAAGTTTGCATGACAAAGAAAAACAACACAAATGTGACCTTTAAAAAGCCTTTTAAGATATAAATGAAAAATGCAAACTTATAGTTCACATACTCCATTTACAGACTACTTTGTGAAACTTCAGCATAACTAAAACATAACATTTTTTAAAAAAAAGCTTTGTAGCCTCAGCAACGAAATGGGAGAGCGAACAAATAAAAGACTCCTTAGCCACTACCAAATCCATTTTTCTTGTTATCTATTGAGCTCAAAAGCCTAAAGAATATTTTGAAGAATAGCATGTCTCACCGTCCTAAGAAAAATAGTAGTAGTATACAGGCACTGAAAAAAATCACAGGTTATCCAGGAAATGGAGGCACATGAAAAAATGTCTATTTGGTGTTAAAGATGAAAACATCTGCCTTTTCCCCTGATTTTGCATTTCATATCTGCAGTGTAAGAAAAACACTAACAATTTTTAGATCGGAAAGACATTAAACTTGAATACATATCCTTAGCTATGTTTTTCATTCTCATCTCCCTTCTGTATACAAGCAATGTAAGCTCGTCATACATTTTTTTCATAAAATCAACAATCAAATAGATAGTTCTTAGAAATTTTAAGAAGCACGTTATTTAGTGATGTTTGCAAAGCATGCTGAGGTTTGAGATCACTGCTTTAAATCTAAAGCATAAATTTAGGGTTCCTCCCTGCTTCATTTTACTCATACACTTGAAGAAACTGGGGAGACAGTTTAACCCCCACCTCAGTTTCTCCCGTTTTGGAAGTATACTGATGCTTGCATATTCATACAGCGGAGATTTAATTAATTGACAAAATACTGAGATCTTGGGTCAACAAACTGTACAAACTGGTAATTATACAATAGACTACTAACCTCTCTTTTTCAGTACTTTTATACTAGTTTTATAAATGCCTTAGGCACTGGACTGAGTCTCTGTCATACACAGCAGTGCCACAGCTGGAAAACAGGAAGCTGGAAGCTAGCACGTTACTGGTAAAATAAAAAAGCAAGCCTTAAGTTTGAAGGCTCAAGTTTCTTAAAGGAATGACACTCCACTTGGGAATTCAAGTATTTCTTCAGCTGCAAAATACGCTGCCACCCACACGACGCATCCAGGAAATACCTTGTTGTTTCAGACAGCATGCTACTACACAATGTAATCAGAGTTGTTAAAGCAGTTTGTAAGTGATCATTATACATGGGACATCACTTGGGAGTCAGCTTCATTAACGTTCAATCTTGTGGACAAACACCAATACCTCTTAGTGTGCGTTCTGCTTCAATCACTGCATCCAAAGGTGGCGGTTCTATTGCTTTGGCCAAAAATTGACCGATTCCTCCCAGCCGCAGCAATTTGATGCTCAAAGCAATTTCATGAAGTGGTGTTCGAAACATTTCGGGTGTCATATGAGTCTGAAGCCTGGAATGAGAAGAAAACAAAAAAGCCCACGTTTTTCTGAACACAGGCTTTGATCACCATCGTGGGTCATTCCATCAGCATAAGCTACTGCCCTTCAAAGCAAGTACTGCTTCCCAGCCAACCCATCAACTGTCATTGTGCTCCTGTAACTTAGGCTCTTCTACCAGTATTTATCTTCCATGCTTCTCAATTCTCATCTCAGAGTAAATTTACAATGGAAATGCACAGAGGGTACAGCCCTCACATCACCACCACCTGGTGTGGTTTCTCCATGAGCTGATCACATATAGAGTCTGCATGGCGAAGCCCAATTTGCAGCATGGCTGCATCCAGCCCCACACTTGCCCCTTTACAATCATCTCCTACATCGTTAAGGAAAGTCTTCCATTCCTGAGAAAGACAATCTACTTTCAGCCTGCCTTATGTACAAGCACTTCTCTATTTGTCCTATCAACTCCAAACCACACAACTCCTCCTGCACATTTCTACTTCGATCTCTAAGAAAAGTAAGTGGTTTTGCTGGATGCTTTCCAAAGGTATTTTTCTGGTAGGAAAAAGACCTGATGAGAAGAGGTAGAGCGCTCTTAAGTCTTCAGCACAGTATCATTAGTGATCCTTTAGCTTGCTGGTTGAAATATGAACTCCTAGGAGTTCACTGCACTGAGCAACAGACAGCTTGAAAAGGTTTCAAAACACCTTGAACAGATATTCAGATTCAGCGGCACCAGATTTACATGGTATCTCTCAAAAGAGTCTCTGCACAGGTCGACAAACACTCTTTCCTTCCTAGCCACCATGGAGCAAGTATATTTTGGTTTTATATTCTTTGAAGGAAGGCAACCTTAAAGCCATGAACTCTTGTGATTATTTCAGTAGTCTAAAATCAGTTCACTATCAAAAAATCTTAATTAAAATCACTCCACTGTACTAGACAGCAGATCTAAATAAATTCGAGCAATTTAAGGAAAGTTTTTGATCAACTGATGCTTTCAGAGGTTACAAAAAGCTGAACAGCAAACACAGAAAAGAGAAAAAGGCACTGAAACTTTCATGAGAGAGATCAAACACTGAGTGTAACAGCTGTGTAGACTTCTGCAACCAGCAAAAAGATTTCCATGGCTCTGGTAACTGAGAAACAGCTTGGCACATAGAAGAGGTCAAAAGTTTCAGCAGCAGGGAAGGTGGTCGAGCAGCAGTTCAGCAGCATGAAAGGGCTTCCTGGCCACAGAAGGGGGATAGAGGGAAAAGTAACATCTGTCTTCCCTGCTTTTTACCACTTTCATGACAAAATTGCCTGTTATGTGAAGATGCCAGGCTTGAAGACAGACTAGAGCCTTATCCTCATTACAAACTTCTTTTCTGCCTTGACTCAATTCCAAAGCAGTATTATTTTTCTTCTGTGAGGTTCTGTAGGTTGCAGTGAAGTTCTTAATAACAAAATCACAAACTATTTGTCTACCTCCTATTATGGGCAAAAGCACATAAACATGTAATTTTTTTTTAAAAACAAAACAACTGAGATATCCAATAATTTCAGTGTGACCTGACTACATACATCTCCTCTCTGTGCTTCCTGCATTTATTTCCCCAGTTTGATCAGAAGTAGCATACAACAGTTTGGGGAAGTCTGTGAGGTTATTTTATTTCTAAAGAGCACAGCCTCACCTTTCAAAGCGAGCTCTGCTGCACAAGTGGAAACAAAATCCAGCACGCACACGTCCGGCTCTTCCTTTCCGCTGCTCCAAATTAGTTTTTGATGCCCAGACTGTGGCATAGTTTGTCATGTTATTATGAGCAGTGAACAGCTTCACTTTTTGTCTGTTACAGAAAAAAAAAAAAACAAAGAAAAAAACCTTAAGATCAGATGCTCTTTATCTTAAGTCCCGCCAAATCAGTTCTTGCTTTATTCCTTGCAGCCACACTGCTTTTAAGAAGCAAACCACCCCTGTTTGACTAGCTAAGCTTTGGCTAGTTAGCCATCTATCTGGAAGGTAAAGCATCATACTCTTCATCAAGCACTGCCGCGAGCTATACACAGAATTAAGTTTTCACAACTGTCTCAAAAGCTTAAAATTCTCATGCAATTAATGAGATCCCTATGGGCTCAGAAAGCATGCATAGCAAGACAGGATCCATAACAGACTACAAAAATCTTCCTCTTTTCCATCAGTTACACACTAAGTGTTTGTAATATTCATTTGGCAGACAACATATTTCAATTACGCATGGAGACCCAGTGACACCTCACATGAATAGTGCCAGCAAGAATGCAGCTGACCAAAACCAGCCCACTGAAATGCCAGTGTGGTTTGTAACTGTTTTGAATGGCTAAAGACAATGCAAATTTGTCTTGAGTGAGTTAGAGTCCTCAAATTCAGCTCTGTGACTACAGGAAAACAAGGCAGTTCTGTGTGTGTTCAGAAAACCTTTTTTGCATTCCAAAGAACAGGATTTAAAACACAAAAAGCTACTTCATGAACTCACTTGCAGGAGTCTATAACATAGACCACATCATTGATAGTAATGCTAGTCTCCGCAATGCTGGTAGATAAAATAACCTATAAAAACAGGAAATGCATATTGAAATATATTTGGTCTGAAAAAATAAAGGATGGACTGCAAGATAATCTACATTGATTACTGCAAGATAAACTACATAACTTCTATTAAAAAAAAGTCAGCAGTACATTCCACAAAAGCACAACAGAACAAAGCGTGTTACACTCCACAAAGAGAAGGCTCTCATACTTTCGTTACTCCTGGAGGCACGGGATCAAACACTCGACGTTGTTCCTCCAGAGGAATTTGCGAATGCAGAGGTAGAATTCTATACTGGCGGCCTCCTACAACATGAATACAAGAAGATCAGTAACTATTACAGCATAAATCTCATTTTTTCTTTGCACAACATAATTATTTCTACCCATTCATTCTCACGACAAATCAATCCCACTTCCACTCAGCTAACTCTCATCTTTACACGGTCAGTAGTTTTCTTCGGATAAGGAGTTGAAACATAATAGAACACAGTTGCTTATACCAAAGCGTGGATTCATTTCTAGATGCTTCTGCATTGTATATATCAAGTTCCAGCCAGGCAAGAAAACAAGTACAGCTCCCGGGACATTCAGGGTCTTGATATAAATTAGCAGGGCCTCAATGAGTTCAAAAGAAGTTTCTTTCTCATTCAGCTGAGCCATGGACTGCTTTGTTTCTGGGCCATATTCATCACTGCAAATAAGGTTGCAATTGGCCTACAAAAAACAACACAACACAAAAAAAAAAACAACAAAAACACCAAACCACAAAAGAAATCATATAAATTAACTTATTCAACCAGTGGAGGCTGGCTGGCCAGGCAGATAGGAAAATGAGGTATGTGGATAGGGAAAACCATCTCAGGCACAGCTCACAGAACAACTCACAATAAGCAGTTCAACTCCTGCTTCCCCAGCTTTCTAATACAGGAATGGAATTATAATTCCATTGCCCTGAGTTATAACTCAATAAAAATTTGCAGCAGGAAGCTATCAAACAAATTTAACTGCTGTTCAGATGAATGAGGATAACATCATAAGAAGCAGAAGAAAATGCTTCTCTCAAGAAAAACAAATAATTTGTTAAAAATTCAAATAGCTGATCTAAACAGTAGTTTCAGACCTACAAATCAAAAGCTTTATCATGAAAGTGATAGTTTCTCAAAAATGCATGTGAGCACTAACAGTATCAATGGCAAGAGAAAGAAGGGAGAGAATCTGAATTTTCACCCTGAAAAAGTATCACCAAGATCATGTTTCTGTATCTATTTCTTCTGCCAAGGTCACCAATGTTTTCACTATGAAGAGTATTTCAGTTCTATCTTTAAAGATAAGTAGGCTGGCAAACCATGAATTTTAGCTTCAACAAAAAAAGTTCTTCAGTTTACAAAGGCAATGAGAAAATTCAATTCTATTTCTGAAGTTCACAGCAATCTTGGATGTTAAAAATACGAAAGCTGCTAAAAATGTTTAAGTTCAACAATTCCAACTGAATTACACTTGAGCTAGTCTTAACTAACACTTATTTAATTTTTCATATTAAAAAAGTCAAACATACATCATCATCTTCACCACTTTCTTCATCCTTCTCTTTCTTCTTCTTTTCCTTTGGTGGGGGAATGAACTGAGTCATTTGAATACAATCTTCCAAAAAATAATCTGCAAGGAGAAGCAAGCACTGGTTATCAAGACTGATCACTAGAAGCCTGGGTAAAGGAACACAACTCTATTTATCATTTCTCAAGATTCTCCTGATATAATTGTGATATTTCACACTATGAAGCCAAGCTTGGAGAAAACTTCTTGGCTGTCAGCTAGGGTATGAGAATTATTCCCACACTATTGCAATTATTATTTCTCTATTCAATATACTTCCATATAATTTTTTACTTTTTTTTTTTCTTTTTTAAATACTGACTGATTTAAAGCTATTTCAATTGTTCCTAATATCACATACAACTGATCTGAATCACCACAGCTACCCCAAGTGGTNGATTTTAAATCAAACGATGCTATGAAATAATTCAGTGTTACCAACTTCTTTGCCCAGAGTAAGCCACATCTGTAAGACACGACCATCCAAACGAAACACGTATCTTGCAGTACCCATAATCTTAAAGCATTCGACCGATAAAATAAAAACTAAAGAAGTTCCTGAAAGTTCAATCAACAATTTACCTTGGACAGGGAAGGTTCTACCAAAGACTTCAACGATAGGACAGTTGAAGAAGTATTCACAAAACATACTAGTATCAATTGTGGCAGACATGAGGATAACCCTGATTTCAGGATATGCCTGAACTACATCTCTCAGCACCACCAAGAGAAAGTCAGTCTGCATATAAAGAGAATAAAAGCATCATTAATTTCCTACCCATAAGAAGCAGCATCTTCCCAAGAAACCAGAAAGAATTACACAGAGAGATACAGTTATTGAACAGGAGGTTTGCTGGGCAAGAGAAATAACAATTATGACAACAGTATACTGTAACAACAAACACTTGTGAGTGCTTTATTTTGCAAATACTGTAATTCCTGGGGTAAGTGAATCTTAGGATTTCCAGTGTAAAGAAGAGTTATTGTTTTATCAGAACGAAACAAACTAAAGAAAAGCATTCAAAAATAGTTTGCTTCCTTCCTAACAATACGTTACAACCTAAGGTCTTTTAAACTTGGTTTACATATAAAGTAGCCATAATTCATAAAATAAATAGGAATGAGTCACTGCATTGTACGCAAAGTTTTATAGTTCTATTTAAACATGACATTTATTTAGTTTTGCCATGTAGTCAGGCTGGCCCTTAGTTCAACAGATAACATTCCAGTCTCATTCAAAATTTTAAAACTTATATTTTACATCATTAATACAAACTTAGTAGATGAAGAAATCAGAAAAATCTGCATTGCAATTCCATCTAAATGAGTCCCCCAGATTCTGTAAAAAAAAGCTTAAAGAGCATGTCAGAACTTGGCAGTTTCTGTCAATCTTGGTGTGGCAAAGCTGAAAACTATACGGAAGAATCAAAGGGACAGAAAATGCTTCCCATTTCTTAACTTATATACAATCCCTCCCCCAATTCTATTTTCAATTTGTTGCATTTTTCTATGTGTCCAAATTGAAAAGTGTCACTATCAAGATAGCAGCTTCTGTAAATACCACTCCTGTTCTGTTACAGTAACACAGTAGAAATTTTCAGTAGAAAAAGTACACCAAAATAAAAGAGACATTCAACATGCTCCCACGTTTGGACAAGAAGGGCTTGTACCATGTTGTTTTATTTTCCAGAGAGGACATAGAAGGAGATCCTAACAGGCAAAAGAGATATGGCAGCAAGTAAGCATGAGTCGTTGCTCTTTTAGTCAGGTAAGGAGTAATTAAGAGAAGAATTTCTACAAATCTTATTGAAGATGGAAAACTCACATATATGGAAATTAGTAAAATCCAGTTTCCTGTCACGTTTACTATGACACAAGAACACATGCAAAAGTTAAACAGAAGCACAGAGAGAAATACGATTTTAATCACCAGCTAACTTACATTAATGTCTCTCTCATGGATCTCATCAACGATAACATGACTAATGCCACGGATCCCAGCCTCCACTTTTCTCAGAAGAACACCTTAAACAGACATAGTAGTTAAATGTTCGTGTAGGTAACAGCTCAGTCTTCCCCCCACCCTGTCTTGTTTCACCAAAAACAGTTGCACTGGTTTAAAATTCAAAAAGCGTGTAAGCTGCCCAGCACCTTTTACAGCCCCATCTCTAATTTCCATGCTTTCATTTGTACAAGTGATGGGGAGGGTATAAACTATTACGACTAGAAAGACTCTTTCTTCTTTCCCACCAAATACTGCTTCTCCTTCCATCTTTTAAGGACAATCAATATATGGCAATTTTATCTCTTTGGAAGATTATTTCTGCGTGGTATTAGACCTGTATTATCATACTTCTGAACAACAATCTTAATCTTTCTCTGCACAACAGCAAACTTACTCTATAAAAAAAAATAAGTCGTTAATCTTTAAAACAGATTTTCTAAAAATTTTAATGAAACGTTTCTGCTTTTGCTGCTAACTCAAAGAATTCAGACCCATAATTAATAAGCTCCAAACATAAACAAAACAATACAGACCTACAGTGCAGAACATCACACTGGCATGAGGCCGAGGAAGCACAGATTCAAATCGCACACTGTATCCACAGCTTTGCCCAGGTTGTTCTCCTCTCTCATATGACACACGCTCTGCTACAGAAACTGCACTAATCCTCCGAGGCTGAGGGATGAAAAAGTTTTTTCTAACTTAATGATACGTTTATCAGAACACAAGAAAGTAAATTATAAAAGTTGCATGTGTCCTGTCCTAAGATTTCTTTACAGAGTAGTCGTTAAACAGTAATATCTGTAACAGCAGGCTTCTTTTCTTCTGAAATGGTTAATTCTCCATATAAAATTACAGAGGAGGGATACAAGGGTATATGGGAATTACCAGCTGGCATTTGACAAACCACTTCCCCTCAGCCTGCCAAAAAGTTTTCACCTGGGCAAGGTACAAGCCAGGGTACCCCAATTGTAGATACATAAAAGAATAACATTCTAAATGACAATATACATGATGCTGAGCTTTCTTCTACATGTAGTACTGAGGAGATTATTTTTATGAATGATGTCCTGTAATGATAATCAGATTTCTCAGCACATCCTAATATGTGATTTCTAGCATCCGATCACAAAACTTATGTAGTTGCATTTGTAACACATTCCTCACCTGTGTCACTACTATGTTGCACTCCGCAGCTCTGTCAGTTTTGATGTATTGATCCAGGATATACTGTGGAACTTGCGTGGTTTTGCCACAACCAGTGGCACCACGAATTACAACAACAGAATTGTGACGGATTGCATCCAGAATTTCACTTTCAAAATTCTTCACAGGTAAGGCCTCTCTCTCTTGTTGGATCTGGAAAAAAATCCAGCACATTTCCAAAAATATCCAAAAAATCAACCTGATCTGCTCCACATGCATACTTTGTCTTATTCTTCTACAGAGGTTTGACTTACACAAAGGAAAAACTGTGTAAGAACAAAATCATAGTTTATATTTTTTCCTTTACACAGTGCAACACATCCCCTCATCCGTCCCAGTGTAACATCCAGCACTTCTGAAAACTTGGTGCATATTACTACTGAAATCCAGTCTTATGCACTTTATATATGATATGTTCAACCTCTTTTGGAAAATAAAAAGAGTAGCGCAAGCGTGCCATGTTACAGGAAGCACACTTACCCGTTGCAATTCTTGGTCCTGCTCCAAACGGTACATGAAATCACTTTTCAAATCCATGCTTATTTGCTCTGGAGTGAGCTGTAAACACAAGACATTGCTTGGAGGCTTTTTGACCCCTGCACTTATCTATATCATAACTTCAATATAAAATTACTCACACCAACTTAATGATTCCAAATATCAGTAAAGGAGCATTTCCTACGTAATCCCCTGACATCAGTTATGCCTATAAGCTATTTTATTTCATTAATTCCAGTGAGTGAAAACTAAATGGCCATCCTCAAAGAAGTTTCTCAGAAAGATCCAAAATACTGAAAAAGAATGATTGTTTAAATTTAAATACTTTAACTGCTTGAGAAACACACTCTACTCAGCAGCAAACCAATGAGGTACTTAAATGATCATTCAGACAGGAGTTTTTAAACGTATGGAATGAGATAATGCTGGCACATAACCCACAGAACAGTAGCTGAAAAGGGAAAAGTGAGCAGAGAGGGAAATTTATCAGGCAACTCTTGTATAACAACTAAGAAAGAATTTTAAAGACATTCAAATTTGTTACCAAAGGGCTAATCGGTTCTACTGAAAATAAGTTAGCTGCACCACGACTAGTACACAGAAATCATAATGAGATTTAAAGCCAGCTCAATTTGCAGTGTCCGTAAATATACTGATTATGTGTTTTAAGTAGCAGCACTCAAATTTGCATCAGTTCCATATTTTTTAAATGAATATAGAATGAACAATGTTAAATTAATGTCATTTACAGAAAAATGC
The DNA here is from genome assembly GCA_013398815.1 of Ibidorhyncha struthersii. Taxonomy (NCBI): domain Eukaryota; kingdom Metazoa; phylum Chordata; class Aves; order Charadriiformes; family Charadriidae; genus Ibidorhyncha; species Ibidorhyncha struthersii. The sequence goes on from VZSZ01007841.1 coordinate 275,686, forward strand.
AGTCAAAAAAAGTATTAAATTATTATTTTGGTCATAAGTATTCTGGTTCCCTGTTGTAGGAAACTGAAGTTCCTGCCCTGAGCATCTTTTCCAACCAGGTTATACCAGTGCCCAAATTATGCCTCTGGACTTGGCAACCTAGTATTTCTTCCCTTCTTCCTCATTTTGTTGTGACATATTGCTGCTTTTCATTTGTTCTGTGTTGAATGGGACTAGAAATGACAAAAAAAGCAAACAGGTTGATTGTGAAGTGACACCAGCTTGGAGCAGTTTCTCCTCCCAGAAAAGAAAGTTCTAGCGTGGCAATATGGGAAAGAGAGGCTAGTGAATTGTAAGTGACATGCCCATATGCTTACCTTGTAATTTCAATTAGAACTTTGTATGGGCTGCACAACAGCAGGCAAAAAGTGAAACAGCAAAGAATTGGGACATCCAAGACACTGCTGCTCAAGAACCTAATAAAACATTAAGTAAATACAAAGAACTCCTACCAATGAAAAGACTCCCTTCCTCCAGGTCAAAAAAGGAAGAAATTTTATCAGTGGACTGTTTCCTCCTTTGGAATAGCTCATACTGTAAATCCTGGGGGAGAAAAGCATTTAAAAGTTCCAAAAGCATGGAGAAAACAAACAACACATCAATTTTTTAAGCTATCTTACATTTGCCAGAGGACCCTCATCAATATTGCAGCTGGTCCAAGGGTTCCAGTTGGAATGAGGTGGCGACCATGGAACAACTCCCGTATGACTTTGTCTCTGCGATGGTTCAAAATGGGCCAACTTTCCAACATTAATCACAACTGGATTACTGGGATCTTCAGGCTGTAAATCCAAAAGCAAAGTGAGCAAAGAGAGAGAAATGTATTAAGCAGGCAGGCCTGATGTTAAATACTGGAGTATCTGAACCACACACTCACCAAAGGCACAGTTTCCAGGGACAGTTCCCGTACAGTATTTTGCAGCTGATTCTCTAAGTCAGAAGACAGCAACACCTCAAAGGGCTCCACCTATTAAATGTTTAAAAGCTACACGTTGATATACACAAAGAGACAAACAACGGAAGTCAGAACTGCAAGCTACCAGAGAGTACACTGAACCATCAAATAGTTCCTAGTGAAATAAGGTCAAAGAGCATGAGTTCAAAATTCACATTCTTGAAACACTTTGCCAACTTTGCATCCATCAAAAATCTGCAGAATATTTTTAAGTATCTGAGTTTAATTTCAGTGGAAAACATTCCCAAAATTGTAACTGAATACCAAGAAAATGCCAGAGAATGAAACCAAATAGCCGAGAATTGGATGTAGCATAAACAGAAGTCTTTAAGTTTCTAGAACATTTATACTGGAAGAAGCATTTGTGACAAATTCTATTTCATTTAATACACTGTAAAACTAGTTTACTTCTCCATTCACATACATGCAAAATTATATTTCTCATCCAAGTCATTGGCCAGACCAGAAACAGTTGCTGGTCTACAGAATCAAAATTATTATTATTAACTCATAAGCTGTTAAATACTTAAACGAAACTTTAATTCACGCATCTTTATAAGAGAGTATTTGTGTTATTAAAATGAAAGCAACAATTTCTGACCCTTCTAGCAAACTCACCGACTCTCCTTTTTTCTTTGTCTGTCCAGAATATGGTTCTATGACACCAAGATGGTAGAGCTGTCTAACCAAGGAAAGGGCACAGGACTGTGCTGCCAGCTTTTTGTTTGATCCATGCTCACGACTGAAAATCCCTGCAGCACACAAAGTTCAGAGCTGTAGTAGCTAGTGAGTCAAACAGCTTCCACAGAAGACACTACTCTGAAATGGGGTTTGCGTTTGTTCACACAGGCGAGGTTTCATGGAAAGAGTCTCAAATCTTGTTAAATTCACAGTTCCAACATAAAATCCAACCAGACCCCTTCATCAGCTGACTCACATTACACAGCTGATGTTACTTACTGACTACCTGGGGAACTCCTGTTAAGTTTTTTCTGCATGCAGCGTCTAAGAAAGTATAATTATCCTCTACCACCCAGCAACATCATACAAATTTCACAGCAAGCTCTACGTAAACAGGTGTGGTGTAGGCAGCAGGCCCATTGCCTGGGAACATACTAGACAACCGCATTTCTCATGTGTGTGAAGAACAAGTAACTAAGACAAACAAAACCTACCATATCTCACAAGCATTTCTTCGTGTTGAGAAGAAAGATTAGTGGAAGTACGTAATGGACAAGCAGTAGAACACAACAAGCACAGCACACAGCAAAAAGATTTCACGTCAGGAAACAAACATGAACCTTGACTTCTGGAAGTGGCCTTAACACAACTACAAAAGTCTGTACCCACAAGTATGGCCTATTCCTCTGTACCAACACTCATCTCCTGCTAAGGTAAAAAAATAAATAGGAACACTTACTTCTGCCCAGCTGCTTCACATAAATGTTCATTTCTGCAATAAAGCTCCTGTAAGATAAAGAAAGAACACAAAGGTACAATTATCAATAGCTGACACTGACACTGCAAAAAGAGCCACTCCTTCCAATTTTTCTAGGCAAAGATCTCTATGTTCTCAGTCATAGACTCCCAACTTATCAATGGTCAAGACAAAATATTTCTGGTTTTAGTCCCTTTAACCCCAAGGTAGTAGGTAACAGACTTGTCATCAATAGAACCAGTAGATCTGTTAAGAAGAGTCCTGCGAATGCCACCGTTCAGCATTGAAATTTAAAACCACGTTATTAGGAAATATTCTCTGAGCTGTCTACGTTTAAGGCAACAATTGTAAAGCAGATAGCACGTTAATTTAACATTAACATATATCCCACTGTACCATTAACTGTATCCCACATTATACTCATGTAACCCAATAGTAGTCTGGGTTTATTAACTCCGACACAACACTTAATATAGCTACCCTGGGTTTTGCCATACATTTGCCGAGCTCAGAGCACAGACAAAATTAAACCAGGTCATTTTGTCAAAGACCATTGAACATATCTGCACAGAAGGAGACAGAATACTTGAATTTTCATGAAGCCCTTACTCTGGGAACAGCACAAAGTCAAAAGTAACTCTGCACAGCAAATGCAATAGTTTGCCTAGTAGGCATGTACCCAATACATGTAAAGGTCAACTGGCATATTAATTTAGGCTTAAAAAAACCCAGAAAGACCTATGTCAACAAAGGATGATGGAAACCAAGATCCATGTTTTTAAGAATCACAAACCTAAGCATGTACTTGCACAGATTAAAAGTGAATGCCAAATTCTTGTAGGACAGGATTTAAACTGGCAAATGTGATTCAAGATGTATGATTGGGCTTTATCAGACTGAGATAGTCTTTGAAAACTATGCCTTGGTACTTTCACAGCTGCAGGCAAAGCCTTGCATCTGTGTCCTTGATTTCTTGCTGTAAACAAACAAAAAGAGGTTAACTGAGGGATTTAAATGATGAGTTAGAACTCCTTCCTGTACTACCAGTGAACTGACCTTCAGGCACAGTGGCTTCATGGGTCAAAGGCCACTGGCTCTCAGGGACACAACAGCCAACTAAGGCACCGATGACAGTATGTTTCTCAGCCAGGCCTACAGTCAGCATTCAATCTCATTCTCCTCCACCTAAGGGGAGAACAGCAACACCAGAAATCAGTTTGCAGCAGAATCCCATGTGATTGCTTAGTACAGCCTCAGCAGCCCATGTGTGAACACGCACAGATCTTTGGTGTCACTCGCTACTACCATCTTCAGCAGGAACAGGCAAATGCATCCCACGCTACCGATCCCAAATGAGAAAAGCCACATCCCATCCCTTAATATTCAGTTCATACTTTGTGTATTAGGAGAGCCATGTTTATATTCACAATTTATACCCTCCTGTTGTAATTAAAAAAAGTTTCCAAATCCAAATTTTCCAGCTATTAGTAAGTTCTTATACCATGGGACTATGGTTAACTGACAACAAAAATATATCTCTCCTTTAAAAACCTCTGAGAGCAAGGCTGTCATTTCTGTTATAGAAACCATTACTTTAAAAAAAAAAAAAACAGATTGGTAAGATACACAGCAACTGATATTTCTTTAAAAAAAAAAAAAGAAAACCCAACCCAAAAAACAACTATATTACTGTCCTCAAAACTCCAAAAACATCTTAAATTATTCATCTCCCGTTACACATACCAGAAGGATTAAATCCAATAGCTTGCCCTCTCTCAATGAACACTACAACACATTAGGACTGTTTTATGCCTATCTGATGCATTGCAGCTGATTGTTAGTTCCTATTTCTGCTATTGCATCCAGGGCAATTCACACAAACTTTCCTGGATGTAGTAAATACAAAACTCCGAAATGCTCTCCAGAAGAACAGTAAGTGGGCTGAGAAACATACTGTCATCTATGGCCACCTCATTCTGCTCAAGATCATTTGCATTTGAATACATGGGGTTTAATGCTTTTACCTGCAGAAGGTATAACAAAATGAGTTGCACAACTAATCTGCAAGTTACAGAATAAAAGAAGTGCTCAAGAACTATATCTGCAACAAGCATATTTAAAGTTCCTAGTATTGTACAAACTAATTTTTTATGCTACTCATTTAAGGGAAAGAAATGTCCTTGCTTGAAAACATAAATGGAAGACAAGAAAATTCACTTGTCTTTCCAAAAAAAAAACTCCAACTCTGACAGAAAACAAATTTATATAACGCGAAAAAAACCCAAACCCCAACAACAAGAATCCAGCAGCAGCAGGCTGCTGTTTCTGACCACAAAACATAATTATATTTCACAATAAATAATAGAATGTCCTGAAGTTTTAATGATTTGTAAAGACTATTCCAAACAGGAGTAAAAAATCAAAACCATCAATTCTTTGTGCACAATCTGTTATGCGTTGTTTTCATTTGGGAGAAGCACATGTAAATTTTCTGATGGAATGGGCAGAAAGTCAAAAGAGAGTAATACCCAGCTGGTTTCAACTGAAATTTAAGACCCTCAAAACTCCGTCGGGAAGATTCTGCCAAACTAATTTTTCCAGTAGAAGACTCCACTGCTAAAAAAAGTTAATTATAATAAAAATAGAAATAAAATGTCCTTAAAGCACATTTCTACATAAGCAAATGTAAGCATTAAGATTTACTCAAAATGTGCAAAGGCAACTACAGTCATACAATTACCACAAGCAACTGAGCACTCTTTCCACTCAAAATGACACCTCAACAGTTAGCTAGACCACAGCAATCATTTTAAAAGCTGCACATCCATGAAAAACACTAGAGGGAAATTTCTTCAGAGTCACTCAGATGTTGGCACTAAGGCTCACCACCCCTTTCACGATTTAGGGATGTTGTTGTCACTGAAAATATTTGTAACCCTATGCAGAACATGACTAAAACTACCAAACCTGTTGTGATCAGGCCCCATTTCAGTGTATTTATATTCTTCCTGAATCTTCTCCTTTTGGAAAAACTGGTTCAGGCGTGCCTTGGCATTTTCCAAGGTCCAATTCCCGTGAAGATCAGCATTTAAGTCCCCTTCTGACTCCGAGGTCTAATATTGGGAAAGAAGTATCATTTACCCATTTCTAATAGATTTCAATTTTAAACATTCTTACAACAAGTCTTTTAAATAACTTGCCTAGATGCTAATAATAATTAAGACATTACAGAAAATGCTAAAAAGTCCTCAGTATTTCCTTATTTTCACAATAAAATGTCTACACAAACAACTGGATATTCACAGTATCCAGAGTGATTTATTTTGTTCTCAGTTTGAACAAGTTACCTTTGTAAAAGTCAGCAGGTCAATCTACAACTTAAGTTAAAACCAACAACAAAATATCAAATGAAAACTGCAAGCTTGATTATAAACGCTAATAACAAATGAAAGGGAGTGAAAGATACCTATTTAAGAGCAAAAGTAAAGGAGAATTACATAGAATGACTTACTGCCTGCACTTCTTGCTCCTCTTTCTTTGAATAGTAATCTTTCAAATTTGCACCCCGATCCCACTGAGCTCTATGACTGCCACAGTTTCCAGGTGCCGGACACGGGCCGTTGCCTACCACATGGAAAAAAAAAAAAAAAACAAACAGAAACAAAATAACTCCCCCAAGACAGGGTCTTAGCAACAGAGAGGTATTGCCTGGCAATCTCAACAGGACAGGACCAATCCCTCAGATCTCACCCAGTCATTAACACCTCTGCCTCAATGACTACAATGACTTCTAACTGTCTATCATCTGCAGAATTATGCTGTTTGGGAGAAAAAGACTCACCCAAATCTATATGCATATATTACATCCACATACGCGTAAATTAGTGTTTTCACAGTCTTACCTATTTCAGCCTCTAGAATCAAATGTGGAGGAAGAGGTCCACCCAAAGTAGAACTGGAACCAGTAACATCTCTGGCTGCTTCATGTCCATCAGGGGTATCACCAGCTGCTGGCTAGGAGAGAGAATGAAGGGAAATATCAGCACGTTCATACAGAATAAGTCTTTTTACTATTTAGCCAGAAAACTGTCAGGCAGTTTAAAGAGATTATGCAATATAACCCCCAATAGTAACACCCTTTTAAAAACTGAAAGGAATACAATTGCTGAATACTTGGCTTTTTGTGGGTGTTTTATAGAAAGATTTCCAAGCAACAAGTAGCCCTCACTTACTGAAGTTCATCAATCGTAAAATCAACTGTTTCAGCACCCAGCGCAAAATAACAGATACCAGTCCCTATGATATATCCAAGGGAATCCAAATATACTTTGTGAACACATATACCAAAAAAAAAAAACCCAACCAAAAAACAAACACACACCCCCCGCTGTAAGAAAACATTAATACCCCTAGGAAATGACAAAATTATGGTCAATCATTACAATTTGAATTCTTCCCATTTTAAGATGTGGATGTTTATCTAACTGATCACACCACCTCTGCTTTATTCATGACACAGAACATGCTACCCTGATTTAAGACCCAGCCACACAGCACACTGCATTGCCATGAAACTAACTGGTACATCAGAAATGCTACAGGTCCTGTTACCATAGGGCTTCACCTAGGCTAATGAGGTAGGGACACTGCTCCTGCTGATCAAACTATGTATCTTATACAGATGTATCCTTAATGAGGTACTAGAAAAAGACTTCCCTCCCAACGTGTAATACATAGATAGCTTCATGCTTTATTTACTGTTCTCTAAAAATTCTGTACAGAGTTACCCATCTCCTCAGCTTTTATGTAATAGTCACTGCTGATACTCACATGGTTCACAAAACATCATAAAAAGCAGTGATCCTGGCACACACATGAGGAGCTAAGGCAGAAAGCATTTATGGTTTAAAAATTGCCAAATCTTCAATGTCTCGTTTGAGATGTCTGTGATTATTTATTTTTGTTATTTTACTATTTTAAGGGAACCAGTATTATGTATGATAACATGCATTTAAAAGAATTCCCAGTCTCAGGTCCGAGTATTCAGTGTTTTTAAAGTCAGGCTGCACCTTACAGGGACTCTAAATTCTCCCCAGCCTCATCAGTTATGCAGACCAAGACACAGCTGTTTTTACTAGATCACCCTAGAATGTTCATGTATGTATTCCAGCTGTCCAGCACTGCGAGCAGAAGTCCTGCATATTCAGTCTGCTTCACTGCACACAGGAGCCAAACCGAGCTCCAGGGATAAAACGCAACTGGATGCACAGCACTGCAATTTAAGATTAGTCTTTGGCAAGAAGAAAGAGCAGCTTACTCCAAAAGCAGGAATTTCCTCTCTCTTCATTTCATTCACCCGAACTAAATAATTGACAAAGTCTCGAGCCGCATTGCTCTGCGCATCTTTCTTGTTAGTGGAATTGCCCATGCCAACGTAGTTAAAGCCTTCCACTCGAACCTGCAAATAAAAACACAGATTTGTGGCATGTACAAGTGAAAGGATCTTGAAAAGCAATAATACTGACTGAAACACCAAATTTCAGTTGCTAATAGGTACAGGAGAAATATTATTACTAAGTATTGTTACATATCGTTATACATATCTATCTTTCTGTAGGTTTTTAAGCTATACTTCATACCTATCAAAGAGAACACCCACAGTCCACTCTCAGAGAGCATGAGTGTTTCCCAAAACCTTGCTGAAGAAAATGAATCAGTGTAAAGAGAGATACTGCCAACACACAGCAACAAAGTCTGCCCAGGTTCACTTTCCTCAACCTTCCTTAATCCCAAATCTTCAGACAACAAGGGCAGGAGTGAGCTTGTGTGTCCTCTACTGTAGCTCCACATTGTTGCAGTTAGCAAGATGCAATATATTTCATAAACTCAGAGACAAACTTTAGAGCAGCAACTTTATGTCCTGCCAGCTTGCCTGACAGGCTGCTGCAAAACTCGATCACAGCAAGTTTATTCAAAATTCAGACTAACCAGACACTTCACACCTGCTTTCCTGCAACAACTACCCCTCCTCTTAACCAGTCAGCAACTCCATTTCATTTCAGCTTCACTTGGGTAGACTTCTGGCACTTCTGATTTCCACTCTTCACTCTGCTGACCATGTGAACAGCTTTTTACTATAGCTAGTTGTTCTTAAACAAAAAGTAAGCAGACTTGCAGACTTCCACCTAGTCCCATCCAGAGTTTTGTACACCACTAATGCCAGACTGCATTTGTCCTTCAGTGCTAAATCACACTAACACCCACTAACACCCATTTTCTCATCAAACAACACACTCTGCTAGTATTTTGCTTAACAGGTTCCAAACAATGAGCTTCCACCTTCAGCAGACTATCAATCTACCAGGACAATGGTACCACCATTAAAACAGTAACTGTACTGGATACACAGCCATCATACCAGACTGAAAATCAGTAAAAGAGAATGTTTTGGTGACATCTATCCATTCAGCTGTTAAGTTTCTACTGATGCTCAGGGAGCATCAACATACACAATCCAGAACAGTTTACAGTGTAACTGCACATACGACCACTTCAGCCGAGCAATGCTCCATCCCAGTTACACCACCTTTAAAACTGGTTTACTATCACTGCTTCTCAGTCTCGTTACTGGTGGGGACGACGAACGGGGGAGGAAGGGCATAATGACAAATTCAAGGCGTTTAGTGCAAATCTACAGCATCGCTTATGAACTCACCTGTTCTGCACGCGGCCTCGTGCTTAGTGTCAGAGCTCATTCCCAGAGCCAACCTGAACTCAAAGCTCTCTGCTGGCACATCCACAACGCCTGGAGCCAGGAGCAGATCAACACCATAGCACTGCACAGACTAGCGGCCAACCCAACAGGACTCTTCTAAATGCATGTCAGTGCAACTTCAACGGAGGACCAAAGCCCTTCCCGAAGGGGACACGCACAACCCCTTGCCGACAATTTTAACTGCAAGAAGGGTCACACGCGCGGTGCAAGTGCACACATCACCCTTAGGAAAATCCATTCCTTTTCACTGTACGAGGCTGCGTTACTCCCACAAACTCACTACCTGCACTTTACACCACGCACACGAAGCCTGGACCGCTCTGGCTGCAAAACGGCCAAACTCCCCCCACGTGGGCCGCCCCCCGAGCGCTCCCTGCGCCTTCGGATCCCCCGCCGTCCCACCCAGGGCCCGGCAGGCCCCACACCCCCGACCCTCCCCGGGGA